>VZSF01002855.1:0-66124 GCA_013398295.1 Chionis minor | reverse complement strand
TGCTTGCCTTCATCCTAGATGGAATTTATCTTTCTTGAACCTGAGGAATGAGAAACGTCCTTAGTGGTACAGGTGAGGTCTCACCAGGGCTTTGCACAATACTTGCCTTTTGGATGGAAAGGCTTGTAGCGCTTCAGAAATCTCTTTTGTGTTCAGTATAAAGGGTGTTTAGAAGTTTGCTGGTGTTCATTGCCATTACTAAGTGCCTAGTTTTGGGGTTTACCTCTTGCATTACTACTATTGATCTTGAAAGCAACACTTCACTGATTGCTGCTTAATTTCATATTGTTGACAGATAAAGCACCTGGACTATTTCTGATTGAAAGCAATTAAGCTTTAAGCCCACCCTTAGTGCCCTTCCTGCGAATCTAGAAAGCTTCCTCCTGCCAGATGCAGGGCACGAGGGCCACCTTTGTGGAGCAGGAGCAGCAGGCTCCTAGCCAAAATGGCCCAAAGGAGCCCTGGCAAGGGGCCGTGCTCAGTCATAGAACCCCAGAAAGGTTAGAGTTGGAAAGGACCTTAAAGACCATCTAGTTCCAATCCCCCTGCCATGGCCAAGGACACCTTTCATAAAATACGTTGCTGTAAAGCCCCATCCAGCCTGGCCTCAAACACTTCCAGGGATGGAGGCTCCACAACTTCCCTGGGCAACCCCATCCTGTGTCTCACCACCCTAACAGTAAAGAATTGCTTCCTAATATCTAATCTAAATCTACCCTCTTTCAGTTTAAAACCGTTACCCCTCATCCTATTGCTACCCTCCCTGATAAAGAGCCCCTCCCCATCTTTCCTTCGGGCCCCCTTTAGGTACCGGAAGGCTGCTATAAGGTCTCCCCAGAGCCTTCTCTTCTTCAGGCTGAACAACGCCAGCGCTCTCAGCCTGTCTTCATAGGAGAGGTGCTCCAGCCCTCTGATCATCCCTGTGGCCCTCCTCTGGACTCACTCCAATAGGTCCATGTCCTCCTTCTGCAGAGGAGGGCAAAAAAGCCCCAGGGACCAGGGCCAATCTGCCCCGGGAGAAAATTCTATATTATTCTATGATGTTCTGTCTTGTTCTAATGTATTTTTCTTTTATAAGTGTTATTGTACTGCTGAGCAAATAAGAAAGGCGAGGGAGAGAGAGGCAGAATTAACATCCTGCTGCAACAGATTACGTTTCCAAATAGAGACTGTCCCACAGAGAAAGAAGCATTTCAGTATCCCTGTTTGCTAATGAACATTAATTACATCATTGCTTTAGAAGTGAAAAGCCAAAACAGCTGGGTTCAAGTGGTCAATTCATTAAAACGCAGAGAGCATTAAAAGGCTGGGAAAGCTAACATTTACCTAGTAAAGAAATCAAGAGTTTCATGAAATTCCATCTCTTCAGTTTTTTTAAAGTTGAATGTGTTCATATCTACAATAAAATCACAGAGAGAAATATGGCAACATAGACACATCAAAATCACAGAGAGAAATATGGCAACATAGACACATCAAAATCACAGAGAGAAATATGGCAACATAGATACATCAAAGCAGACAGCAGTTGAAAATTCCCATCTGTAAACAGTATGAAAATGGAAGAAACAGACAGACTTAAAGCAATTTAAGACACAGTAAGTCATGAGCAATGACAGGGACAACACTAAGGATTTTTAAATATCTAAATGCATTCCCAGAGCTTCCAAGGTTTCTTTTACCCCTCATCCCTGGTCCAGCTCAGGTGGAGTCCATCAGGTGCTGTTTTTGAATTGACCTGGGTAGAGAGGGCTAGTGAAGAAAAATCCAGAACTGCAAGCTGACCTGACATAAACTTATTTCCTGTCCCTTCAACATGTCTACACCACTAGTCTTGTAGCACTTCCACATTTCCCGGCAGATAACCTGCTCTCCTCCTGCTCTGTCCGCATTTGGTATTTTCCCTTGAACTCAAGAAAGGTTCACCAGACTCTCCAGGGGAATCAAATCAATCCATCTAAAGACTTTTGACCACACCCAGCTCTTTCCCTCCAAGAGCCCCCTAACACTACCCCAACGTCTACCTTTCTAATGTTCCTCCAGGAGAAGGAGGGAGCATTCCCAGTGTTTGCAGTAACATCAAAGCACTCTGTCTGATTTAAACCTCCCTGTCTCTTGTGCTATTCTGACAGAAACATAGGTTTCAAAGCCTGTTCTTTGAGGCAACAACTAGCACAAAATTCAGTGTCTTCACCCAGTTCAGCAGAACTTGGCAATGGAAGGGGGCTCATGGCTTATGTGTGCCACCGGTCCTGAAGTTCTCTGAAGTTTACAAAAGAAAAATCAGAAAATCTCTTTTCTCAGCTGTGTCATCCCCCAGATTGGATGTAAATATCTCAACTTGTACAAGGGGGAGAGTTCATTCAATAGAAGGGTGCACAAATTCCCAGAGAGAACCATCACTTACACTGTGACAGGCTGCTCTGCAGGCACATCCCAAGACAGCTGTTGGCAAGGTATCTTTAAAGGCGAGTCCTGCCAGGTTCATAAATTCTGGAGGCAAATAGAGAGGCACATGGAGTGAGGACCTACTGAAGCTTTTTGTCCCTCTCAGGGTCTTGGTCCCCCACAAAAATGGATCATTATCTTACTCTGGACTTCCACATTCTCTTGCAGATTGTGGGGCATCTCAAAATGCAGCACATGTACTATTTTTTTGTTCCCATTGCAGGAATTGTCAATTTAATTTGATGATCACTTATTACGACCTGCAGTCCAGTCTCCTCCACAGAGACTGGCAGGACTGCTAAGTAAAAAGCGTTCATCTTTAGCACCATACAGATGAAAGTATTAGAGACAATAACAAAATTTGCAGTGGAAGAAAATTGTTCAAATCCATCACAATTAACAAAGACAAAGCTTTAAGCAGAGACCAGAAAAAAGACTACTACTGGTGACAAAACAGATCAGAGATATTTGGGAAAAAAAAATAGTAAGAAGCAGACATGAAATCATGGCTATAGGGTAACGGTCAAGAAAGAATATTTTTAAACTCTTTGGAAAAGAAGGGAATTCTTGCAGTTCTTACAAATTTAGAAGTACGATATGCAAATAGCATTAATGAGAAAAATGTTTGAGTGGGCAGAAGATAAGCTCGGGAGCTATCAAGCTACTGTATAATTTTCTAATACAAATAACTAGCACCTTTGTATCTTTTGATATTTAAAAATAGATGAAGTATTGAAAAATACTAAGTAGGGAACAATGCCACAATAGTGTGAGGGAACTGGACTAGGTGACTTCCATTTTTCTTTTATGATATGCACTTCAAGAAAAGCCAAGATGCCTCTCTGGACAAAGAGTCTGACAGGAAGAATATAAAAGATACTGAAGATGAAAGCCAAGAGATTCAGAGCTTGAAGAAAGGCTGTGCTTAGATTAAGAAGAAGAAAGCAGGCAACCTGTAGAAAAAAAGAACAAGTATTATAAGGAGAAGAGGGAGGGAAAGCTATTACATGTGGTTTATAAATCAATGTAACAGGGACAAGAGATTCAATGTAAAATCGATCCATTTTCAAAACTGACTAAACCAAGGTTAGTCCAATGATAATAAACTTAATTTTAAAAAAGATGAAAACCAAAGAAATTAAGAAAAACAGAATAATTCTTGAATAAGAGTTGTGGGGTTTTAGTCACTGACAAATTAATTATCTGTCAATAACTTTTATGTGAAGCACAAGTTGTAGCATTTCAATGTTAGTAAAATAATAGAAAAAAATTAGGCACTTCTGTCTTTCATTTTTATTTTTTAACTCCCATGTTTATTGGTGCATGTGCACATTTGGAAAAATATGTATCTTAGCTCTTAGTTTTAAAAAACAGTTTTGATTTTGGTGGAAACAGTTTTTCCAACAAGGAGCACTGCACGCAGAGAATATATATAAAGATAATTGAACGGTGACATGAATTCAGAACAACAAGAATCTGTAGCTCACAAAGTGCAAAGATGCAAGAGTACTTCTGTTCATGAATGAGTAACTCCATGTGTGGTCAGTTTCCTCCACCTGCCAGACAGTAAGGTTCACTCACCAAATTTTTCTGTTTAACTGATGTTCACAGGCTTTGTGCCTAGGCAGTGGTGGTGGCTGAGAAAAGTATGCAGGTAGGAGAACTGAAAAGAGGACAGTGAAAGTAGCAATTAGGGCAGGGAGGGAAAGAGAGGAAAGTAACTATCGCACAAAAAAACACAGAGATCAGCAAAAAGTTTGAAACAGTTCAGAAAGCTGAGAAGTAAACATAACCTGTTAGCAAATATAATAGAAAGAAACAAACCAAACAAAATTATAAAGTGATTTAAGAAACAGGAAATTCACTTACACTGCATGACAGAAAAAGAAATAATTGTACCACAGAAAACAAATACCACTGTTCCCACTGACGAGCCTGAAGGTCCAACCGATACTTCATTACACTAACCAAAGAATAGCTGTCAAGGTGATGAATGCCAGAACCATGCAGTACCACGCAGTGGCTAAACCAGAAAGGTACTCAATTTTTATCATATCTGTTTCAAACTCTGAAAGAATGCTGGAAAGTGGTGAAGTAATCAGCCTGTAGAGCATTAGAAAACAAAACTGCAAGGATTCAGTCCCCATACCCTGGGGTACAGAGTTCCCTGTATCCTGAAATACTACATTCATCGATGACCAGAAAGCCTGAGATCTAAAAACCTGATGGAATTCCAGGTCTAAAAAGAACATGTTGAGGTAAGAATAAAGAGCAAATGAAATTGAGGCATGGATACAACATATTTAAGTTTTATGCTCTGAAAATTCCTGTTACAGTCAGGGCTTCAAATTAATATTATTAATAATATTCTTATAATTTAGTATTGCATCCATTTTGCTGGCAGATAAACTAACCAGAAGTTCACACAACTGGCTCTGAGTCATGCAGCAAATCATTTACAAATGAAGATGCAAAAGGCCTTTCTTCTAAGCTTCTTCTGAATCCCAGAGTGCGGTTCCCATAGTAATCTCTACTTTTAGTGCAAAAACATGATCAGTGCAGGGCCAATGACAACTGAGTTTTTGACTCAACATGGCTATCTTACAGCCTTCCTCAGTAAGCTCTTCCCTGCCTTCCTCAGTTAAAAATAATACAATGCATTTTCTTTTTTTTTCACTTGGGAACCAAGAGATTTTACGTCCCTGTGGGAAACTGATGTTCTAAAAAATTTTCTTGTCTGGTATTTGAATTACCACAAAGCTGTCTAAGCTATGGCTTCCCTGTTGGCTGCCAGCATCAATCTTGGCACATTCAGCTACACTTACTCAACTTTTGCCGTCTTACCCAACCACTTTGGCCTGCCTCCTCAAGACCCAAGCATCACATTTGCATCAGTGCTATGGTGGGAGAAGTGGATAATGACTCATGAACATGGCTCAGTGGAACTAGGAATATTTTCTATTAAACACTAGGGAAAAGCTTAAAGCAGAGATTGTGAGCAATGTAAACTTAATATACACACCCAGTAAACGTCTGCTGCACACAAGCATGGTACAGAACAGGTGGCAAGATCTCAGAAGTCCTTTTCCCCTTGATGAAAAATCCATGCTGTGATAGCTCCAAAAACGTGAGTTACAACAGTCTGACTGAAGAGCTGCTTCGTTTTTACAGAAATAGGCCTCAGTCTACACCATGAACATCATTAAGAACCAAAAAATAAGCTTTACCGTCCCATTTTACATTCTTCCTCTGCTTTACTCTCACCATAGATATCTAATATATTAAATAATATATTTCAGACTTGCCATTGATAATGTGAAAATAAACATTGGCATAGGACAAGTCAAAGAAAGTAGCCATTATTTTGCCCTTCACAGTGATTAATTCCCTTGCGTGGAGCACATACTTTCGTGGTTACCTGCGAAGAGTTCAGACTTCCCCCTTGAGGCGAGAACTGCTGCAGAGTTTTGTTATGACACAGGTATGTTCACGTCAAAGCACAGAGGAAAAGCTCAGCACTGATCAGCTGACAAATACTGTTGCACCCCAAAGAAGTGGTCATGATGACCTTTTCAAACATTGTCTTAAAATGCCCACACTGACGGGTACAACAGTCTTACCTCATACATCTTTCTAACCTATTTCTTGAAAATTAGTTGCTTAAACACAGTCTGGCTGCCAGTATGGACAAGACAGGTTACCAGACTCATACACACTGATCATAGTATTAACCTATTTCTAATGAACACTGTCTTGTCTCCTTCCTTCTTCCCTCTGTAAACTACTGTAACTGCTTAAAAAGGTAAAAAAAACCCAACCAAACAAACAAAAAAACCCAACGTAAAAACCACAAAGCCACAAGACAGAAGTTTTCTTCCTAAAATACAATAAAATCACAGTGCTGGAATCCAGAAGTGATCTAATTCTCTCTCTGGTACCCAAAGGCAGGAACCACAATATTTATAGCACATTTGTAAAAGACATCCAAAAATGAAGACTTCAAAACCTTTTGTCTCGTTCAACAGTTCAGTATCTTTATCACAAAAGCTGTTTTTCCCCAAATCTAACCTGAATTTCCTTTTGTTGCAATCTATGTTCATTACTTCCTGTGCTGTCCAGTGTTGATAAGGGGAACAGGCTGGAAAACAGCCAGAAGCTGTAGCTGTATCTAGTGCTAATAGTCCGTTAAAAGACCTTACAAAGAGCTCACTGATATTTTACAGAAAGCTAAATGCTAGTATGTCAATATGTCAGCTCTGAAAACTATATCTAATCCATTATTGAGGTGATACATATTGGACATAATAGCAGTGCCAGATGTTTTGGGGTGCTGGTCATGAACAACTTTTCAAGAGATGTAGGAGATAACACCTTCAGTGTGGGAAGAAGCTCATAAAGAAGACAACAGGAGAAACAGAAAGCCTTAGCTATAATACAGGATTTTATACAGTTTTTTTTTTAGAAATGGAGCTGCACGCTTAAGTCTGGGTTGGAAGCTAAAACTCATAAAAAATCAGGAGAAATTGGTTCCAGGTCCTGTTTTTGTGGGAAGTTTGATCCAATATGTAGATTGCCTATGCAGTCTTTTGCAGCCAGACATGAGTTTGCTCGGCCCGTATTCAAAGGTAATCAAAAAGCTGCATGGCTACAGTAAGGGTGGTATTTAGCCTGTATCTGCCTAAACCCATGATATATACAAACACAAAATCAAGGGCAGTGAACTGGCTTAGGGAATCTGCAGTCCCTTGGCTTCCTTTTCTAAACAGCCTCGGAACACAAAACATATGGGGTCAAGCATTACAGAAGTGTTGGCTGAGAAAGTACTGAAGTAACTGGAAAAAATTGTGATGAGAATGCAGAAATTACATAGCCTGGAAATCTTGCAGTAAAGAATAAACTTGCCTTAAGGCATAAAAATAAACACACACACAAAAAACTCAGGAGTGTAATAGAAAACTGAGATGCAGTTGCTCAGCTACTAGCATAATCATTGTTTTCTCTCTTATTTATGGTTTTAATAGCCAAGTAGCATGGTGACATCCATCTGCACACCATTAGCTGTGGTAAAGGCTGAGTTTACTGCAACAAGATAAGTAATAAAAATAAAACACGAAAAAATTATTTTCAGTGGTGAACTGTTACAGTGCAGCACAAGTTATTAGGTGTGAGTCAGGCAATCATAACAACAGATGGCGCTGATCTGTGAACTGGGTTGCTAAACATAGTATATTTTTATACTTACGCAAAATGATACGGAATTCTTCTCAAAACAAAAGCATACCAGATTCTGTACATGAACAGGATAGCCAAAGTATAGGCTCACAGGCATGAGTGTATCTGTGAATACATATAGAGTTTATATCAATGAGATTTTTACCAGAACAGTGTGATGGAAAGACTAAAGAGGGGAGTTAAAAGAAAGCAAAACCAAACGCAAACAAAACTGTATCTCTGGCAGAAGAATCATTTTAGACGGTGTAATGTATTAAACACTGCACTGCTTTCAGGCACCTGCCCCATAGGAGAAACCACTAAATTTTCTCCCTTATTGGCTATAAGGCTTTCTGCCTTCACAGACCCCTCAACGCACCTGTACACCCTTGTAGACCTTGTGCTTCTGCCTCCTGTTCCAGTTTCCCATCTCGACTGGCATCTCCTCAGCCCTGACCCCAGGTTTTATCCTCGTGGTTTTCTCCTTTCCCCTTTTCTTACACAAATTCAGGTCATCATTCTCTTTCAATACCCTGCCTTTTAACCCTATTTTCACTAGAAAACTGATTCTACGTTTAAGAAAAGGTGGAAGCTTTTGGTATTACCCCTCGGGGATATGCCTAAAGTCACTCAGCTTTTTGTTACCTCTCTTCTTCAGTGCCAGAAGGTGGTGCTCTTGTTACTCAAGGAAGCTTTTTGTTAGTTTTACTGTGGCTTTGATATTGTTGAGGAAAACCACATTGCTCTGGACTCACAGATGAATACACAGCAAAGCGATTTCCAATAAAAAGCTTCAAAGCATCTCTAATTCCTGAAACTCAGTCAAATGTGATTATTCCTGACCAAATGCAAGAGTAAGTAATGTGTACCTGTTTACTGTCAAAAGGGACAAAATAAAGATTATTAAATATTTTGAGAGCTCAAGGGCATAAGCCTGACAAAATACTGAGGTGTTACTGCAAAAAAAAATGTTGCTGAAAATATTAGTGGTAAGAAACAGGTGTGTAGAGGAAGTTACAGAGAGTGTAATGTAGTGTAGAGTCACATTAGCTGAGACCATAGACATCTTCCATGGAATATATCACCATTCCTACCTCTCGGCACACTGTGGATTAAAATGGTTCATAAAATGTTTCCTGATTCAAACACAGCACAAAAATTTCCTGTGGGAAAACTGAGTGCAAAACAATTTGCTGTAATCCGTTAAGATGGGTGAAAACTGTGTTACAGCAGCACAGAACTCCCAATGATCCTTCAGCTGATGCATATAAAAAGTTGTTCCTACCTTGAAAGGGCTCTTGAAATCAAAGGTTTTTAGGTTTCTTAAGGGATGGTGAAATCTCTTTGTCTGAACACTGGATTTTCTAGATTTAAAACTGATGCTTATAAAACTGAAGAGTAGGAAACAAATGCTTATAATCCAGGTCCTTCAGCGTTTCCTTAAAGTTTGGAGATGTGGATCTGCAGAGATAACCACTTCCTGTATTTTGCAGAGCTGAAAGAAACGTTTCATAAAACAAGAGAGGCTAACAACCTCAGATCAGCAAATGTCGCAGTAAGAATGAAAGCATGTGCCAAACATGCAAGGGTTTTGTCATCTCTTGTAATGGATATTGCTTTGTACAGGTTTGGGTCAAGGGAGGAGGGGAAGAAAATAGCAGTAAAGAGAAAAGAAGGAAAAAAGAGGCACAGGCTTACTAAAGGGCAGTTGGTTCTGAAAGGAAGCTTTGAAAGAGGTTTTTTTGAACTTAACATTATTTGGGGGAATGAAGAACAAAAAGACTTGACTTTTAGCCTAGGGTTAAGGACTTCACACATTCCTTTTAAGAGACCGTGGTTGATTTTTAAATTTTCAAAGTCAAACAACTAGATTTTATCCTTAACTCCTTGTTTACCCACAGGACCATACAATTTTGTCCAATCCCTCATGTCAAAAGGGATAACTCTTTCTAGTCATCCTGGATGCATAAAACTAGATATTCCTAAGACTATATTTTAGAGCAACAAAACAGCCTATGGGTCTAATTGTCAAACATACTGATACTTTCAAACGTCTCCAATATGGAGATGGATAAATGGTATATTCTAAATCAAATAGTGCAGGGAGCTACTTTGTTCATTTCTATACAGCAGTGAAATGTTCAGAGAAATGTGTTATACCTCAGCAGGAAAAATGTTTTACAATTTCCACTCACACACTCTTAATTTTAACACATGGAAGTCATTAGTAGTGTCTAGCTCAGGTTCTAGCATTAATTGAATGTGCAGAGTGAGCTCAGAATAGGTTGGCAAACTGATATAATTTATTCAATTACATGATCCTTAATGATTAGCCTAATATGCTCCAAATTAAAACTATAGCGGGCCCTTGGTATATTCAGTTATGACTTTGACTGGCATTAGGTTTTTACATACGTCTACTTCAGGTAGCATAATCTTACACATTTATTTAGTGAGTGCGCACACTAGGAAAAAAAATTTGAAAGTACCAACAGTAAATGACTCAGGAATATTTTTAGTTCAGCTGATGTGTCTGGAGTTATTCTTGTGTAATGAAGAACAGAGCTACTGCAACAGCTCACCACAAATCCGAAAGAGTACAAGTATTCAGACTTCAGCCATGATGCTGGCAGCAGAAAGCCCTCTCATTGACACATAGTCCCCTTTGGCACTCACGGGCAGACTTTTTGAGGCCAAGGAGGCATATATATGACCTCTCTCATGACTTTTGCCTTAGATTTGGCCAGAGGAAGTTAAAAGCATGGGATGAAAATAAACACTCTGTGGACCACACTTGATAAACAACGATCTTCTCTCTCCTCACCCCACTTGGAAACCCAAAAAAGAAAAATCAATTATTTGTATCAAAGCATGAACAGACTTAAATGCAAGGATAACCAAATTTAATACATATACATAAGCATCTCTAAGGTCACCATTTTCACCCTTTTAAAAATAACTGTTTCTTACAGATAGTGCAGTTTAAAACCAATAAATTACTGTAACTAAGCAGGAACCAATCGATAGCTAGGTAAGCCTAAAGTTTTAATATTACCCTTAGAAGGAGCTAGAAAAATGCTGTCTGGGTCGGGCATAGAAGTCTTAATGTTTATCTCTACCCACATCTCAGTACACATCTGAAAAACAAGCTAGCAAGACCTCGCTTGGAATAGAAAGCAGAATGGGGAGCCCACGCCTCTGGTGGGCTCCTGCTTCCTCGTGGCAGCAGGCAGAGCACCCCCAGCCTAACCGTGCTGGTGAGTTTCTGGCTCCATTTAAAACACATCACACCAGCAGAGGACTGGCATCACTGAGCTGTCCTCTGATGTGTCACCCAGGCCAGAGCCCAAGAGAATGGAGGCATCAAGGATCCTGAGCAAGGACAGAGGTAATGACAACAAAATATCACCCTTGTGCCCCATTTTCAAAAACATGTCCAGCCCCAAATCTTGATCAGCCCCAACACGTTTCCTTCTTAAATTTCATTACAAATAAACACTTGCTTTCTTCTACTTTAAAGCAGACAGATCAGGTGCTCTGGTTCAAAAACTACCACCAACAATGCCACTAACCCTACCCACCGTGGAGTAGGGTTCAGTATACCTGATGAGTAGGCTCCTGAGAAGTTTCTTACTTTCACTGACATTTGAGTATCTCATACAAAGCCTCCCCAGTCATCTCCACACAGACACCAGAAGGTGAAATCAGACACTGAAACTGGTGTCTAGTTCTCACGACTAAAAATGTTGGCTCACGTTGACCAAGATGATGGAAAAAGTGAATATAGTAACAATAGCAATTCCCAGTACAAGGGGAAAATAAACCTTCCAATACCTGATGGTTCTCTCAAACTAATTTTGTATTCTTTCATATGTTTCTCCTGTTATTTTTATTTCTGGTATTTGGTATATCTAAGCATGTTTATGGACAGCTTTTTCTTCCTGTCCTGATGCTGAGGCTTGACAAAAGTAATAAAAACATACTTAAAAATGTAATAAGATCGCTATTTTAAAAATCTTAAATCCAAACCAGAAGAGACCTAAAGGTATACAGGACAAGAAAACACATCAGTGGAAAAAGTATTAACTATGTTCTTCACTGTTGTATTCATTGTCTTCTATATTGCGTCTTACCCGGAGCAGTCTGCCAATACTTAGAGCCATTCATGTGAAAACAAGTGAATTTTAAATGCGAATGTTGTCATTGACAGCTAATGTACACAAAGTCCTGCTTCTCCAAATACATGAAGAAAGCAGATTATTCCTTTGCTTAGAAACCTGAAAGTTTAACACTTAAAGCAAGCTCTTTACCCAAAACCCCCCATGTAAATAGACCCATACCATCTATGAGCAGACTTGGTTTATTCTTCCTCCTCTCCCAGTAGACATTACCACCCCCTCAGACTACCTCTGCAGGCCGAGCTGCTTATGCATCCACTCCTAAAATGAAGACTGCATTACCAAGCAGTCCAAGGTCCCAGTCTCCACATCACACACATTTCAGGAGTTTTACTTAGTGCTAGCCTGATCCTGTGGACCAAATGCCGACTGGCATCCTGAGTTCATGAGGTATGCACCTGGACCAGGTCCACCTCCATTTCTTCCCAGTGCAAATCCAAGTCACGTGCTTTGAGACTGCTCTACAATGGGAACTGAAGTGCAGTAAGGGGACATGGTCAGGAGATTCACTTTAAAAGAAAGTGTGAGCCCTCCATTTTGACTAAAACAGTGATGTAGATGCACCCAAAAGCAGCTGGAATAGCAAACTCTTACTACATCTGTTTAAGCTAACTATAACTTCTTCCGGTTGCTCGGGCCCGGCCAGAACAGAATGCTTTTCAAAATGCTCTGTCTTCCACTCTTTTAGATTTTACTCACAACCTCTTCCATAAACTTTGATATCTCTGAGAACCAGTGTCTTAGTCCATCTGCCTGTTTAGTCAAGGAACACCTTCCTGCCAAACTGAAGCAGGAACTGCCACTGTTTGCAGCTGAACTGAACACTCGTGGTATGCTCTTCGGCTTTCGAGCCGTCACACATCCATCAATCTGAGTTTCTGAGGTAATAGGCACCATGAATTTCAACAGAATAAACACACCCATGGAGAAAAATTCATTCAAAACAGTAAAAGCCGCAACAGAAGCCCAAATCATATCAAACTCAGGAAGAGATTAGACTTCTGCCACACTAAGAAAAATAACCTTCTGAGGTGAAGCCATAGACAATGGTAGGTTTTCTGGCCAGCCAGCCAAAAAGACATCTGAAGCAAATTGCACATGGTGTTGGTCAGTCTTCCTTGCTTTCAGCCTCTGTTTTCCCTTTCTTTTGCCAGGGAAAGCACCCAAGAGATTTCACATTTCCTAGTACATCTTTAATTTAATGTGAGTTTACTGCTTCCCATTCCTCACTCTGATTACATTTTTTTCAAATGAAAAAATTTTGTGTATATTTATTGAATAAATTGCTTATTTTATTAGCTGTTGTTACCAAGGCTATATATTTTAGTAATTAGTTCAGTGTTGATCAACACATTAAAAGATGTTTAAAAAGTGGAATTTAAGAAGAAAGTATGTTTGTGCAAATAATGCAAATTGGACTGATACTGGAAGAAAACTATACATCTGAGAAGTAACTTGCATTGCAGTGACACATTAAAATAATATTAAAAACTGTAAAATGTTAATGTAGAATACATCTAACGCAAAAAAGGTAGAAAGGGCTTTTGTAGAAATATACCAGCAAAAAAACCAAAATACACAAAGTACTTAAAAAATAGCTGCCTTTAAGTATGCAAAATATTATGTTCCACATCATCTTGTACATTTTTTTAAATTATTGTATTCTTGAAAATCTTGAAAATAATCACAGAATCATACAATTGTTGATGTTGGAAGGGACCTCTGGAGGTCATCTGGTCCCACCTCACTGATCAAGCAGGGCCACTGAGAGCCAATTGCCCAGGACTATGTCAAGATGGCTTTTGAATATCTCCAGGGATGAAGACTCCACAACCTCCCTGGGCAACCTGGGCCAGTGCTCGATCACCCACACAGTAAAAAAGTGTTTCCTGATGTTCGGAGGAAACCTCCTGTATTTCAGGTCATACATATTGCCTCTTGTCCTGTCACTGGGCACCATGGAAAAGAGCCTGGCTCCATCTTCTTTACACCCTCCCTTCAGGTATTGATACACATTGATAATATACCCCCTGAGCCCTCTCTTCTCCAGGCTGAATAGTCCTAGTTCTCTCAGTCTTTCCTTGTAGGAGAGATGCTCCAGTCCCTTCATCATCTTAGTGGCCCTTTGCTGGACTCTCTCCAGTTCATCCACATCTCTCTTGTACTGGGGAGCCCAGTCCAACTTGGTGTCCACCAGGACCCCTAGGTCCTTTTGAGCAAAGCTGCTTTCCAGCTGGGTGGTCCCCAGCATATACTAGTGCATGTGGTTGTTCCTCACTAGATGCAGGACTTTGCACTTCCTCTTGTTGAACTCCATGAGGTTCCTGTCGGCCCATTTCTCCAGCCCTCTGGATGGCAGCACAACCCTCTGGTACATCAGTCGCTTCTCCTAGTTTTGTGTCTTTTTACTTTTGTGTCAAACTTGCTGAGGGTAGACTCTGCCCCATGATCCAGATCCCTAACAAAGATGTTGAACCAGATTGAACCCAGTCTGGCCCTGGGGTACACTGCTAGTTACTGGCCTCCGACTGGACTTCATGCCACTGATCTCCACCCTCAGGGCCTGGCTATTCAGCCAGNGGATGGCAGCACAACCCTCTGGTACATCAGTCGCTTCTCCTAGTTTTGTGTCTTTTTACTTTTGTGTCAAACTTGCTGAGGGTAGACTCTGCCCCATGATCCAGATCCCTAACAAAGATGTTGAACCAGATTGAACCCAGTCTGGCCCTGGGGTACACTGCTAGTTACTGGCCTCCGACTGGACTTCATGCCACTGATCTCCACCCTCAGGGCCTGGCTATTCAGCCAGTTTTCAACACACCTCACTGTCTGCTCATCCAGCCCCTGCAGCAACAGCTTCTCTATAGGGATCTTATGGGAGACAGCGTCAAAGGTCTCACTGAATCCAAGTATACACTAGCTGCTGCTCTCCCCATGTGGCCAGTCATTTCATCATAGAAGTTTATCAAGTTGATCAAGCATGACTTCTCCTTGGTGAAGCCATGCTGACTACTGATGATGATTTTCTTGTCCTGGAAATGGTTTCAAGGATTAGTTTCTCCATCACCTTCCCAGGGACAGAAGTGAGGCTGACCAGCCTGTAGTTCCCTGAGTCTTCCTTCTTGCCTTTCTTGAAAACAGTGACATTTGCTTTCTTCCAGTCTTTGGGCACTCCTCCCAGTCACCATGATTGAGCAGATTATTGAGAGTAGCCTTGCAATCACATCAGGTAGCTCCCTCAGCACTCATGTGTGCAACCCATCAGGGCCCATGGTCTTATGTATGTCCAGATTGCTTAAGTATTCCCTGACCAGATCTTCTTCCACCAAGGCTGCATCCTCCTTACTCCAGTCTCGCCCTGGTGCATGGTGCCTGGAATTCCTGAAGGCAGGTCTTGCTAGTAAAGACCGAGGCAAAGAAAGCATTGAGTACCTCAGCTTTTCCCACGTCTGTGTAACCAGGTCCCCCATCTTGTTGAGCAATGAATGGGCTCACATTTTCCATAATCTTCCTTTTGTCAGCTGTGTATCTACAGAAGCACTTCCTGTTCTCTTTGGCATCCCTGGCCAGATTCAATTCCATTTGGGCTTTAGTTTCCCTAACGTCATCCCTGGATGCTTGGACAATGGACAATGTTTATGTATTCCTTCCAGGTTACCTGTGCTTGCTTCCACCTTTTGTATGCTTCCTTTTTGCACTTGAGTTCAGTTAGGAGCTCCCTGTTCCTCTACACAGGAGGCATTTTTGCCTGACGTCACATTCATTGGGATGGAGCTTTCCTGAGTTTGGAGGAGGTGATCCTTGAATATTAACCAGCTTCCTTCAGTCTCCCTTCTTCTCAGGGCTCTTATCCTAGGGGACTCTCCCAAGCAGATCCCTGAAGAGGCCAAAGTCTGCTCTCCTGAAATCCAGGATTGTGAGCTTGTTTTTACCCTCCTCCCTTCCCTCAGTATCCTGAACTCCACCGTCTCATTAAGTAGATCTCTATGAATCTCGAGTTATCATTTACATTTTTCTGTTATATTTTTATCAAATGTTTTTACGCATTTCTTTAGAGTGCAGAATATATCTTCTATGTCATTATTTTTTCAAGTGGAGGGCAATTTCTTACTTGTATCTATATTTAGGAAATATTGTTTCCACATGATTTATTATAATAATTAATAAATTGTGTGTGATATGGAATTAATCTTGTAATAAATATGTATTCTGAAAATGTAATATCACGGTACTGGCTTATTAAATGTTGATATGTCTGTTTCATAAAAATCCAGCACATCATATAAACAAAAGTAATTTCATAAATTTCTTTGTTTTTTAAAGAGAGATCCAGTGACATGAAAGGAAAATAATAATGAAAAATATGTTTCAAATTATTTGAAAAACAAATAAATACTACTTAAGACACTGCAACAACTTTTATTTGCTTCTGTAACACAGAGCAGAGTGAGGACATACATATAATTTCCTGCTCTTTCATAAAAGTAAATATTCTATAACTCATGATCTTCAACATGTAAAAGCACAAATACAAAAGGGAGTTATAATTTATATCTATTTTATTGTAGGAGAAACTGCTGCAAATGATCAAAACATTGAAGACACACGGATGAAACATAGCAGGACAGCAAAGAAGAACAAAGCACTGGAAACAAAGCAATAAAAAGTGATAGCATCAATACTTACCTTTTTTTCAAGGTATCTGAAAACAGAAGAGCACAGAACAGGAGCTTTTTTGACTGGTGAGACAACCGGAGTTGATTTATCAAGGTAGAATGGTAAAAAGATTCATATGACTTTTAGTGAAATAAATAAATTACAATAGTGTAAATAGCTTGCAAGTGTCTTAATGCAATGTTTAATGTTTTAAACTTACTGCAGTGTTTACATGCGAGAATAGCACACTGCTCTTGTAAAGAACCTATGCTACAAATCATAAAAAGCTTCTTCTAAAGATTAGAGTTTGAGTTTTATTAAGGGAATTCTACAAGTGATTAGGTATTGACATTTACAAATGAAATAGAAATAAATGTCAAGGCCTATTGCTGTTATCTAAAGACCAAGATTAAAATAAATTATCTGAAATAGATATTTTTAATTTAAACCAGTTTTAAGAGTCAGTTTCATGGATATGAGTATCATACATTTCTGAGGCTGTTTTCATTGCTTTACTAATAATATTTCTTGGGTAGGAGAAAACCAACTGTTGAAAAATCATGAAAATAAAAGCGTTTTATTGCTGCATAGCGTATATACACGCACACACAGATGGTATGTCCTTAGGAAAAACAGCGGAATACTGCACCTAGCTTAGAAACATTATCAGCTTGCAAGGAGAGCAGTGCTGAGGAAGGTCTGAGAGCCCTACAACTGCTAAATGGGGCATGCATTGCTATGCATGAAAGAAATTGCTTTACCATCTTTTAAATAAATACAACACACACACTTCCTTTGCCCAAGAAGCTTCACTGGCTGGTGAGTGATTAAAACTTCCTGTCTTAGCTCAAGTCACGACTCTGGCTCAGAGGAGCGGACTCGCGTCCTAGCCACAGAACACCTGCCCATGTGGTCCAGAGCACCATGCTTTGACGGCCTCCTCGCAAACACAAAGGAAAGAGGAGGGCATCTAAAAGATTATTCACACCATAAAAGAAACAAGAAAAGACTGAGTCTTGCCCTTCAAAGCATTACAGATTTAAAATACATCATACAGAGTATTTGCAGATTCTGGATTAAATAGCATTCTCTCCACTCTCCCAAGACTCAAACCTGTACATTATTGATAAAATTATGACTTAAGAAAAAAAACCTAAAAAACAAAACCAAAAACCACCAATATATATAAACAAGCACAAGCCTTTGGATGCCTTTCCTCGTGCCTGAAATCAGTTATAGAAGGACCAGCTGTTTTAAGTCAACTATCGTTTGTTGAAAAGTACCATCTAGTGGTGATTTTATATATTACACAAACATACTGAATTTTCCACACTGAAACTTTCTTTGGCCTGTTAATGTCAGAGTACGGATTCACCAAAACTGAATTTCACATTATGATACCACCCTATATAACACTTTCACTCAAAACAAAGAAGTACATTATCCTTTTCTCTTACCTTTGTTCACATACCAGCTCATGAGTCACTGGAAATGCATGATATTCCTGAAGAGAAATTAAAGGTTTGAAACCTCGTTGCTGAGTTTACCTCATTTTCAAGATTGGAGTAGTATGTCCTTCTGGAAAGGACATTATAATAATTACCAAAAGTGTTTTTTGCTTTCTTAGCAGGAACGTCAGGTAGTGCTTTCTATCAAATTAATTAAGAGAGCAACCCAGGAAAAAAGCAGCGCCTTGACCTTTTTCATGTTGCCAGTTCTTGGTGTAAGCCGGGACATGTTTGCTGTAAATAAAAATACACAAGTTTTTATATGAATTTTTGCTATTGATTATCTACATTTGCTATAATTCAGTACCCTTCCACCTCTCTTAGGAAGCCTAATCCACACCAACTCTGATGTCAAAGCATAGACTAAATTGTTCAACACATGGTTGATCACAAATATGACTGCAGGTCACATTAACAAGCCCCATATTCTCCTGAAATCAGCAGGACACAAAGAACAAAAATAAAATAAGAATTAATGGTCATTCACAGTGCTATTATGATTTTTGAGATTCTTCAGGCAAACAGGGTAGCAAAGCAGTAGGTGATAACCAAAAGAAGGTGTGTTTGTTGTAGCCCCTGGTTTCTCCAAGCCCATGGACCCTGCAAAACGACAGAACTTCAGCACTGTACACAGTCAGAGGATTCAGCCCAAATGCTCAGTCTCACATGTCAGGTGGCCCTGTCTAACGTTATTAAATACTCCTGTAGGAATGTCAAGACCCATATCAACTTAAGGCAGGAATAAAAGCCAGGTCAAACAGAGCTAACGGTCAGCCTTAAAGAATATTATTTAAACTTGCACTGAAGCCTCCAATGTCAAGGTTAGAAATGTCAGGTGAAGGATTCTCAGCCAAACTGAAAATAGCAACAGTTTGCACAAGAGCAGTGGATTTACTCTTGGTGAGTGATTTGTGGGAACAGGAAAGAGAGCGTAGGCAACTCTGCCTTTGCCTATCCTTGTAATTTTCTTTTGCCATGCAGACAATGAACTGTTACATTGGCCTTTGTTTTCCTAGCCCAATTCTTTATATTCCTGGGCTTGCAGATGCAAATATCATCTGACAATAACTTTTCAAAACTCCTCCCAAAGGGTGACTTTCTTTCAACATTAATTTTGTTGCTCCAAATCCCACCCATGGGGGAGGGGGGGTTAAATACTATGGCAAGAACTTCCCTTCTGTGTGCACACAATCTTTCAAAGCGGTTTTGACTTTGAAATAATTTAATCACCAAATGTAAAAATCTGTTCAGTTGCCAGACTGTAAAATATGCTACCTCATGGAATTGTGAGGTGTCATGTGTTATATAGGTCCTCTTCATACAGATGATCGAAACACACATTCTTTTCCTAAAAGAAAAAAAAAATCACTCATTTTTATATCTGCCAGTTCTTGCTCCCCTTGCATTATCCAAGCCTCCTAATAGTTTCTGTTATGACTGAACCATCAGAATATACTCCATCAGGTTCCATTTATATTTATTCTGCCACATCATAGTTTCATTTAACTGGTTTAACCATTCAGCTGCTGAAAACAGCTCTGGCAGAAAATCTTGATTATTACAACTGCTTGACAAATTCAGTTCAAAAAAAGCTTGTCAGTGCTTTCAAATACAGTCAGCATAACAGAATTTTGAGTTCATTTCAGTTCTTACAATAGTGGGTCAAATATAATTACTTCCACTATATGCTGCATAGATATTTTTGAAACCCAAAGCATATACACTTTCTCAGACAGTTCTTCTGGAGGCCAAGTTATAATCACATGGTGCCAAATTGGACAGAATTATTCCTTTTTGTTTTGCATGTGAATCACTTCCAATTATTTCTTGTTAAGTGTATTGGGTTTTTTGCATGATCTAGAATTGTGCTGCGTCTTTTAGAAGGATAAATATTCAGCCCTTGTAAGTGTTTAAAAAATCCAAACAAGATGTTAAAATGGAGGATAAACCATTTTATTAAAATATTTGTGTCATTTCAACTGCTTCAGACAGATAAAGTAGGGAAACAAAAGCCAGAAATTTGAATGATAAAAATACCTAAAGGTGAGATTCGCTTTACAGAGGTAACTAGATAGGATTAATTTAATGATTATGATTAATTTCAGTAGGACAATCACAAATAAACTGACTTCCTTCCCTTGGTATGATATGAAGTCTGTGTATGCATTTTCTAGCCTCAGTATTTTCTATTCTAGCCTAAATGACATATGCTATTTTCCTCTGTTAAAGATTTGCATTGTTAATACACAAATACTGCACAGTTCCAAACCATAAAGAAACAGGTGATAAACTTCACAATACCTATAAATGGAAAATTACTGATTTTGTTATGGCCTGCATACATATGCATATTTCTCTCTTTTCTACTCTGTGCTGATATTGCACTGCACCCCACATTTGTGAAAGATGTTCGTGCTTGAGATGCTAATATGGTTTGAACTCCATGGCTGTTCTGGAATTTAAAAGCAGCAAAGCCTCAAAATGTCAGTCAAGTCCATGCAGGGTCCTATATAGACACGGCACACCACGGCCTGGAGATTTTTAATGACAATACTACCACAGATGATTGACTCCGCCTCTGTTCCTGGCTCATCCACTCCCTGACAGGAGGAGGCAGGCAGGATTTTGAAGAAAGAACTGTTTTTAACCATAGCCAGAAGGTTAGAAGGCAAAAAGAAAGGAGAGGGTGCACCTCAGGACCCCTTCTTGCTTTCCAAAGTGTGAACACCTATGACTTCCAAGCCTACAATGGATGGCATTTTAGACACATTTTCCATCTCTTGCTGACCTACCACAATCTACCTGAGAAGACTAACCACAAACCGGTAGCAGTTGGCACCCACTAAATGAGGTGACAGAGTAATATGTTTTCTTACAGGAAAATTTCTAGGCATAAAAGTGGTTTCACCACCTGGATTTACATACAGGCAAACTGTGGCTGAAATCTGTAGAATTACAGAGCATCACTCTTACTGTACTGCACTGGCAAGAGGCTCCAAAAAGGGGGAAATGGAAATCACTGGAGCAACACTCATATAAACGTGGTGTATAATTATGCAGGCTTTCAGAGGAAAATTCAAACTTGCTTGTATTTCCAGTAGCTTTAAGCTGCACAGTACTGAAGCTGGGTCAGGACAAATAGTAGAAGCCTAGTCAAGGCTTTCACACTGGTAGCTTCTCAACAGCTCTACCACTGCTGGTACCCAAATCACCTTGGGAACGCCAATACGGGCTGGAACAGGAACTCTGGACTGCAGGGAGGGTATTCTCATGGCAATAACGTGACTCGTAGTTTGGCAAACTGTACATATATGAGGAAAATGGATGTAAGCTAGCCAATGTAATAATTTATGAATTTGAGATTTCAGCACAACTTACACCTTGATTTTGCTTGAAAGCAGAAGCAGCATCTCTTAGTGCTTTTACTCCTACAAAAGCTAGAAGCATGACAGGAATGACACAGCTTTCAAGCATATAATATACAACAAATTGCAACTGCAAGTCTGCTTGGAAATATAAATAGGAGAAAACAAAAGGATCTTGGAAA
Source organism: Chionis minor (assembly GCA_013398295.1). Classification (NCBI taxonomy): domain Eukaryota; kingdom Metazoa; phylum Chordata; class Aves; order Charadriiformes; family Chionidae; genus Chionis; species Chionis minor. The sequence continues at coordinate 44,576 of VZSF01002855.1, read as the reverse complement.
ATGTACAGTGCTGGTTAGAAAAAAATGTATCTTGGTTCAAGGAGTCTGGTTCTGATTTGCTATAAATAGAAGGGACTTTTGATCTATGGTAGTGCACGTTTTGTTATTCAGCTTTAGTAGGTGGTGGAAGAGAGAGAACTAGGACTTCCAATCTTCCTTTGTAACCATTTTGAAGGGTTTGCCGCAAAGGAAGTACTGAACATCTAACTGAACCTCAAACAGACTATGTCTTACCTACAGTTCTGGAAAATGCTTCACTAGGAACCATGAGTTATCCTGACATGTTTTTCTTTGTGGAAAACAACTGCTTCCCAAAGCTCCTATCTGATAAGAACTAAATCACGGGCCAAAAAAATTCCAAAAGATTATTGGCTACAAACACTTGGTTGGCTGCCCCTCAAAAGGCAAGTGTAGACTAAGGAGATTTATTCAGACAGAAATTAGTTCTTAGGCCTGTGACCTAAGGATGCGCACCAGAAACATCAGTCCTTGACTTGCAATCGATAGTCACAGGATTGCTACAGCTGTGACAGGCTCAATGTCATGATGGTACCTATTGAATGGAAGAGATAAAGATGGCCTTTAACCCAAAAGTTCAAGCCAAAAGAGAAGTAATCAGAACTTTGAGAACATGGGGCAATCATATCAGGGACTAGTGATTCATCTTGGGGACTAGGTTAAGAGATGCACTCACTTTGAATGTCTCCAAGACAGTGTTGTCTTCCACAGCTTCACAGAATCACAGAATGGTAGGGGTTGGAAGGGACCTTAAGAGATCATCCAGACCAACCCCCCCCTGCCAAAGCAGGTTCACCTAGAGCAGGTTGGACAGGAATGCATACTGGCGGGTTTTGAATATCTCCAGAGAAGGAGACTCCGCCACCTCTCTGGGCAGCCTCTTCCAGTGCTCTGTTACCCACAAATAAAGAAGCTTTCCCTCATATTCAGATGCAATTTCCTGTGTTCCAGCTTGTGCCTGTTGTCCCTTGTCCTGTCACCAGGCACCACTGAAAAAAGACTGATGCCATGCTCTTGACACCTGCCCTTCAGATATTTGTAAGCATTGATGAGATCCCCTCTCAGTCTTCTCTTCTCCAGGCTAAACAGACTGCAGTTTCTCAGCCTTTCCTCATAAGAGAGGTGCTTCATTACCTTGATCATCTTTGTGGCCCTCTGCTGGGCTCTCTCCAGCAGTTCCCTGTTCTTGAACTAGGGAGCCCAGAACTGGACACAGTACTCCAGATGTGGCCTCACCTGGGCAGAGTAGAAGGGGAGGATGAACTCCCTTCACCTGCTGGCTGTGCTCTTTTTAATGCACCCCAGGAGCCCATTTGCCTTCTTGGCCACAAGGGCACGTTGCTGGCTCACAGTCATCCAATTGTCCACCAGGATTCCCAGGTCCCTTTCTGCAGAGCTGCTTTCCAGCAGGTCAGCCCCCAACCTGTACTGGTGCATGGGGTTATTCCTCCCCAGGTGCAGGACCCTACACTTGCCCTTGTTGAATTTCATTATGTTCTTCTCTGCCCAACTCTCCAGCCTGTCCAGGTCACACTGAATGGCAGCGTGGCCTTCTGATGTGTCAGCCACCCCTGCCGGTTTTGTGTCATGTGTCATCAGCAAACTTGCTGAGGGTACACTCTGTCCCCTCATCCAGGTCATTGATGAATATGTTGAACAAGACCCGACCCAGTACTGACCCCTGGGGAACGCCACTTGTTACAGGCCTCCCACTAGACTCTGTGCCTCTAATCACAACACTCTGAGCTCTGCCATTCAGCCAGTTCTCAATCCACATCACTGTCCACTGATCTAACCCACACTTCCTAAGCTTACCTGTGACGATATTATGGGAGACTGTGTCAAAAGCCTTGCTGAAGTCAAGGTAGACAACATCTACTTCTCTCCCCTCATCCAGCCAGCCAGTCATTCCATCATAGAAGGTTATCAGATTGGTCAAGCATGATTTCCCCTTGGTGAACGCATGTTGACCACTCCTGGTAACTTTCTCTTCCTCCACATGCTTAGAGATGACATCCAGGATGAGCTGTTCCATCACCTTTCCAGGGATGGAGGTGAGGCTGATCAGCCTGTAGTTTCCTGGGTCCTCCTTCTTGCCCTTTTTGAAGACTGGCATGACATTAGCTTTCCTCCAGTCCTCAGACACCTCTCCCATTCTCCATGACCTTTCAAAGGTGATGGAGAACAACTTAACAGTAACATCTACCAGCTCCCTCAGCATTCATGGGTGCATCCCATCAGGGCCCATGGATTTGTGGGTGTCAGGTTTATCTAAATGATCTCTAACCAGATCCTCCTCAATCAAGGGAGTCTTTCTTACTCCACGCTCTCTCTCTTACCTCTAGGGTCTGGGATTCCTGGGGGCTGGCCTCAGCAGTTAAGACTGAAGCAAAGAAGGCATTCAGTAACTCCACCTTCTCTGCATCCTCTGTTGCCAGGGCATCTACCTCATTCGGCAGCAGGCCCACATTTTCCCTAGTCTTCCTTTTTCTGCTGATGTACTTGAAGAAGCCCTTCTTATTGTCCTTGACATCCTTTGCCAGGTTTAACTCCAAGTAGGCCCTAGCCTTCTTTGTTGCATCCCTACATACTCAGGCAATGCTCCTATACTTCTCGCAAGTGGCCAGTCCCTTTTTCCACATTCTGTAAACTTCCTTCTTCCATCTGAGTTTTTTCAGAAGCTCCTTGCTCATCCATGCAGGTGTCCTACGTCCTTTGCTCCTAGGGATGTACTGATCTTGAGCTTGAAGGAAGCGATGCTTAAATATTAACCAGCTGTCTTGCACCCTTCTTCCTTCTACAATCCATGGGATTCCTCCAAGCAGGTCTCTGAAGAGGCCAAAGTTAGCTCTCTTGAAGTCCAGGGTTGTAATTCTAATTTTTGCCCTGCTTCCTCCACAAGGGATTCTGAACTCCACCATCTCATGGTCACTGCAGCCAAGGCTACCCGCAAACTTTGCATCCCTGACTAGTCCTTGTTTGTCAACACAAGCTCCAGCAGCACACCTCTCCTCATTGGTTCCTCCACCACCTATGTCAAGAAGTTATCGTCAATGCTCTGCAGAAACTTCCATGACTGTGCATGCCTGGCTGAGTTGTCTTTCCAGCAAATGTCAGGGTAGTTGAAGTCCCCCACGAGAACCAGAGCCTGTGATTGTGAGGCTATTTCCAGCTGCCTGTAGAAGCCATCAACTTCCTCTTCCTGACCCAGTGGTCTGTAGTAAACACCCACAACAGTGTCTCCCATATTAGCCAGCCCCTTAATTCTTGCCCATAAGCTGTCAACATGTTCTTCATCCACTCCTAGGTGGAGCTCAATAAATTCCAGTTGCCTTCTCACATACAGAGCAACTCTACCGTGATGTCTCACTGGCCTGTCTTTCCTAAAAAGTACATAGCCACCTATGACAGCATTCCAGTCATGTGAGCTGTCCCACCATGTCTCTGTAATTGCAATGAGATCACAGCCCTGTGACTGCACACGGGCCTCTAGTTATTCCTGTTTATTCCCCGTGCAATGTGCATTGGTGTATAGGCATTTCAGAGAGGTAGTCAAGCATGCTGGTTTCCCTGGAGGGGAGCAAGACAATCCACCACAGCCATACACACCACTGAGTTTCAGTTTGTTAGGTTTTTCTTAAATACATCCCTGACCTATAAAAGGAAAATTTGTTGAAAGTCTTTTTAGTTCTCTTTTTCTGTTATTAACCATTCCCTAAATACAGCATTTTTGTAAAAATATTTTCACACTCTGCAGTGTTTCTCTTCAGCTTTCCCAAACTTGCTGTCATTCTGGACAATGAGGAACAGTCATCTTCTTTTAATCCATTTTCTTCTAAAGGGCTATCTTATATTTCCATTTCAGACATAGTATTTTATCCATCCAATACCAATCCCAGTCTTGATCTCTGCAATTTATAATTGAGATCAGTGTTTTATTTCAAAACAATCAGAAATAATTTTCTCAGTTTATACTTTGTTCTAGATAATTTGTTTTCCTAGATACAGTCAAACAACAGCTTCACAGGGTCAACCAATACATAATATTTAAGTATAAACTAACTTATTTGTTACATGGTCTCATATTATTAGCTAGTTGAGCACTGACACTTTAGTCCTGAGGTTTGACCAGCTTTAATCAACAGATCAACATTTGCATTGCAGAGAGACCATCTCTGCTTGACCCATGAGCCAAATGAAAACCACTAGCTAATTAGAAAAAGGATTCTTAGCTGTTCAGTGAGACTGCTCCTGCACACTTGTAGTTTGGGATCACCCAGTAACCTCTATAATTCACACCGACTAGCCAAAGCCAGCAAACTCTGCTCAGCACTCCCAAAAGGCAGACCTGCTTGGGTTCCAAACAGACTGATCAGGTTTTTGAGTGCAGCAGGAGACACTGCCGGCAGTGAAAGACCAAAAGAAAAACCAAAGAAAACCAGAGAAAAATTAAAATACCGAATTTTGTGATAAACAGATACACAGTAAAAATATCTGTTGGGTAGATTAATATTCTGTAATACAGGCAGAACATCAAACAGAGGAATCCTACTGAGCTCTCATAAGAAAACGCTGCAAAGCTTGTAGTTCAAATGGTTTTGATAAGAAATTCATAAACAGACTCTTTACTGAAGTTGACTGTATACTTACAGCTTTTTCAGAGAACAGTTTGGCATTTTAACAGCAAATTCAATTTGCTATCATGTCACAGCAATTTTAATATGTTGTGTTCTGAATTACTACTCACACTTGGTTTGTGATTTATTAGAGCAAAAATCTAATTCCTTCCATTATTTGGTTTCTATTTTTACAACTATTACTATATGTTACATAGATCATTTTAAGAGTCTGTAAAAAATTATTTTTTCTGGAAAATTTGAAATTAAAGCAAATAAATTGCTTCCAGGAAATGTGTTTTTTGAATGCTGTATTATTTTCCCTTTTAAAAATAAATTACTGTAATAATTCCTTCAGATAGCTTTAGGAACTATGTGAAAAGGATTCAAGTAATAGCATGTGGCAAAGAAACAGCTGCACTGTTGTGCATTGTGTATGTTAAGCTGCCCTTCATCCAAGCCACTACAGGCCAGAGGTCTGCAGCAAAATACCTCTAAGAATGAACACAGGTTTAGAGCGAAAAAACCTCAAATGCCTTACTGCTTTTTGCATTTCAACAATCCATTCCAACAATCAACAGTCTTCTTGGGGCACTGTTACATGTGCAAGTCCTCACCCAGGCCCCCATCCCAGACCTTCCATCCTACGAAAGCAAGTATCAACAGTCACTAGCACTTAATATATCATTTCATTTGTGTTGTCTTCTGGAGGGAAAGGAAAGATGAACTTACATTTGCTCCTGTGACATCTGGTGTGATCACTGTCTGTCCCCCCAAGCCTCACACGACAGCAGCAGACACTGAGGACTGAATGTGTGAAGCAGAGTCACAACCGTCTTCAGAGAGCGCGGAAAAGGAAGTTATTGAGGAAGCCACCAGAGCAAGGTAGCACGTGGCCACCGGGCAGGGCTTCAGGTGTGCAAGGAGGCACTGCACAAGGAGGAAAGGCGTTTGGGAGGCCTCTGCAGTTGCTGATCAGGCAGGTGTTGCTGAAGAACCAGGCAGCACGACAAGGGCTGTGAGCAAATATAAAAATGTTTACCCATAAAAAGCTAAAACTAGGCACCTTATCAGTTTCTCAAGAAAAAAAAAGTTTCTCAAAAAAAAAATTATGATGACCTCCTTTTTCTAAGACAGACTGTGTGGCTTATGTTACCAAAATGTTTGGTACAACCTGGTGAGCATTCAATACCATTTTCAAATCCTCCTGTCCTCCTATATGAAAAATAATTTAGTAATGAGCAGGACAAACAGAAGAAAGAAGGTAGCACATGAAAAGACAGTGTTCTGACACATTTAGAAACAAACTAAAATTAAAAAGAAAAAAAGGAGACATTACAGACATGAGTAACTGGATTACAACATTTACAGATGGGAGTTATGGGGAAAAACCACCCTTTCCTCAGAGGTACTGTTTGCTTAATAATCATCCACATGATGACTTAACATTGCCCTGAATAGAAAAGTGCTAGTTTCTGTAAAAACTGATTAACAGCAGGCACAAGAAATGGAAATTATTAGAGAATAACAAATAGTGAGAAAAGACACGGAGCTTTACTAGTTTTATACTTGATGAAAGCACAAATTTAAATGATACCTCACATACAGCTATTCTTTCAAGACCTCATCCTCTGGAAGGAATCCAAGAGGAAATGTGTTGCCTTAAACAGAGGGGATAGATACAATGGAAGCTCTCTCTGAGTAACATTTTGAAGAGGGTAAGCAAAAAAAATCATGTGTTGATGATACTGCTATTATAACAGACAAACAAAAAGGAAGAGTTCAATGCTTATTATACTCACAAACTTCATTACCTGACCCATCAAAAGATAATTTACTGTAAATATTCAGTTCTCAACCTAATGACACACTACATACAATGAAGAATGTAGAGAATTTTCTGATTTTGAAAGCCAAGAAAGACTCAGGCAATTTAAACCTGTGATGAATAAATTAGATGGCTTTAAGGAAAGTATTTCTTCCCCTATTTGACAGCTAAGCCACAGCAAAGATTTTGGACTGATACACAAATGGCCTTGATGAAATCACACAAGCTTTGCCTGAAAAACAGAAAATGTAATGCTTAACTGAATCGTGAAAAGTGGCTGGGCAAGCTTGCAGTCGTGACTGACATACTATGGTTATGAAGGCTGGGAGGACAGCCATGACATTTGAAAGGCATATGTTTCAAAAGTGATGGATTCCCTAGGGTCTGGTTCCTGTTTGTCGCCATAATAATTTGGTCCTCTGCAGTACTGCTTAATACTATACCTACACTACTGCTGCAATCATCGTTGATTCTGCATTTGTTGCCTGCCAAAAACAGTGATGCTCTCTTTGACACGGTAATAAGCCTTGACAAGAAACTTCCACTGCAGAACTATCTGCCCCTGGCTACAGGGGTCCAGACAACAAATCAGGGTAGTGAGGTTTTAATGATATCATCATCATCAACAACGACTCTACGAATTTCCTGAGCTCAAACCAGAAGCTCTGCTAGCTCAATCCTAGCTGGGCTGGTGAGGCTTCTACCCAGAGAGTATGGGGGAAGCTCTTACATAGAGCACAAAGCAGCTTCCCCCTTCTGATTCCGATTCCCACTAAAAGCAAGTCTATTTATTTTTTTTTCCATCTTAACCCACCCTGAGCCTGCTGCTGGTACTGCTGTCATAAGTGTATTCCTCTGGGATTCCTGGCCACGGCTCAGATCAAAAATAAACACCAGGAGCACAGAAAGCTTCTGGGAAATCTTTAGCAGTCTCCTTTCTACACAACAGGGCGTCATGCATGGTGCTCTGATTTCTTTGAACTTCTCTAGCTTTTGTTCATTTTTTCCTTAGGATCCCCAAGAAGAAAGATTAAGGCTTCCTAATTACATTCCGCCTTTTGAAGTTCTTCACGGACGTTAACCAACAAGTCCTCCCAGATCCTTAATGTTCTCCTCATTCTGGATTTCTAATCATAAAATAAATAATTGCATTAGATGTATTTTTTCCTGCTGCAAGACAGGGGTTCTTGCAGCCTGTATTTTGTGTACTTTCTGTAATAATCCACAAAGCCAGAAATGGTGGCATATAGCTGAACCAGACTAGAGCTACAGATTCAAAGCATCTTTTTGCCGTGTACTTGTTACGGATGGTAGTGACAGTAAATGAAACAACGAATTATGTAAACAAAAATTTATAAATGGATACTGAAGTAAGAGCTTTAAATTCTCAATGATTTAAAAGAAATTTAATATCTCTTTTGATCAACAGACTGACAGTCTTGTACATTTACAAGAACTTGCCAGATACAGGGAATAGTTTCAACAGACATGATATCATTTACCATTGCTTCCAATTTGCACAGTATTCTGGTGAATCTCAAAATGCTGACAGAACTGCATTTTAAAAATACACATCTTCAGGAGCTCCAAAACATCCTCATAAAAACAGCTGCAGGAATAGCCTCATGTTTGTAGCCTCTGTAAGACCACAGAAGCTATAAGCTCTTCTAAGAGAAATAAAACTACTATTATTAGTTTGTTATCGGCTGTCATAGAATTACGATATGTAAATGAAAACAAGTTGCTACGCATTTTCATATTTCTCTTTCAAAACAAACAGACACAGAAAAATTGCAAGTAAGAAGAAACACATTTCAAGTTAATTTCAGGTGCTACAGTAACAAAATAAACAAAATATTATTTTCTCTCTTTCCCTTGATGACAGCACAAATATTAAAGAGCTATCATTGACAAAAGTAACAGCAAAGATTTTGCCATACAAAAAGAGAGCTGGTCTACATTGCTACTTGGTGCCCTCAGTAACAAAGAATATTTTTGAAGTAGTTCATCATGCCATAGGTGAATATCATGGCTTTGGCACTACACCTGACTTTCTAGAAGAGAAATTGAGTTCCGTGATACAGCTTTGTTGAGCTATTAAGGCATAAATGGAATAAAGCCCAAGCAGTATGTTACATTTTTAAGCAGGAAGCCTTTCCCAGTGAACCTTTAAAAGTTAAAAAATGTCATGAAATGATCATGAAATCTGTTACTCTCATAAAAAATGGTAACCCAGGATGTTCTCATCAGAATTTAGTTAATTTTTTTTCCAGGGTTAAATCCTGCATCCAAAAAATTGTTACTGCATGCAGAGGACTGACAGTTGAGCTGTAAAAAATGTCTTATGAAGACTTCTTAGGAAAGAGTCTACTAGATTTCTGGGGGATTTAAATTCCCCGCTGCTAATCTGGGAGAGGAGTGGTGGGACTCCAAATGCCTATGACTTTTTCTTATAAACTTACCAAGCATCTTAGTGAACTGAAACTGCACAAATATGATCAAACCCAACATATCTCAACACCTGTTAGTTATGTCACCTGGTTTTGTAGAAAGCTGAAGCTTCAAAATCAAGTCATGATTTTGAAGAATGATTTCAACTTCTTCCCACTTGCAAAATCTGCTCTGAAGAGTATGATGAAATTGACTTGAGCTCTTTGTCTAGCACTGGAGAACAGACTTCCAAGATCCTTTTCCAAGACTTCAAAAATACGTCCTTAGCTGACTCATTTCAGCAAACCTCTTGACCATGAAATGAACTTCAACAGATCAGTTGCCAATTAGAACTTAGTGTCTTAGAGGGTGAGCCCTTTCTTAGCTCTCACAAAGACTTGTTTTTGTTGAAAAATCTTCTCAACATTGTCATAACCTGGAATCATGGATGTTATCACACAATATTGACTTCTTTGTTTTTACCTAGAACTGTGGTCAGTCACATAGAACCCCTGAGTGAAAGCAGTATTAAAAATATTATCTCTGAAATATTTTACTTCGCAAAAGAACTTTTTCCCCCTTCTCTGAAATTCCTGTGTATTGATAGAATATAATACTTGCATTCCTTATTTAGCTGTTCATATTAGGCAACTGGCCACAGGGTTATCTTTAGGCATAGGCAAAGTACTCTGCACTCGAAGGCAGGCTTTGGAGGTTCAAAATGATGGTGTTATGCCGCACAGAAACACTGATGAATTTAGACCAGTCAGAGCAAGAACAAGAACAACCTTCTAGAGACACAGCGTGTTTTATAATGACCCCCCAAACTGGATTTCATGTGACTTATTCTTCCCTTTTCTGCTCCTCCATGCTCCCACACTTGAATTTAACAGAGGCAATGTGGAAAACTGTTCAGAGACTGATCCTACTGTAGCCACTGACAACTCTGCCAGCAGACAGATATGCAAGTTGCTTACAGTAACCATTTTATTTGTTTAAAGAACCTTCTCCTCTCTAAATTTGCATAACACACAATGGGAAGGGGCATTTTTTCTTTAAGTACTTTCAAAATTAGAAAGTACAGATGTATGCAAAAGTGTTTCACCTTTTTACAAGAGCGACCATTCCAATCTTGTCTCTGGTATAATCAGAGACATAATTACTAATACTAAATAACCTATTGAACTACTGAACAATTAGTAAAAGCAAAAGTTTGTCAATCTGTTTCCTAAGAAGTAGTTTATCTGATTATGATACTAGAGCAAAAAGCATCTAGTGGCTTGAGAAAAGTAACCACTTGGATTTTAGTCAGACATCACATCCTGAAATAAAAGGCTTGGACACAAAAAAAAAAAACCAACCAAAAACATGAAGCATATATTGTAAAGCAATACATTAGAAAAACCCTACAGAGCAGCTAGCTATTGATTCAAAAACTAAACAAACTACTCAACGTGTTATTCAAATATGAAACTGTTTATGAAGACAGCAATAGAAGGCTACTTAACAGTAACCACTTGTTCTGACACTGCCAAACAGTAAATACGTCAATGCAGAGAATCTTATACATAGACCACACAACATAAAATCAAGTTGAATTTCAGCATAAGATCATGTCATGAGGTTGAATCTAAAGAAAGAGCAGCTCCTGTACCCTGTCATAAAATTCCAACCAGTCTAATAAAGACATATCTACTGCTAAGGAAACACAACTTTTTTCCGAGTACTGTCCAAGGTTTCCTTAGTCCCTGAAATGCTTCCAGGTGACATTGGGAAACACCACTATGACCTTGAGAATGTTTTGTCTGACGAACTATCCTCAAGTATTTTTGATGAAAGAAATGTCCTAGGGAGACAAGGAGCAAGAAAAGACAAGTATTCCCAAGACCAAAACAGAAATCAAAACAAGCCATGGGGTATTATTTTCTAGCTACAGTTTGTGAAGAAATTCCTAAAGGAATGCTGCAGCATCATCCCTGCTTTATAGCTAGTGGAGAATAGCCCACTGTTCAGTTACTTTTATAATGGTACACCACTTCCCCCTGCTGGTATTCCTGCTTTTTCTGAACGCAGCTTCAGCTGCAGGCTTCTCCCAAGGTACTTGTACCCAGCAGCCTTCACGGTCATCATGCCAGGTTATTAATCACAACCACATGAAAGCTGTTGCAAGTCAAATTTTAACATAAATATCCACTAGTATTATAAAGCTTAGCAAGCCGTGTTACAACGACCCACCTGTAAGCAAAGGGAAGCTTTGGCTGGTTGAGGCACAGGCCGCAGAGGTTGGATTGTCCTGAAATGAGTTTTAAGTTTCTTGCCTCACTCCATTTCGCCAGCAGAAGGATCACAAAGCAAACCCTCAGTGTTGCTCATCTCCTCATCTGAGGTATGGGAGACTCTGGCTACAGCACTCTGCTATTTGGGTAACGGAAAGCAGAGTTCACTAACAAACAGATGTTTGTGTGGCATCTGCGCTGCTTCTGTAACTTACTAATGAAAAAACAGCATGACCCATGAAATAAATTGATAGAAGTCTTTATGCCTTTGGTTCAATGCCTCCTGTGAGAGGATCACAGAACAGCTGCACAAGTATGTACCAAGTGCTTTCTCTGGATTTCAAGATCACACGTTCAGGAAAGCTCAAGCTTGTTAGGAGCTCAGCATAACTTCGGTACCTGTGAAACCCCAAGTGAGTGTGTAACACTGTTGAAGATGGAGAGTTGCCTTCCACTAGAGACACTTAGGTCCTCTAAAATCATTTTCAAGTTACTGCATTTATGGGAAGGGGTGGAATTTGAGAGAAAATGGCCCCACATGATTTATGAGCAGCAAGTTGGCCAGGCCTTCTCAAGGTCAGCACCTAGCAGCACTGACTGTATGTCTAATGGACAACCAGCTGGTGCTTCACAAATCTGTGTACATGAATCCTGATTTAGAGTCTGACAGACGAATTGGCTTGACAAGACGCATTGCCAAATACAGGCAATGTACTACAGACGACATTGGGGTCCTGTTTACAGCTCAAGGGGAGAATAAGTGCTAAGTGAGTTGATGATGATCCCACTGTCTACAGGGGCTAGCTCAGGCAGAGCCATAATAGAAGCTCTACAATGGATCACAAGGCAGCGAAGACTTATTCAGATGGTCAAAGACTAATTCCCAGGGAAGAGACTGGAACAGCTCTCCAGTGTGAAAGTTGAGGGATTTCTTAGCAAGAAGAACAAGGTTGCTAATTTGTACACAGTACTGGGAGCCTCACTGTGTTTTCATTTGGTGCAGTGAAGAAAACGGCACTGAGCTATGCGCAAGGATAGTGGGACTGAGCCACACAAGCCTAGCACTGACTCATTTAGAACAGGGACAGCCACATCAGTTGTCAGAGCATGGTTTTGTCAGAAGCAGTTACACCTATTAATGAAGGTACCCATCAGACCTCAGTTAATCTCAGGCTCTAAATGGGCAACTGCAGCTGAGCCCACCACATTCCTCCGTTTCACAGGTGAAATAGGGCTTGTTAATAGTATGCATTTGTGACACATGTCTTTCACCCAGATCATTCTGCTCTCCTTCTCCCTCACCTTCAAGGATGTAGATGCACTGATGTTTTCTCCAGCAGCAAGATTAGCTTGACGTGCCAACCCTCTTCCGTTTAGTGAAGTTTAATCCCACGGCAATACCATAGTTTATGTCCTCCTCAGATATGCCAGGTCAACAGGTTTGTTAAGGCACTTGATAAAACAGACCTTTGAAATAGTTCTGGTTAAAATCAGAGCCTTTTTTTTTTAATCAAAATGGATACAGGAAGGTGGAAGAATACAGAAATGGAGACACGAGGTTCTCTGGCTTATCCTCTCACGCAAATTCCGTGTAGAAAAGCTCTCTGAGCCTGGAAAGATTTTAAGATGCAACACTGTGTGTCCGCATGGACTAATGTCCATACTCTGTTTGGTTGTTTTCCCAAAACTAAGCCCAGTGGGCAGTCACAGCACACACTTTAGGAGGAAGAAATAAAGTTTCTAATTGTCTTATATGAAAATACTTTGATTTTCAGAATTTTTCTGCTACCACATAACCCTGCCACTTCATACCACGTGATCATTCATACTTACAAGTCATGTGTTTTAAGACTTCGGATAATGAACAACACATACCCTCATCATGTCCTGGGAAGCCAGTGTTCTCAAAGTCTGCTACTGTCAGAGACATCAGTTATTACTTTCCATTCATCAGCCACAGTAATTTGTGTTTTTTCAAACCACCTGCTGCTGACTTGCTGAGGAACTGATTAGTGGCCATCTTCAGCATGGGGTAATCCACTTTTAGATGAAAATCTGTTTTAATACAGCCTTCTGGAAACAGAAATTACACGGAATATGGCCAGCTGCTGGACATCCACCCAGCCACTCCCTCACTCCACCTCCTCAACAGGACAGGAAGAGAAAACAAGATTAAAAAGCTGGTAGGTCAAGATAAACACAGTGAGATCACTTACCAATTACCATCATAGGCAAAACACTTGGGGAAATTAATTTAATTTATTGCCAATTAAACCAGAGTTGGATAGTGAGACACTATCAAACACAAAACCAAAACCACTTTCCTCGTATACCCCTTTTTTCCCCAGGCTCACAGAATCACTTAGGTTGGAAGAGACCTTTGAGATCATCAAGCCCAACCATAAACCTACACTGCCAAAACCACCCCTAAACCATGTCCCTTGGCATCGTATCTACATGTCTTTTAAGTACCTCCAGGGATGGTGATTCCACCACCTCCCTGGGCAGCCTGTTCCAAAGCTTGACAACCCTTTCAGTTAAGAAATTTTTCCTAATATCCAATCTAAACCTCCCCTGGCATAACTTGAGGCCATTTCCTCTTGTCCTATCGCTTGTTACTTGGGAGAAGAGATTGACCCCCACCTCACTACAACCTCCTTTCAGGTAGTTGTAGAGAGTGATAAGGTCTCCCCTCAACCTTCTCTTCTCCAGGCTAAACAATCCCAATTCCCTCAGCCGCTCCTCATAAGACGTTCTCTAGACCCCTCAGCAGCTTCGTTGCCCTTCTCTGGACACACTCCAGCACCTCAGTGTCTCTCCTATACTGTGGTGCCCAAAACTGAACACAGTATTCAAGCTGCGGCCTCACCAGTGCTGAGTACAGGGGCATAATCACTTCCCTGCTCCTGCTGGTCACACCATTCTTGATACAGGCCAAGATGCCGTTGGCCTTCTTGGCCACCTGGGCACGCTGCTGGCTCATGTTCAGCCGGCTGCCCACCAGGACCCAACAGGTCCTTTTCCGCCAGGCAGCTTTCCAGCCACTCCTCCCCAAGCCTGTAGCGCTGCCTGGGGTTGTTGTGATCCAAGTGCAGGACCCAGCACTTGGCCTTGTTAAACCTCATCCCATTGGCCTCAGCCCATCGATCCAGCCTGTCCAGATCTCTCTGCAGAGCCTTCCTACCCTCAAGCAGATCAACACTCCCGCCTAATTTGGTGTCGTCTGCAAACTGACTGAGGGTGCACTCAATCCCCTCATCCAGATCATCAATAAAAATATTAAACAAGACTGGCCCCAAAACTGAGCCCTGAGGAACGCCACTTGAGACCTGATGCCAACTGGATTTAGCAGCGTTCACCACAACTCTCTGGGCTCGGCCATCCAGCCAGTTTTTAACCCAGCGAAGAGGCCACCTGTCAATGCCACGGGCTGCCAGCTTCTCCAGCAGAATGCCGTGGGAGACTGTGTCAAAGGCCTTACTGAAGTCCAAACAGACAACATCCACAGCCTTTCCCTTATCCACCAGGTGGGTCACCTGGTCATAAAAGGAGATCAGGTTCGTCAAGCAGGAACTTGAGCAGGAAGGTCAACTTCATTACCAACTCCTTTACCAAATGGCACAGCGGGATGGGGAGCAGGGGGCTGCAGTCAGTCTGCAACAGCTCTTCCCTCCCCCTCCTTCCTGCTCACACTCTTTCCCTGCTCCAGTGAGAGTCCTTTCCACGGGCAACAGTCCTTCAGGACTAAATCTGCTGCAGCGTGGGCTCTCCACGGGCTGCAGTGTGGATACCTGTTCCACCATGATCCTCTCCACAGAAGAAAGGGAAATACCTGCTCTACTGTGGTCCTCTCCAAAGGCTGCAAGGGAATCTCTGAGGGGAAAGGTGGGGCACAGCTCTCCCCAGGGGGCTGGCAGGGCTGTTTCTCACGCTTTTCCCCTCGCCCCTCACTGATGAGCAGCGTTCTGCACTTTCTTGGTGGCTCTTTCCCTGTGGGTCTGGCACAGGGCAGCGTCTGTCCTCTCCTGACAGAGGCCACCCGTGTGCCCCTCTGCTGCCACCACCTTGCCACGTGTACCCAGTACAAATGAGTAGTTCGTGCTAGCAGTAACTGCAGTTGGGAAAAGTTGTCTCTACACGTCACTGTCACAAAGAAAAAAGAGCCTAGATTGCCAAATCATCGCTTGCACACAATATGCAGATTATGAAGATGTAAATATTCTTTTTAAAATGCAAAGTACTGGTGTGAAATTATTCTACGCCAGTGATAAGCACAGGTATAGCTGTGAAAAACACTGCCACTGCACAGCTTGCTGTGACGAGCAGACGGTGAGACACTGCAAGCGCCAGAATCCACAGCGCTGTTATGAAGTAGCTGAGATACCACCAGCACCGGGGAGGTTAAATGTAGTGCTTCTGCCGCAAAGGACGAATCAACCACATGCAAATGACAAGAAACCTTGAGCTGTCAGAAGTCTGTTAGAGGATCAGTTTCATGTGTGCCCAAGTCATACAACTCTAAGGAGGAGGATGGCAGTTACACTGTTCATCCTTTCCCAGTGCATCTGTCACTGAAATTACTTAAAGTCAATATGGCACTATACAACCAGGGTTGGAAGTGGAATAACCTGACATGTTATAATGAAAGCATCGTGAGAGTAGGTCTCCCATGGGCATACAGGGCTCACAAGCTACCCTTCCGTTGACTCCCATGTGGCATGCTCCGGGATGGAAAAGTTGTGTCATCTTGTGCCAGCTACACATAGCAGTTTTCTTTAGGAAATTTTTCACTGATGTAATCTGCTACAGACTGTAGGAAGCCCGTTCAGGCTTAAACCCCTTGAATCATCCTTCTGGATAAAAAAATAGGCTCTTTACGGATGACAATCTGGAAGGTGTGCTTTCATGTGTCAGACAAAAGCTGTACGCAAGATACTTACCTTTGACTAGTGGAGTGCTGTACCACACAGGATAGCTGCTCAAAGGCCAACAGTCTCCCCCTCAGGCCAGAATCTGTTCCTGCTCATAATCCTGTCTGCTTCCTGCTCTTACCTTACTTGCCTCACACAGTTCCCAGCCCTCTGCTGAGTCTGATGCACAAATCAAACCAAAGCCATCCTGCAAAGACCTGGAGATCTCTACTCCATGTTCAAACTCCCAGGCCCCTTACTCCAACTTGCTCTCTGACACCAACATCGTGTGATCGACTGCATCTGAACACTCCTGCTCTGATGGAGATGGGACCCTCATTTCAAGGGGATGCTCATTCCATGTCATATCCCTTTTTTTCCTGCGGGATCAGTGGATCCCTTCACAGGTCAGATGGATCAGAGTTAGAGTTCAACGAAGACTAGAGACAAATCCACACAGGTGCTGAGCTGTAAACAGACAATGCCAGGAAATCTGCATTTCCATCAGCCTCACTAACCCCAAACACAATCCCAAAATTAAGCTCCTCCACTCATGTCCCTCACCAGCACATTTCCTGAGAAGAACACAGTTCTTCTCTGCTGCTTATTTAAGATGCGTATTTCAATACTTGTTCTCAAAGCTTTTTCTGCTCCCTGCTTGGGCAGCACCTACAAGGCAGGTCCTGCTCTAACCTACAGTCCTTTGTGGCAGGTTACAGTGGAAACAACAGAGTTTTCTATGGCTGCAAAGAAGTGTTTCAACTTTCCAGGCTGGACTCAGGCCAACTAGGAATCTTCTTCCTTTCTACATGAAAATATTTCACCCTCCCTTGCTTCTTCAGATGGAAAGATGTGCCCAAACACTGTGTCACCCCTGACCTTTGGAAAAGTTACAACAGCCTCTGCACGGTAATTACTAACATTTTCCAACATAAAACAACTAGTCTCACCTTGTTAGGTCAACAGTTATCAAAATACTACTATACAGCTCTGTACTTTAACAGTACTGTTTTCTTAAACCTCCATTGTGCTATATGCACACAATTTTTTTTGTTGCTACAAATTGTCTGCTGCAATTTTTTCTAATGAAATCCCCATATGCTAAAAACCATTAGAGCCAGCAATCCACTGAACTTCACCAAGTTCAACTGTCCCTTACAGGAAGCAGAACAAGCATTTAGTCATCTGTACAAAAGGTGAAAAACAACCTGTGAAAAAGTAATTCTAGCAGTAGTCACTATCAAGGTTCTGTTAAATCCGTTCTGTTACATCCAAGCTGTCAACGCACTGTAGTGTTGATATGGGTAAGACCGCTTTTGCACGTTGAAAGTGCTAGAATGTGACCTTGCTGAAAGGTTCCAATGTTTATTCCGTATTCATTTACCATTAAGCTCCATAAAAGTGATCTATATGTATATATTTCAGCTGGAAAAAAAAAAATGTTATAAACTACACTTACAGAGTTGTATTGGATTTGTGGTCAACCAAATTTAGGAGCCTTGTAACTTCACAGACACCTGAAGTAATCTCTTCTGATACATTACCTATTGCTTCTTACAATACAGATCTTTTCTCTGAAAAAAATAACGTTAAGGGACCGCATTTAGGTCACTTATCTCAATAAGTATGTATTTTCACACATACTTCTCTGCTACTCTTGGCACCAACTAATAAATCACTGAAATGCCACATCTATACCAGTAAATTAGATACATCTGGGATATTTCTAGGCACTCAGGCCCACCAACGTGGAAGTGCTTACATCTGTGCTAATAAATTTGCTTGTTCTCCAAGCAGGCTCGCTGCACACAAACAGCTCCCAAAAACATGCCAGCTCCACAAGAATGCCTGGAAGTGCTCTACATGGCACAGGCCAACATTTTGCCAGCAAGCATCTAACAGTTTGCTAGAGTGGGTAATCACATTCCCTTGCCTGGGTGCTCTTTAATTTACTAACACAAATGTTGCCAAATCCTACTAGCAGGAACATCCAAATACGTTATACATGTAACATAAAACACTTGTCCAAATACACTTGATACACCCGAGGGAAAGGATGCCATCCAGAGGGACCCTAACAGGCTGGAGGAGTAGGCCCGTGTGAACCTCATGAAGTTCAACAAGGCAGATGCAAGGTCCTGCACCTGGGTCTGGGCAATCCCCAAGATCCTTTCAGACTGGGGAGATGAACGGATTGAGAGCAGCCCTGAAGACTTGGTGGGTGAAAACTTGGACATAAGCCAGCAATATGTGCTTGTAGCCCAGAAAGCCAATTGTCTCCTGGGATGCATAAAAACAAACGCGGCCAGCAGGTCAAGGGAGGTGATTCGCCTTCTCTACTCCACTCTTGTGAGACCCCACCTGGAGCACTGCATCCAGCTCTGGAGTCCCTAGCACGTGAAGGACATGGGCCTTTTAAGAGTGGATCTAGAGGAGGATCACAAACGTGGTCAGAAGGCTGGAACAGCTCTCCTGTGAAGAAAGCCTGAGAGAGTTGAGGTTGATCAGCCTGGAGAAGAGAAGGCTCCAGAAGACCTTATGGCAGCCTTTTAATATATGAAGGGGGCTTATAGTGCTTGTTTGCTCTCTTAGTATGTATGTGGCAGAAGGGACTTGTAAGTATGGCCAGTTTCTTACATCAGTGTTAAGGTTTCAGAAACAAACAATATACTGTCGTTTAGACAATTATTCTATCACCCGATGACCCCTCCCCTCCCAGAAAGGGGAATCAGAGAAAACAAGGAAACACAAGGATTGAAATATAAATAGACTTAGTAGGGTAAGATTAAATAATTTAACATTAATACTAAAGAACCAGTATTGATCCCGATACCAATATAAAATATACAAGGACTATACTCAGCCCATTCTATCAGTAGGAAGCTGTGCACTCCCAGCAGCAGACAGCAAATGTTGGACACTGTGAGCGCTATGGCTTCAGAAGGAAGGGAAAGGCCTCAGAGGTCCAGCACCAGGGAGGAAGTTCTCTGGACCACTGCCATCAACGGAGAGAGAGCACTTCACAGCAAACTAACTTTCTAATTTATATTGAATGTGACATTCATGGTATGAAATAATCCTGTTGGCCAGCTTGGGTCAAGTGCCCGTGTCTCGCTCCTCCTCATCNCACTGTGAGCGCTATGGCTTCAGAAGGAAGGGAGGCCTCAGAGGTCCAGCACCAGGGAGGAAGTTCTCTGGACCACTGCCATCAACGGAGAGAGAGCACTTCACAGCAAACTAACTTTCTAATTTATATTGAATGTGACATTCATGGTATGAAATAATCCTGTTGGCCAGCTTGGGTCGAGTGCCCGTGTCTCGCTCCTCCTCATCCCCACACCTGGCGAGCTCGAAAACACTGCGACCGTGAAGCCCACACACCATAGCTGGCTGTGAAGTCAGTATTTTCACAAATTCAGACATGAGAGTTTTTTCCCAAGCATTAGAAGATAAATTAGTCCTGTGTTACTCAAACCAGGACAACCAGATATGCTGCAAGGGACCTGTGCCATTCACTTCTCTGCGCATCAATCTACAGATGACCCTATACTTAGTTGTATGTTCTAGGCTCTGTTCCACCTACCTTCTGCCTAGAGACCTCCTGGTAAAGAGGGGAGTTTTCATGTTACTAACTCACATAAAGAATGAGTACTTGGCAAAAGGCAGCAGTGCTCTTACCAGTAATACCTCGCTCAGAGAATATTCGGCTTCCATATGGTCATCCTCACGTGTAGGCAAGCGTTTAGAGAGCAGGAAGGAATCTCTTGGAAAAGCTGCACAGCTAGCACACTCTTTCCAGTGCCCAGTGTCTTTCACAGTGGCGCTGAGCTTACACCCCAGCTCCTCTAAGGTGCTATTCAACAACTCGCTGCGCTACACTGTGTTACCCCAAACTAGCAGAGGCACAAGCCCGATGGCTTGAAGACAGACCAGACTATACGGTCCTTTGCCAAGGCTCTGTTTGTCTAGTGGGCCAGGCCTAAGATCTGGCCTACTAATACTGTTAACTACCCACACAAACTGCAGGCTTTTCTCCCGCAGCTCAAACAAAAAAGCCCCTGTATTTGTACTGGTTGTACTTTCTCTTCACCGTCTAGCTGGATGTTGGTGCTTGGCACTTTGACTGCCTAACAAATCTACTGATCTCTTTTTTCAGCTTGGTTATTAACATGTATGGCATAAAACACAATAACCATAAAACTTCGCCATCACAAAAAAAAAAACCCAAACTATTTTATCCTCTATTTCACATTCTAGCAGCCAAAAGCAATTCCCCATTTTACATGCCTATTTTTCCTGCAAGCTTTTTTAACCTGTTTTCCAATGGCCTCGACGATATCACTCATTAAGTACTGGGTCTAAAAGAACTCCTTTACCTTGACAGGTCACTGTCTCCAGCCTAAGCCAGAATAAAATGGATTACAATAGGGACTATTTCTTTTATAAACCGTGACGAGGAAGGCAGTAAATATTTCACACACCAACACAATATTCAGATCAAGGGTTGTGTTAACCTAACAGTGACCAGACTCTAAAGAAAAACCTTTCATACTCTTTATTTTTCCCACGTCCAATCTATGTGCTATCAACATATTACTAGATACCTATGTTAATCAAACTAACCATCAAAACAAGTTCTAGGGATTTTTTTATACTGGTACCAAAACCAGGCACGATCAAGACAGCTTTAACCTGGTTCAGATCAGGTTTTGCAGAAGATCCCATGTTTTTGTAGCGGCACACAGGTAAGTGGAAAAATTGCTACTGTATTTTCCAAATAACTTGTTCAGCAGCTGAGTTGGGTGAAGGCACTGACTCCCGTTTTGTAACTTGGCAATGCAGAATGAGGCAGGGGTTTAATGTTTTTTTTTCCAGTCTGTTTCATAGAATCATAGAATGGTTAGAGTTGGAAGGGACCTTAAAGATCATCAAGTTCCAACCCCCCTGCCATGGGCAGGGACACCTCTGACTACAGCAGGTTGCTCAAAGCCCCATCCAGCCCGACCTTAAACACTTCCAGGGATGGGGCCTCCACAACTTCTCTGGGCAACCTGTTCCAGTGCCTCACCACCCTCACAGTAAAGAATTTCTTCCTAATATCTAATCTAAATCTCCCCTCTTCCAATTTAAAACCATTACCCCTTGTCCTATCACTAGATTTCCTGACAGAGTCCCTCTCCAGCTTTCCTGTAGGCTCCCTTCAGATACTGAAAGGCTGTTTATACTGACAAAATGCCAAATAGCAACCTAGCCTTTCACAGCAACACAATGCGTTCTCGGTCCCTTAAAAATCGTGGTTTTCACATTTTAAAACTTGCACTTCAAGGTCTCGAAGACATTTGCTCATCGTAAGCTACCGCTTCAGAGCACAAAGAGCGTGCGCTGAACTTAACAGTGCTTTATGCGCAGGAACTATTCCCGAGCCAGAATTTTATTGAGCAGAAAACTGTTGTTTCATGACCAGCCGTGATTTGTCCAAGCGCATGGCCAAACTGGAAATGTGAGCACCAAAAGCGCCGTTTTTAGCACCCGTCTTAATTCGGTCATAGGCCCTTTGCCAGAGACAAGCACTTGAACGACCATTGCTGGAAATCACGCCGCTGCCTCTCTCCACAGTCACCACCTGCAAGCAAAAGAGAGAAATGCGGTTATTACCAAA
The DNA here is from genome assembly GCA_013398295.1 of Chionis minor. NCBI lineage: Eukaryota > Metazoa > Chordata > Aves > Charadriiformes > Chionidae > Chionis > Chionis minor. The sequence continues at coordinate 22,839 of VZSF01002855.1, read as the reverse complement.
ATTAACCCGGACGCAGACCCGTACCCCCCCCGCCCCTGCCGCCTGCAACGGCAGACCCACGCCACGCCCCCGCGGGAGGAAAGGGGAAGCCCCGCCCCGCCCACGTACGCGGCGCGCACTCACAGGCTGCCACCGCCCGCTGGCCCCGCCTTCTTCCCGCCCCCCTGGCGGTAACTCACCAATCCCGAAGGGCAATGTGGCCGCTTGCCCTTGGGGGCGGGAGCCCCGCCTCCCTCCTTCCGCCCCGCCCCCGCCTCCAGGGCGGCTGCGCCTGAGCCGCGTGGCAGCCGGCGATTGGTGGCGGCCGGACAGCCAATGGGGGAGAGGCACCTCAGAGACGGCGTCTCATTTCACGCGCGGTGGCGCGCGCTTGCTTGTCGCTGGGGCGCCGCGGTGGTGACGGCGGCGGCTGCTGCTGCTGGAAGAGGCGGTGGCGTGGGGCTGCGGGAGGCGGCGCTGGGACCGCGGAGCCGCTTCGGAGAGGCGCGCCAGGCGATTGGCGGCCGCGCCGCCCGCGTGGTAGGGCGGCAGCCAATCGGGGAGCGCGGCGTGCCGCGAGGGGCGTGACGGGCCGGAGCGGAGCGAGGTGGGCTGGGCTGAGGCGAGGCGAGCCGAGGAGCGGCGGCGGCGGGATGAGGCCGAGGGGTGTGTGGGTGCTGGTGCTGCTGCTCGGGCTGGCCCAGATCGCCCTCCTGGCGCGGGTCGCGGCGGCGGAGGAGGAGGAGGACGACGAGGGAGGTGAGTGTGGGGGTCTGAGGCTGAGCGGGGGCGGTGCGGGGAGGCTCGGGCCCGGCGAGGCGCCACAAGGGGCCGGGCTGGTGGTGGGCTGAGGCGGCGGAGACAGGGCGCTGGTCCCCCTCCACGGGGGAGCTGGGGTTTGGGAGAGCCTGCTCTGTCACGGCGCTGTCCGCTTCTCCTTCGCTGCGCGGCAGCTCTGCCTCGCCGCTTCTGAACGGGGAATTAAAAGCTGGTAATTAGCTAATGTTGGCGATTACTGGCCTTTAAATTACTGGTGAGTTTGCCGTTTCGTTTTCCGACGGAGCACTTTTTTCCTTATCCCTTAATTCGGGGGATACGTGCATTCTGTGTGTTTCAGACTCGGGGGGGGGGGGGGGGGGGGGGGTTNGGCTATTTCTGTTTCTAATTAGCTTGTGTGTGTTTGGTTAGTCTCTGGGGGGGGGGGGGGGGGGGGTCGGTGTGTTTGTGTAGAGGATCCGGTGCAGGAAAGGTTGAGGAAGGCTGTTTTCATAAAAAAGCTTTTGAGTGCCCTGGCAACAGATTGCAAGTCCTGATTTCTCTGTTTCTGACAACTGAGAAACAGACACAGCAGTGCCCTCCCCAGAAGGAAACTTTCACACAGAGTCCAGAAGTCTTTGATGTCTGGATGCAGCTTTTTCATGCGGGATTCACCCTACTTAAGAAAATGTTCTTAAAATGAAGGCTGTGTGTTGCCAGTTTCTTGGTGTTTCTTCCCATTGTCTTTGAATTTCACTGATGTGTGTCTCCTTCTTTCCAAAAGTAGTTGAAACAAAGCTGCTCTGACTTGCTAAGTTTAGCACCCGCACATAGGAGGCAAGCATTTGAAGGTGTTTATTTTTTTGGCTTTCACGTGGATTTTGAAAAATCCTACATCTTTCATATTTCTTACCTTAACACTTGCTGTATTTTAAGTATTAGAGGGTGTTCAGGGAGGCAGGATTATGGATGACCTCCTGAACTCCTGTCCTGCAAATTCTTACTCCGTGAATAGGCACTGAAACTTGATTAATTATGTCAGATGCCTTATGTGTGAAACCAATGTATGATGTGTAGGATAAGGATCAAGAGATTTTTTTTTTATAGGATATAGCATCTGTACTAAGGAGATACATGTTTTTTGGTTTAGAATTTAAAAAAAAAAAGCTTCACTGGAAGATTCCGTATTATGTCTGTATCTCTGCTTTTAGATAGAACACTTGATTATTATTGCTTTGTAGGATGTGCAGAGCTCAGTACTGATTTCCCCTACTACCTTCAAAGGATGAAGTTACACCTGTGATGTTGCAGTGAAGCCTGGCTGACAGCAGTAGCTCAGCTTCTCATAGGCCAGGCTCTTGTCAGTGTTTCCGCATGTGTGCTGTTCTTCTCATTATATGATTTTGTGGATTCAAAGATGCACAGTAGTGAAAGCATTTCCTCCTGTGTGCAAGTTGAACACTAATCCATTGCACAACCTGAATAATTTTCCTATTTCTATTGTGTATCTCAAAATTGTATATAAATCATGAACTAAGCTTTGCCAAGGCTTTGCTTTAAAAATGAATGTAGTTAAGGAATTCCATTTTTCCTCTTGAAATGTGGACCTGTATGAAGTCAAAGAAATTTACTTTGCAACAAGCAAGTAAGTAACCTCATGTAAATTGATTGTTCAGGAGATTAAAAATTCAAATGAAACTAGGCATGTTGCACTGTATGGTTTTGGAAGAGAATTTTGACTAGAGCAGTGAGGCAAATGTGCTCACAGCAGGGTTAGCCTAGGTCATGACCATTACACCCTTTGCATCCTGATGAAGGGATTTGTGTAGAGGATCCGCTGCAGGAAAGGCTGAGGAAGACTGTTTTCATAAAAAGGCATTTGAGTGCCCTGGCAACAGATTGCAAGTCCTGATTTCTCTGTTTCTGACAACTGAGAAACAGACACAGCAGTGCCCTCCCCAGAAGGAAACTTTCACACAGAGTCCAGAAGTCTTTGATGTCTGGATGCAGCTTTTTCATGCGGGATTCACCCTACTTAAGAAAATGTTATTAGGCCCGACTTCTAATAAATGCTGAAAGTTCAGTGAAGGTACTATAAGAATTAATTTTGGTTCGAGTAACTGTTATCCTGAAGGCTTGCCAGCTGCCATCGTATACCTGAGGTCTTAAAATGAGTGTCGTCATCATTGTGGTTTTTTGACTTGAGTAGTAATCTGTTGAAATTTTTGGAAATCCTTTGTTGGAGTAAAAGGGAGTGGTCTGTATTTTTACTGAAGGGCAGGTTTTAGCCACAGCTGGCACATGTTGCTTTGTCCACCTGCTTTGCAAGTAGCTTTAAGAAACAGAGATACTTCAGTTTGGGTGCAGCTATATTATTTTCATGAGTGGTCTTATGGAAATGTTTATTAGCTACTTCTGCCATTTCAGCTGTCACAGTTAGATTCATTCTGTATCTGTTCTCTTCAAATTGTAAATCATTAATGAAAAGGCAAGTTTCTCGCTCTTAACAAAAGAAGTCTCGCTTACTTCTCCTATACTTGGTCAGGTCCTTGAAGCATGTCTTTCAGTCGCACCATTAAAGGGAACACTAGAGGTTGGTATGATAACCCTAGGTATCGGTGAATCTGGAGACTACAAAGGGTGAGTTTGCACTCTTAAGGACAAATCTTTAGGTACGGTTAACTTTTTATTTTGGAAATGTGTGCCCTCTTGTAAGGCACTTGGAAAGAGCTGGAGTCCTGCTGTTAGGTGCTATGGTCCTGCTTCCATTTCAGGAAGAGGAGGAAGTGGGTGTGTGTAGTGCCTATGACAGTGCATCACTGTCAAGGAAGTTTTATGTTGGCAGGCTATGCAGACACTTGCAGTGTCCGTATAGATACAGAATAATTTCAGTGATGGGTGTTAGATCTAGTGGTTTAACATTTTCCACTTGTGCAGGATGTTTTTGTAGGGGATGCTTTGTTCTCGGCTTTCTAAACCGTGACCCTATGCCACAGCAGTTGCAGTGGTCTTTTTCTCTTTGTTGGGAGCAGGTAGTTAGCATAGTAAGCAGCAATGGGAGTCACAGCCTGGTGGCTAGGTTCAGAGGTGCACGAGCGCAGAATTGGCCAACTAGTTTTGCACAAATTCCTTTGTGTCAGGAAAAATCAAGTCTGAAGTGATTTGCTTGGAAAAGCAATGGGCATTGCACAACTTGCTGGGAATTCAGGCATAGGCCAACCATGAACACCCTGCGGTAAAACATAACCCTGAAAACTGCTGGGCATGGATATAAGCAAAAGTTTTGACTGCTGAAACCCTCTGAAAAGTAGCTTTTTCACCAATGCAGTCCTACATGTACGTGACTGCCATAGATTCATGAATCTTCAAAGGTGTTTGGGAGTTAAGGCCTTTCACTGCAAGTGCTCAGAGGCAGCAACATAGGAGGCATTGTCCATTTGCAAATAGTGCTTCTAGCTGCTTTGTAGATCAGATGAAACAGTAGTAGTTGTTAGAGAAACTTAATCCAGGTGACTAGTGTTGTGTGATAATCTCCTGTGATCTGTCCCCTCATCAGAAACTTTCATAATTTGGTGGTGTATGAAGGTGGGTTCTAAATAAAATTAAAGGATTTTCTCCAGGGGCACATGTTGTTTTCAGAGAGCATATAGGCTTACTTTTTTAATATCGTCTTCCAACAGAAAAAATGGCTGTTGCAATTTAACGGCGTAATTTTGTCCATGGTGAGCTTGTTGCTATGGTCTGCCACTCGTCTGAGAATAGTGGGTTTTTTCTTTTTCATATCTGGATACTACATATTTATCATTCTTAACTTTCAAATTCCAGATGAAATCAGAGTATTTTCAAGATTCTTGTCCTGCATAAGTAGCTTATGTGTACATGGTTTGCTGTCCTGCTGCAGTAACTCCTGTCAGCTTAGTCAAAAGCCAATTAAAGTTAAGTAGAGAATAGTTTTGAACAAGAAACATTAATCTTTTTCTTTTTGTAATCCTGGGGCTCCCAGTGGTTGAAAGTGCCTTAGCTTCATTGTTGCGCAGTTTTCATTTGGGTGAGGCATTTTCATTACTTGTGCTGTGACGAAATTCCTTTAAAGTCATTCAGGAAGGTCTGCTTGTCTCAAATGATAGCAGTGAAAGATTAAAGAAATCGTCTCAAATTCCAGGCCAACAGAGATTAAATCAGTTGAACTGTCCTGGCTTCAGATTTTGTGTGCTAATGTTGCCTTGGTAATTTAGCAACTCTGCGCTCTCATTGAAAGGCCTGTTTTCGACCAGTAGTTTTGATCTCCTTAAATCAATTGCCTCCACAAAAGTTCTTTGAAAGAGGTTTTCATTCTATTTATTTTAGAAGAATACCTTGCATATGTCAAGTACATATGAGTGAATTTTCACAGGACTTCTGTGACAGTCACTTACTTAATTTTTTTACACTCACTCTGCAGCCTGGTGCTGATCCAGAGCAGACTGATGCTCCTGTGGGTGGAAAGCCTGTTCTGTGAGTTGGAGACCTGAAACATTACTGTAACTGAAAGCAAGCTATATTGAGGTGGCAGGGGTGGGATTGAGCAGTCAGACATGGAAGCATAATTCTGAAGTGCTGCCTCTAAATCACCTTGGTAGTAGTGAAATGACAGCATTTGAGTTTATAGCAAGCCTTTCTGTTTATTTGACCTTCAGACAGGCAGAGCAGTTGTGGTGTTATAGGTGTAGTGAGTGGGGGTACAAGGGAAGCATTGGGGAGAGCTTTTTTGGTACAAGACATACAAAAAAGCATCTGCTTTTTTGGTACAAGATACCTAATTTTTCCAACCACAAGCTGCTGCGCTTGAAGGACAGCTGTTTTGCAGCATGATGGAGGGCTTCTCTTTGAATTCAGGTATCATCTGTGTGCCCTTCTTGCACCAACAAAACATGTGTGGTGCCTTGCTTCCCACATTTCAACAAGATACCCAATGGACCTCAGTAGCAACTGTCACATAGGTCTGTATGCATTAATTCTTGTGCTCATTTTGTTGGTCCTGAAGAGTGAAACATGTTGACACTTTACTGAAATATTGCTATTGTTAGCTGGCATAGCATGGACAGAAATGAAATGGGATTGGTCAAACATCAGAGTCCAAGCTCTTTGTAAACTGAGGTAGCTGTCATTGTGTGTGGACCAGGAACTAACCTGTGCTGATACTTTTTTTTTAACCACAGCTAAAATTTTTTACTTGATTTTTTTTTTACTTTTTATTTAAAGATGATTTTTTTTTACTTAATCCATCTTTAACCTGGTAGTGTTATTTTAATGTTAAACTTGACACAATCTAATCTATATTGCCCTTTCACTTTTCCAGAGTCTCTTACAAAAGAAGCTGACGATGATGGTGATGATGACGATGAAGATGATGAAGATGACGACGATGATGATTCTGAAGTTAAAGAAGAAAATGGTGTATTAGTCTTGAATGATGCAAACTTTGACACTTTTACTGCAGACAAGGACACTGTGCTGCTGGAGTTTTATGCACCATGGTGGGTTCACGGTCTGTGGTACCTCCTTAGGTGCAGGATGGGGTGGATGCTGGGGGCTTCTCTGACAAGGCACGCTCCTAAAAAGTGAGCTTGGGTTGCAGTTTTAAAGATGACATAGCAGTAGCTTGTCTGCAGGAGAAGCACGGGACTCTGACATAGTCCAGGGTAGGAGATGGTTCTGGTGGTGCAGCGGTACTCTGTAACACCAGTGTGCTTAGGCAACCTACAATGGATTTACATGCATACAACTGAGACAAAGAATTTAGGCCAGAATTTATCTTCTCTTGCATTCTTATGGACAAAAATAATAGGGATGGTTAGTGGGGGGGAAAACAAGAGTATATTTGCAGTCAAGTTGCTGAGTTAGGGTTGCAGCCAGAACTTCTCTTCCTTTGTAGCTTGGTGGTACAAAGATGACTATTCATTTGTCCCTTTATAGTCCTTGAATAGAGGGGAGAACATTATCGTGCCTGATCTGGAGTTGTATTTTAACTAATGCTACTCTCATTACAAGGAATCCCATCCCTGCTTGGCTGTAGGTACTATTTCTGCAGCTGTAGTTTGGCTGTGTGAAAACTGAACACGAAGCCTGAACCGTGACATTTATCCAAGCAGAAAGCTGTGTGGTCATCACAGAATAAATACCTCTTTTTTTTTTTCTACTCCACCTCCTGCCAGTTGAGGCTAAGGAGTACAGACTGCCTGCTACACATGACCTTCCCTGGTTTTTTATTCATTTTCTTGGTTTCATCTTCAGCTTGTCAAGATATATTCAGCTTTTCTTATGCTAGTGTCCTCTGTCATGCCAGCTTTTGCAGCAGGAGCCTCTCTTTTTCCCAAAGAGTTCTGGTGTGACCAGAGAGAGAGCAGGTGCTGCAATGCCGTGGTTGGTGTAAGATTTCATTAGACCAACTTCACTACTGATTCATTTTCCCCTTTAGTTCAATGTCGGGTGCAAGGTAGAGAAGATGAACCTAGATTAGGGAGAGAATGAAGTCTGAATTAGACTGTATTTGGGGGGCTGGGGAGGAAGAAGCATGGTACAAGGTTTGCAATTTTGTTTTAAAACTTTGGGGGGGAGGGATTTGAAAAAACAGCTCTTTATACAGTTACTCTCTATCTTTCCATGACCAGAAAACATTGCAAGACAAGTATTCATATGTTGATGTTGTGAACGTCTGTCGGAAAGCATCCTGGAAATGCAGAAGAGCAAATCACCCCTGCAAGTCTGTCTTGTATTTATGTATCTCCTTTTGTCTTTCTCTAACAGGTGTGGGCATTGTAAGCAGTTTGCTCCTGAATACGAAAAGATAGCCAAAACTCTGAAGGAAAATGACCCTCCTATTCCTGTTGCCAAAGTAGATGCTACTGCGGCCACTTCACTAGCAAGTCGTTTTGATGTCAGTGGCTACCCAACCATCAAAATCCTGAAAAAAGGCCAACCTGTTGACTATGACGGTTCTCGAACAGAAGATGGTAAGCACCAGTCCTTTGTAATTCTCTGTAAGAAAGCAAACTAGTACATGGTCTTGCTTCTTAATGTGACTATTTTGAAGGACTTTGATCTCAAGTTACTTTATCTTAAGCAGAATAATATTATGAAGGCTGAAATTTTGCCTGTCTTCTCAATTGGCTGCATGCTAGAGGAGAAATTTGCAGGTAGTGGAGTAGTGCTGTTACTGATGGAAGGTTTCTAGAAATGTGAAGAGGAGGTAATCTCATGCTTGCTGAAGGATCAGCTAATAAGAAACATCTGGTCTGTATATTGACTCTATAGAAAACCACTTGTTTCTTGCTTAATGAGTGTGTCCAACTTCAGTCAGAGGGGGGAAAACTACCTTTCCCATCTGTTTTGAGCTGGAATTCATGTGCTATGGTGCTGCAAAGTACAGATCTGTGCTCTGCATATGTCACATGCTCTGTGAGGTGAAGGGAAGGCCTTCTTGGCAACAATGAAGTAAAGCATAAAGGAGCTTGATTAAGAAAGTGTTCTCATGTGAGCATGACATGTAAGCTTGGTCCAAGACTGTGCTTGCCACTCTGATTTTAAATTCTTGATACCGACTCTTGCATTCAATATGCTATTGGTATGATAATACAAATTTGCTAATTGGGCTATTGAACTGTATTTCAGCAATTGTGGCCAAAGTCAAGGAGATTTCTGACCCAAATTGGACCCCTCCACCAGAAGCTACGCTGGTATTGACCCAGGATAATTTTGATGACGTTGTGAATGGTGCTGACATAATCCTGGTGGAATTCTATGCTCCATGGTAAGCAAGAAGGCAGTCATCTGTACTTCCCTAGCATAGCTGGCCTGAACACGCTTGGTGAGCCTGTTGTTATGCCTCTTGTAAAGAGGCTTGCCTTGTGCAGCTGCATGTAGCTCTGGTGTACCTTAGTTCTAATCTGGACTGAGAATCGCATTACAAATTACTTGAAAATTAGACTGGATCTGTTGTTCGGCACGGAGTGATCTCTAAAACCTCACTGAAGAGTCTCCTTATTTACTTGTTTGGGAACACGTGGAGAGATACTGGAAACCATAGAGTAAAATAGGTCCTTAGTGTAAAAATGGCTTCTAAAAATGAAACTGTCTATAGTAATGCGGGGCCAGACATAGAGGCTAGCTGGCTTCAGGATGGAGAGACAAGTCTTCCTAGCCTGAAGTGTCCTCTGTGGACTGAATAACCCCATTTCTACTTTCTCCATTCTGGAAGACTTAACTCTTCCAATTTAGAGGCAGAAGGTACCTTTCAGGACTCATGGCTTGTAAAAACTGCCCTCCTTCCTCCTTCCCTAGGTGTGGACACTGCAAAAGGCTTGCTCCAGAATATGAGAAGGCTGCCCAGGAGCTCAGCAAGCGCACACCTCCTATCCCCCTGGCTAAAGTTGATGCCACTGCTGAAACTGAACTTGCAAAGAAGTTTGATGTTACTGGCTACCCAACTCTGAAAATCTTCCGCAAGGGCAAACCTTATGACTACAATGGTCCACGGGAAAAATATGGTACTGCAACTTCTGCTTTTTTGTGTTTACTGAGGGCTTGACCATGAATGTTTTGATATATCGATAGGCATTGCAGACTTGTTAATGTCATAGCAATGGTAGTCAGGGAAATGTGAAAAAATGTGTCCCCGTACCTGCAATGGGCTGGCAAAGTGCTCAATATTAGGTTTTAATAAGAGGGAAGACTTAAGACTAAGTAGAACTTTGACTCATAGCAGGGTCAGGAGACAGTGAAGGGTCTACAGTTTAAGAAAGGAGGGTTACTTGAAAGATCAGCTGATACCAATGGAACTCATGCTTGGTCACTTCTTCTGAAACCAGCCTGGAAGAGGCTATCCAGAACTGCAGCTTTAAAAACTTGGACTGAGGTTTTGTGGATTTGGTCTTCTAGTTATTGTGGGAGGGCTGCACAGAAAGAACGGTGTCCACAGGAAACGTGGTATTAAACAACATTATAGAGGGAATACCTGAACCTTTCTGTTCAATAAATGTTCTAAGCAACTTTTTTTGGGGGGCGGGTTTGTCTCACAGGTATTGTTGACTACATGATTGAACAGGCTGGTCCTCCATCCAAACAGATTCAGGCAACCAAGCAGGTACAGGAATTTCTGAGGGATGGGGATGATGTCATCATCATTGGTGTCTTTAGTGGAGAGAGTGACAAAGCCTATCAGCTCTATCAGGAAGCAGGTAAAGATACTAATGTATGTTTTGTTGAGATTCTGTCCAGGACTTTGGGCATGGAGGGATACTTTATTTCTGCTCTTAGTTCACTGGGGGAGGTTGGAGAGGAGTAAGAGGAATGACACTGAAGGGTGATCTTCCACTTGTACTGAAGAAAACTCACACCGGACTTTGAGGCTATAACTAAAGTATCAGCCAGTCACAGGAGGTACGGCTTCTTGGTACTGTGTACCTAAAAACATGCAGACGAGAAAGGAGGGCAAGTTCCCAGCTGAGGAACAAATTGCAACTTCTTGGCTTAAAGCCTTGTTCCTTTGCCATCTGCTATTGCTTGTTTCATGTCTGGTAGTTCCAGGGCTCTGCTGGACCTGGTTGGGGAGGGGGTCCAGGAGAAAGAATAATCATCCATCTCTGGATCACTTTAGCTAGACCATTCCTGGCAATGTTTATTCTTAAAAATCCCTTTGACATGATGCATTGGCAGTCCTGTTAACAGTATTTGGTACCACACAGAAGAGGTTAAGCACTTGAAGTGCTTAGTTCCTTTAATCAATCTCTGTGTCTTATGTGATCAAACTACTCGCAGCAGCTCTTGGTTTCTGCCAGAGCAGTATGGGCAGTTCTCCCCAGCTATGTCTGTATCTGGGGCTGCCATCATTTATAGCTGGATTAGGAGCTGATTTGGTTGTTCCAGCATGGCAAGATACAGAACTGTTTCCCAGGCTGCCCCAAAACAAGTGGATTGACTAGGTGACCTTGCAAGTTCATTTCCATCTCTACTTTCTGTTCTTTGGGGGGAAGCCAAGAGGTGGGAGATGATAAACAAATAGCTGTTTCACTGTATATGGCATGGAAGCTGTTCAGGGTTTTTGAATATGTAGAATAACTGATCAAATAAGTAGATTGGTTGTTGAACAGCATGCTGGAATTGTAGGCATTTTCACATGCTTCTCACACCTGGATGAGAGCTGTTCTCTGGGACTCTGCGTTGTTTCATGTCCCAGTGAAAACAGGAAGAGTTTGCTTGCATTCTTGAGGTCTGAGTTGGAGGCTGTCAGGTCACTTTTTTATGACTTTTCCTTCTCCCTGACCTTAATTTTTCAGCTAACAGTTTAAGAGAAGATTACAAGTTCCACCATACCTTCAGCAACGAGATTGCAAAACTGTTGAAAGCATCTCCAGGAAAACTGGTTGTCATGCAGCCAGAAAAATTTCAGTCAAAGCACGAGCCTAAGATGCATGTTTTGGATCTCAAAGTGAGTAGCTGGTCCAAAGCTAGAAAGTTTGTGCACGGATTGAAGGTGCTCTTCCTTTGTATATATGCACAGTTGGCATCTTCCTGTTGGAAGTACTCCACTAGATAAATGAGGCAACCTGTTTGTCCCCTGAAATTGTACTGCTTTGTTTGAGAAAGCTTTAGAAAATAAACCCAGAAGTTATGTATTCAAATAGTAACTTACTATTACAATATTCAGTTTAAGGGCAGAATACTAAATTACCTTTAGTGCTCAAGGATTTGAAGAGTAGGGTGACAGCATTGTCTATCACATGCCCCTCTTTCTCATTCCTGCATGCAGTACTGGTTTCCAGTAGTGTGTAACAGAAATGCCACCTAAATCCACCTATCTGAACTTTTTTCCCAATTTTTTTAAGCAGGACTCTACAGATGGATCAGAGATTAAAGAGCACGTGCTAAAACATGCTTTGCCTCTAGTTGGTCATCGCAAACCTTCCAATGATGCTAAAAGATATGCAAAGCGTCCTCTAGTTGTTGTCTATTATTCTGTAGACTTCAGTTTTGACTATCGTGTTGGTAAGTTAGCTAAGATTACCATTCTTCTACTTTGAGAGGAAGCAAGCAGTAACTAGAAATTACTAATCCTATTGTGTTCTGATTTTCAGCTACCCAGTACTGGAGGGGCAAAGTCCTGGAAGTGGCTAAAGACTTCCCTGAATATGTGTTTGCTGTTTCTGATGAGGAAGATTATTCTTCTGAAATAAAAGATTTGGGTCTGCTTGAGAGTGGAGAGGATGTCAATGTTGCCATTCTGGATGAAGGTGGCAAGAAATATGCTATGGAGCCAGAAGAGTTTGACTCTGATGTACTCAAGCAATTTGTACTGGCATTCAAAAAAGGTACAGTTTCTAAAACAGGGCTATCTGAGCCATTTGCTTTGTTTTCCTTTGCAGTAGTTTTTCCTGAGGCTATGGCTACAATAAAGTCATATGTGCAAACTTAAAGTTGCATGTAAGAACCTTTAAGTTTTGTGGCTTAAAGCTTTTGGATGGTTTTAGTGTTTTGGTTTTTTGGGGTTTTTTTTAATCTTAGTTCATTAACTTTACTTGGACTATGCTGTGGCATGTAGCTATATTCTAACACTGAGCATGTTAGGCAAGCCTGAAATGTTCTTGCAGCTTTGAAGTGTGAGTTGGTCATCCACATCTGGGACTAGTATAATAAATCGTACATTGTGGATGGACAGCCATAAACAGAGGGAGAAAGGTTCTACAGAATTGTGAAACAGATTGTTGCCTGTATTTCACGAGGTTATTGTGCTAAAACATTTTGGGCTAAAATGTTTCATGCAGAGGTAAAGTCATTTACTGGTGCAATGCATTTTCCCTGGCAGGAGGATGTCCTTTTGCCCTTTCTTCTTGGGGGGATATTGTAAGGATTGCTCTTACTGTATTCTAACAATGATGCCTGTTTTTTTTCCTTCTAGGAAAACTGAAGCCTATTGTGAAGTCTCAGCCAGTGCCAAAAAATAACAAAGGGCCTGTGAAAGTGGTAGTGGGTAAAACTTTTGATACCATAGTAATGGATCCAAAGAACGATGTTCTCATAGAGTTCTATGCCCCATGGTGTGGACACTGCAAGAAGCTAGAACCGGTGTATACTGAGCTAGGCAAAAAATACAAGAATGAGAAGAATCTCGTAATAGCCAAGATGGATGCTACCGCCAACGATGTGACGAGTGACCACTACAAAGTGGAGGGATTCCCTACTATCTACTTTGCTCCGAGGGACAAGAAGAACAACCCTATTAAATTTGAAGGCGGGGACAGAGATTTAGAGCATTTGAGCAAATTTATAGAGGAGCATGCAACAAAACTCTCCAGAACGAAAGAAGAGCTTTAGATAAGATAAGAGTGGTGAAGAATAATTGTTTGTACATTGTAGTTAAAAGCAAGTTACAGACAAAACTTCATGAGAGAAGAAGTAAGCAGTGTGAGCAAGGAAGTTCTTGAGCAGTAAAGCAATTGCAGTATCTTTTTTTATATGGCAGAAAAGTTTTTTTCTGGACACTGAACTTCTGATACGAATGTCTTATGTTAGTTATGGTTTTGATCTTTGGAGAAAAATACATCCTTTATTTTTTGTGATGATCTTGAGCTTGATTATTTGACTCCAGTGCAGCTGTTTAACTTAAAAGATACTACCAAAAAGAGAACCAGATCCATCTGCCAAACAGACTTCTTGGTCTTATTTGCTGGTATGGTTACTGGGGGGAGCAGTGGCTTGAGCCAGTCTGTCTTCTGTTGTATTTCTGTATACCTGTTCATGTGACTATATCACTATATCCATTGCTGCAGGTAAGAATGAGAGTTTCCCAAAGTGTGGGTGAATTATTCAGTCCTATCAAGATAAGGCACAGTGACTTGCTAACTGAATGTGCTCAAGACCTCTCTGCTTTTGCTTTGTGCCCCCTCTGTAGAGAGGGTGATGCTAAAATAGCAAGTTTTTCTAATTTACCTCTCTTTACTAGTCCATATTTACCCATTTATATTTTAGTCTTCCCAAATATGTTTTGGAGTAATTGGAGTATGGCAGAAGCAGCATCTAGTGGGTAGTAGTAATGCTTGGATTCTGGTATCATATCTGCGCATTAAGGTCTCCTTTCCTTTTGCAGAGAGCAAAGTTTGGTAGTGATTCTTCTTTGGGGAAGCAGACTGAGATCTCCTCATGGACTTTATTCCTGTAGCCGTTACTGCAGGTACAAAGAATGATCACATCTACTCTGTGCTCCACTTGGTAGTATGTGTGTTTAAAAGTGGATTTTGATCTTGAATTGTCCTAGTTTAGATACATTCATAAATTCATGTGCCATGTTGGTGTTGTCTGAAAAATTGGATTCATTACCCTGTGTGCAATAGCCAGTCCCACATGCCAGGATGAGACGCTGATTATTTGAGTTGCGCAAGGCTGGGTGCTTGGTGGTTCCCCACAAATCAGGCACACCAAACAGGATTCTCCATACAGCTTATACACATTTTACAACATCAGTATCATATTGGTACCTCCTACCCATATTTAATTGGTTAGTAATTTACATATGTTTGCACAATTGAGTTATAGCTACTATGCATGCTTGGGGGAAGGGTCTTCACCTGGGCTAGGGTCTTCTTGACTTATGGGTGTGACTCTTAGTATTACAGTGAAGGTAGTTCAGCTTAGGACACTCAGAATTTTCACTCTTCTGCAAGCTGACTAAACTTTTCAGTACATCAGTAGCATTTTCAAGGTCTGTATACTTGTATGCCCCAGGATGTTTCTCCTCAAGAATGATAACAACACTTGCTTTCCTTGATTAGGAGTTCTTTCACTAATTGATCCTTGACAGGTTCAAGGATAGAATTCTCATTATCTGTGAGAATGTACCCATGGTCTCTCAACAGTAACTACTATTGACTATTTTGAGAATATGCTTTGATAACATTGTGGTGGCAGGTTAATATACTTCAGAAGCACTGTCTGCCTCTTCTCAGAGCTGTTGTGCTGTGGTGTGTGCAACTTTAGTGTCACTGAGGCAGTTTTGATACGTTTCATTTTTTGAGTAGTGCTTCTCTCCTAGTGCCACTGCTTTCTGTCTTCCAGAAGACCAGTATCATCAGTCTTTCTTCAGTGTTTCCGTGTTGCGTTTGTTTTCAGCTCTTGGAGGGTGTGCAAATTTAAAAGCACTACCTGACCATTTTTTCTTCTGGGGAGATGCAGTCTTCTGTGTAGCGAGAGTAAACCCATCTCCAGGAGGTGGTTGTTAAGTTATAGTCCAAGGACCCAGAAGGGCCTGCAGGGGGTACATAATTCCTGTGTAATTTCCTACTGCATTTGACATCCCTGTGGAAAGGACATGCCTTCCTGCTGCCTTAACAGGGGACTAGCTGTTAACAATTTACCCAGAATTATTTTTGCAAAATTGTGTGAGACTGCATGAAGGCTTTCTCTTAATTAACAACTTATCTGACGCTAGTGAACAAGGCTCACCAGACTATGAATGAAGGGGATGGTACCAAATCTCTATGGGGTGCTGGGACGTGCCTAAATGCTATTCAGTTCCTGTTTACCAGCAAAAGCTGGGAAGTGCTAAGCAACTACTCAGGATCAGATCTCAATTGCCGCTTTGTGTTAAAGCAGCGTAATCACTCTCTTCAGGACCTGACGTTGTCAGTCTCATGGTAGAGGGCCTTTTCTCTTCTGTCCTTAAACGTACAGATACGTGTTAAGCTTAGGCAATATTTAACCTACAAGACTCTTGCCAAGTGCATTATCTTCCCATCACTTGCTGGTTTTGTTTGCAGCTCTTCTGTAGACCCTTCAAAGGCCGTGAACTGTGAGAAATGCCTGTGCATAGGCAACAGGACCAAGATCAGACTTAACTGAGCACCAGCTTACATTAGAGGTGATCTTTTCAGCTTTAGAAAATATACATCAGCCAAGTAGCAAGTTCTGTCCTGTCTGCAGGTTAAGATCAACTCAGTTCTTCAAAGAAGTAGGCACAGACTTTTTAAATTAGTTCGCAAATATAGGTGCTTAAACATAGCTTCTGTACCTAAGCAAATACCTCACCTAGTACTGCAGGGAAGTGAATTGCTCCTGCTTATTAGTTGGTCACAGGCTTGTCGGGATTTATTCTAAAACAGATGTCATCTAACCAACAGGATGACACAGGATAAATATGGAATGTATAGAAGGGAGGATGAAAGGTCCCTTACTGATAGTGGGGACTGCAGTCAAGGCTGAAGCTCCCTTCTCAGGACAATAATTGTCAAAGTTGAGCATAAGAGTTTCTTGCCTCTCTTTTTGCAGGTGCTTCACTTAATAACATGATCATTGATGATGCTGAACTGTTTCTGTAGATTTCTTCCTCTCAGCATGAGCTGACACCACTCCGGGTTGAAAACAACCTCTCTAGCCTGCTGGGAGCCCTTCTGGCATAACATGCACAAGGCCTAGGGGAGTGTCCAAGATGTGTTTGCATGGCACTCCTGTCTTCCTCTTCCTTGCCTCAGCAGGTGGAGGCAGCCTGGTACACAATTACATCAGGGCTGTGCTCGACAAAGGCCTGAATTTTGTTCTGGAGCAGCAGTGCTTGAATCAGAGCTGAGTAAGGAAGACATTAGTGGTAGTATTGCTAACTTAGTTTTTTTACAACTGTGAGCTGCAAGCGCAGGCAGCATCACCCCAATTAGGTTATGGGTTTGGTTTATGAGTAGTAGAGGGAATGAGGATTTGATCCATCCTTACACTAGTGTCATCTGACAGCATTCCCTGTGAGTCCTTGGCTGCACTGCATACCTTACATCTGCACCCCATAATTGATACATTTATCTTGATCACTTCCCAGCAAAGGTGAGGATACTGTTGTCTCTCAACTTTGGGCAAAGTCATACTGGGAAGCAAATAGCTTTCCTTAGCTCCAGTATTATACCCCCTGCTGTGTGCTCTATCAACACCACATCAGCTTTCTGTGAAACTCACTGGGATGGCTACATTAAGTCTGTTACCTCTCTGTAGAGAGATGAAGTTCTCTACCTGAAAATTGATACTAATGCAATTGATTTTTAAGGGGAACAGGTCATTCCATCTTTTGGAATTTGTTAAATACGTTATGCATGTCTGCCTTTCCTTTTCTGGTCCACTAGGATGCCTTCCTAGGTAATACTTCAGTGGAATTTATGGTGCTTATGTGCTGCTGATTGGCCTTGGTGTTCTCTTCTTACAGAATGGAGGAAAAAAAATGCATGCAGTGCAGAAGAACAAGGGAGCAGCTGCATGAGCATATGGCATTGTTTCTGATTATAGTTCCAGGTGGAAGAGTGCTTCCAGCTTTATGCTTCAGCACAGGACCAATTTGTGTAGTAATAACAGTTCCTAGGTAGGCTTCAAGGAGTCTGGCCTGGTGTAAGTATCATGCATCCTCTAGAAAACAAACTTTTTTCTTTAAACTGTAGTACATCTTTAAGTAGTCAGACTCAAGAGTCCTTCAGGGCCACTTCCTTTCCCTGAAGGGTCAAGGATTAAAGTAAGCAGCAACTCTGGCACAGCCAGTGCTCCTTGGAGTGAGTTTGTGCTGTGTCTGTGGGATATGGAAGGTGACAGTAAATTCTGGTCTGGGATCTCGATGCTGCATTAAGTGCTAACTTCTTGGTAATAGAAGAGATTGGTAATAGTAGAGGGACATGTCTCTTTGCAATCAAGGTTGTCACTTGGTTTCTACTTTAACAGTTTTGAAGTATAAACTTGTTTAATTATGGTGATATGTGTGTATGGCCAAAGATTTGGCTGGTAGCAAACAAGGCGCTGTGGAGCTAGAGACTATTCCACAAAGCTGATGTGCTCACAGCCTGCATTGGTAATGGACATGGGTCTGAGGATTGAAGTCATTGCCCTTGATGTGGTGCAATGACTATATTGAGCCTTGTGCAAATAAATACGTAATCCACATAGTCTTAACTGGTACAGGGCCTTGTATTTGTTAAGCAATTTGGCTATGGTTTGCTGTGCTTAACCTGTAAAATTCCCTTTTACAGTGTAGAGCAGGGATCTGTGAGCAACCCCAGCCGAAGGCACTGAAATGCTGTAGCATCTTGTCTCAGTTGCCAGGCATTTCTGAGACTTTAGCTAGTAGTGCTTGAGGTGTGGAGGTATCGCAAGAATCGTGGCACGTTACAGCAGTGTGTTGGTCAGGAGAGGGCTCCCAATTACCAGCTCTGAAGGGCTTCCCTTTTCCTACCTGGACCCCTGGTAGGTTGTATGAAGCCATACAGCCATGGGCAGGAGAGATTGTTTTCCTGGCGTGCGTGACCTGTCTTGGTATCTGTGCCCAGAATCCCACAGAGCTCACAAGTCAGGTTGTTTTCTTTCGATTTCTGTGGAGGTTGCTCTGCACTGAGGTCTGTTCCTTTAGACATGGTTTTGTGTGCTCTCAGGGGCCACGGACTGATGTCATATTAATGTTAGTGCTGGAGTTGCTGTGCTATCAACAGCTGGTTTTATACGAAGCCTCCGTGCTGTTGGCTGACCCTTTGCAGCATTGCTTTCTGCACCATTGCTGAATGTCAGGACAAGCTCTGTATGCACCATGAAATCTAAATTATCATGTCTTTGCAGAGGCTGTGTGAGACTGGTTGGGTCTGGAAGGACATGGCCATTCTGCAGTTTCCTTTCTGCATATAGAGAGGAAGAGATCTGCTCTCTGAATTACTATGAAACCTTACCTGAGAAAGGTAGAAGTTTCAGTTTTGGAAATGCTCTTTGTTCAGATCGCAAGCTGTGTGTGGCTTGATTAACAAAAAGGTAGAGGAAATAAAGCTGTATTTAATCCAATCATGCAAAGAAAACCCTAATCACAATCAGTAAGCCAATCCTCTGATGGATTTCCATATGCCGGGGTGTCCTGGTTTGAGGCAAAACAGGACCAATTTTGTTCAGTAACTCTGCTTTCTAACTAGGCCTTTTCTAACTGCTGAAATTAACAGCATATTGTGCAGAAAACTGCTCTTTCTCAGAGTGATAAGACCCATGTTTATAGCTGATGCCAAGGCATGGGATGCAGAGAGGCCCTTGCATGTACTTATTGCGNTCTGCCTTTGATTCTGACCCGTGTGTTCCTGGATCCAGTTCCCTTCCATCACTGAGTCCAGTCTGGGACTTCCCCAGTGCCTGCTGGTGACGTGATTGTCATCCTGGGAGCTTGATACGGTTTTGTATATATTTCATTATTTTCTTTTTGTTATTTAATGAAATATAAAGAATAAAAGTAGTTTAGTTCTTACTAAACTAGTCTCTCTTCTTCTCTCTCTCCTGCTCGGCAGGAGAGAGGGAACATCTGTCGCTCGGCTTGCTTGGGCCAATCCAGCCCAAACCCATGACACGGGGTTTTAAACAGGCAGTTGTTTCTTCATGCTTGTCAGCCTGCTCTTGATCATGCCCTCCTACTTGCTTTGTCCAAGTTACAGTAGCCTTCCTGAAATTCAGGATTTTTTCCCTTATAGTAGGGGGGAGTTTTTCAGCAACACAGCCTGGTAAATTGCTGCTCAGAATGACAGAAGCAGAGTAAAAGAAAACACAGCAGAGGTGGGCTCAGAAAAAAGCTAATGATAACCAAAATTTCTGTAAAGTCGGAGAAGTCAGGGCTAGACAGACCATTTGCTCACCTTTTCTGATAGCTTTATATATCAAGCCACGAGTTTTCAGCTGCTTAGTTTCCGTATCCAGCCTAATAACTTGCATTTATCCTGTGCATCTGTTCCCAAAAAAAAAGTATGCAACACAACCAAAGCTCTACAAATCTGCTAAGCGCTGATGCTACACTAATACAGATTTCTGGACTACAGAATGCACTCAGGAAATGGAACGTGCCTCTTGAAAGTTGTACTGCTTTGAGTAGGGCAGGCAGTTCTGTGTTCACTTGCCATGGGAAATATTTCATGTGCTTTTGCTAATGTCTTTGGACAGTAGATTTTAAGTTGTATCTTCATGTGGGATCTGGCACTTCTTTTGCACTTTGAGTTGTTTCCGGTCTTTTAAAAGTCTCAAGATGATCTAATAAGGATAGCCAGTAAAATTTCACTAGCTTAATTAAGCGCTAGCTCTTCCCAGCCAGCAGATCTTCACAGAGGGCCTGCTGGCAGGTAGGTTGAGCTTTATTCAAGATCCTTTCGAAGAGCCTGAAGGAGCAGTAATCGAGCACATAATTACAGCACATGCAGATCAAGAGAGTTGTTCTTATTCGTGTACTAACTAGTCCATTGAAAAGTGGCCTTGCTAATCTACCTGCCTTTTTATTTTTCTGAGATGTCACCCTTGATATTCAATTTGGACAAACCAGCTAATCCTTAAATAGAAAAGTCACGTTTTCAATAAAAAAAAAAGTTGGTGAGTTTCGTTTTTCATTCTTTCACTTCCAAGATGCACCACACATACTAATGGGATCCTTGAAGCATGCTGTTTTCTATAGTGGCACAGCACTGGATGTAAGGGTGGCACTTTCTCATGCTGAAGCTGCCCAAAAGTGTGTAAGGATCAAAATGTCTGTATTAGATCACAGTGAAGCAACAACAGCTTCAGGGGTGGAGAAACTTGGTGTGTATTTGGTTGGGTTTTTTCCTAACAGTATAGCTTGTTTTGCAGAGGATTGTAGGAATGGTCGACCTTCGTCAGACCTACAGTACTTGAGCGCTTCAGCCTGAGGCGATCCTGTTGAACTATGGAACAAGTCCTTCTCTTGGCTGTGAAACACTACCCTTTGACAGACCAAACCTAACTCGATGATGGAAAACTTACTACTTGGAAAGGAAAGAGGAAATAGGTATAATGTGTTTTTTTAAAAAAAAAAATCTACATGTGTGTAACCATGAATAACAGGCTGTGCCTGGCAATACAGCTATCACCTTTATATTTGCAAATAGACTTCAATAACTATGTGAGTGAAAGAAAATTTGGGAAAACATCCAGTCTGAGAAATGCATTGGCTCAGACACAGAGTGAGTAGAACAGTATGACGATGTTCTATGGTAATTGGTAGATCTTGTGTTACTGGTTGGGGTGGGGGAGAACCATGAAACTGGTCTGGTTTGAAACCTTCCTCATTTTCATCTTACCACCAGCTGAAGTCAGTAACCAATTTAGACTATGCATTTTTAATGGTGATAGAATGAATGAGCATTGCCTGACTGAAGAGGTGCTCCTGTAATAGGCAAAGAAACCAAGAGCTGAATTTAGTTGCTTCATAAACTTTGACTTCAGAGTCCATCAAATGCGTTCAAAAATACAATGCCGGACTCATTTGCCACCAGAAAGAAGTTACTATTGTGTGGTTCTCTGCTGTCTACGGCACTTCTTTTCTCTTAGGTCAAGTTTTCTTTCTTCTGTTTGATAAAACTGATCTCAAACTGAACACACTGTCAACCTTTCAGAATAAGAAAGATAGATCCAGCATCATGGCGGCAAGAAAGTTTTCCTCATACCAAGTCACAATTTATTAGATCCAGTAAAAGACTCAGTACCTAAAAATCGGATGGCTTGTCCCTGCGGTGGAATGTGAAGTCTGAAGTTTGGTATCTGGGATGCACCTACAGGGGGAAGACCCTCCTGCACAGGGAGAATTAAGGACCTCAGACAAGATCCAAAACAGAGTGATCCGTAAGGAGCAATCAATGTCCAGCCAGTAGGAGATGGTGAGGAAAGGGCTTTCAGGCCCCCTCTTTCTGCCTTAGGCAGATTTCTTGAGGTCTGAGGAACAGGCTTGCAGTCTGTTGTGATCCTCAGTGAAGGAGGTAACTGACGTGCTCCATCAAAGAATTTCTCTTTAAGCAAGAGGTTTGACCCTACACAATTTTATAACAGTGGCCATAGCATCAGTCCAAGGTCAAGAAGATATCTTCCCCTTTTCTTCCTAAAAATGCTCAGGTGTGCATCTCTTGAGATGATGCTCAAGCTCTCTACCCATGGGGGACAGCTAGGCTGTCCCTTTTGCTGCATCTGTTTAGAGAAATGAAAATGTGTTGGCTTAGAGAAAGAAAACAAAACTTTACTGGATAGAAAGGACCACCTTACTGACGGTGTTCGTAGGGCAAGCAGGTCCCTCTCGCCCAGTACTTGGATCCAGCCCACGTTATGCTGGAACAAGGCTGCCCAAGAGAGCGTGGACAGAGGCAGGTGGGAGAAAGGGTGGTCTGAGAATTGCCTCATTGAATGACTTGGGGATGAGGTAAGGAAATGTGGAGCTGAGGGCAAGAAAAAGAAAAGAAAGGAAAAAACGGGTGGAAGAGAACAAAGCAGCAGTGAGGAGGGGAACATAAGGAGAGATGAAGAAACCAAGAGGTAGGACAAACAGTGGGAGTGTTGTAATGCAATACTTAAGCAGCCAACACTTCTTACTTTAGCTTCTAAAGACAGGGCTTTTTTTCCCCAAAAGAATGAACTGTCCCTTTCTGTTTTGGTTTGGGTGTTTTCCCCTCTGTAAAACCTGCATTATTTGTTTATGTGCATTAAAATAGGAGTTCGCTCTGTGTAGTAACTTTGAACTCTGTTGGCACATCCTTCTTTTCTCCTTACATGCCAGAACTATTGATGCCTTCAATTTCCAGCCCCGCCACCCCTGGCGCTTTGAGATACACCAGCAGATGAAATGTACCTTCAGAAGTGCTTCAATGCACCCTGAAACTCCCCTTGTCTGACCAGGTATACTTTCAAAAGTGAGGTTCTAACACTGTTTCACAGAAATACTAAGCAATAATTTTAATTGTGCTGACTAAATGGTATGGATTTTTAAGTGTGTTTGTGTTCATAAAGAAGTAGGAGTTAGTTTTCAAAAACGGGTTAACTACTGCAGATACTTTCATTTTTCTCAGAAATCCTTTGGGGTTTTTTTGAGGAAGAGCAGACAGATCTGCCCATTATTTCAAAATTTAAAAAAAAAAAAAAATCGCATCTCTAGCGCTCTGTGCTGCGCAGGATTCCTGCAAACCACCCTTAGCTTAGAAATGCCCTGAATTCCTTGCTTTTTGCCTCTCATGAGGTGCCCATGTTCCCTGAGCCCACATTTTGTACCATCCACTCATCCCTCCCTTCCTGCGAAAACCGAAGAAGTAATCAGCCCTCTGATTACTATCC
>VZSF01002854.1:17342-74315 GCA_013398295.1 Chionis minor | reverse complement strand
CCTGCCGGAACCAGGACATATGCTAAGCTCAGCTCTTCAGGATAGAGACCCTATTTATCATTAATTTTCCAGTATTATAAAAATATCCTGTGTTTAGATGCGTGGCCAACCCAAATTACCAATTGTTTGCTACTGTCTTAACAAAGCATTGCAGACAGCATTTGGAAGGCCGCTTAGAAAAATCTTGTCCTTCAAGTGCTAAATGAGTAGTAAAATTAATAATAAGAGTTTTGGCATTCCAAAAAAAATATTCTTTCTTGTTGATCCTACTGCAATTTCTTGAATGCTGCTGCTTCAAATCTGTTTGTAAGATTTTTGTAAACATATATATACTGTACCAAAGACTGGGAGACAGCACACTCACCATTGCTACGTAGACATTTGCCAGTGTGAAATGATTAACCACAAAGTGTGGCGCTATTTCCACTGCCATGGTAGCTACAATGATGGCATCATTCCAGAGTTTTGCGTTGTGGAAGATGTTTGCTAGGCTTATTAGTGGTACATCCTGAAAGAGAAGAGCAAATGATAAACAGTGAGGTTCTTTCCAGTGAAACTCCGAACCAGCAAGACAAACAGAAGACTCCGCCACCTGGCCACTCTCACTTGGTTACTACCCACTTCACTATCTGGTGACACTGAGAGTAATTAGCCAGACCTATTTTACTATAAAAGGCCATTTGGATCAGAGTTAAAAACAAAAAAACCCTCACGTACACACATCAGCTCACAACAGTGACATAGACAACTCAAAAATTAACTCACTTGAGCGTCCTAGTATGTACATTTTTTTTTCAGATGCTCTTACACTAGTTTTCTCCCCAAAGATGAGATGCATATTCAGAGACAGGAGAAGCTGTTTTGTTTCACCATCCTTCTTCAGCTT
This sequence comes from Chionis minor, assembly GCA_013398295.1. Lineage (NCBI taxonomy): Eukaryota > Metazoa > Chordata > Aves > Charadriiformes > Chionidae > Chionis > Chionis minor. Next base: position 73,429 of record VZSF01002854.1, on the reverse strand, counting down.
TTGCATAAAAGGGGAAGGAATATGAACAAAAGGGAACAGCAGGGAAGTGAAAAAAGGGTCTAACCATTAGTGCAACTGATGCACTGTTTTTTATCCTGTCTCTGCCACAGAATTCCTATACGGCACTGCATAACAGCTATAAATAAAGTTTTCTCAGCTAGTAACCGACGGTATGTTCTTTTATTTCCCGGATTTCAAGGCTGTGACCTTGTCTGACTGACAAAACTGTTGAGCCCTGACAGCCATAACAGACTCTCTGGGAGCTGGGCTTCACACCTTTAAAGGACAAAATACTACTTAGTAACAAGTCTTAGGTGCCCTCAACAGGACAATAAAAAATTCTGGATGTATTTGATCCCTGCCTCCTTGACCTCCACAAGGCAAGGAGTACCTTTGGTGGATAAGCCATTATGTTTGCAAAGCAGATATGGAAGGCAGAATCACAAAAGCAGCCCACAGGAAAATTAATTACTTTTTATTTACATGAGAAAAGGCAGAAGAAAAGTAGCCAGAGTGCATAAAACCAGAGAGTAGCATAAAACAAAATACTAAATATCTGGTAATTCAGTGCTCACTCTCACTGAGTTCAAGTTGCAGCTGTATCTTTACAAACAAGACACACAGTTTTCTCTGGAGGCAGCTTCAGTATGGAGGACAGAAACAAGGCACGAATTCAGAGAGTCAGCCAGTCCCAAGCAAGATTTTATCACATTTCCAGAAAACAGCACTACTACACCATAATCTTGCCAAATTGTAGTTTCTGATCCATACTCTGACCCTTACAAGTCACACAGCTAAGGGCTCCGCTTCTGAGGAACCATTCCCAGTTACATAGAAAGACAGGAAAATAAGCAAGAGCTTGTGTTAGATCTTGGTTGCAACCTTGTTTTAAAAGGACAAGTGCAAAGAGACAGAATTATAAGGGACATAGATACATAGGATGTGCATTTCTGAGTTGAAGCATTTCCACTGTTAATGGCTAAATTCTCCTAGTAATATCCCGAGAGTGTAAATTACTTTGTCTCTCGATTTTCAGAGAAGGATTTAAGACCAAGATTCAAAAAGGAGTACAGATTTCGCAGTGCTGCACAATTTGCTGCTCAGGTCCCAGAGTGAAATCTGCCATGTTGCGTGAGGAGCCTATGTTGCGTTTATTAGTTTGCAAGGGGAATCCTGGTGTATAAGAACAGACATTAAAATGCTCAGCACGCCATGTGGCAAGGTGAAGGGTACAAAGCACTTTACTCAACTGAAAAACTAAACAGAAGATTATGTGCAAAGTACTGCCTCTTTTGGAGTAAAGCATGGAACTGCTGCACAAAGTCAGGCACTAGTGCCCAGCTGACACTGACAGCCCAGACACTTAAGATCTAAGCATTTATGTTACTCCTTTAGATATCATCTCCTCCCATCTTTAAAAGAGCAACCAGAAGATATACTCCCCTCTTTGAAAGAACCAGCAGAAGAAACCCTCCCCTCTTTAAAAGTACAAGCAGAAAATATACTTTGCACATCTTTGAAGACCTCTCCAGACAAAGGCTGATGAAGATTCAAAGTCCTACATAACAGAAGGAAGTTCAAGCCCACATGGCCCAGAGAGGTGTCTAACCCACTGAACTGCAGGAAATTCTACTGAACCTCCTTCACAGTTCTCTTTTTTTTTTAAAATTATTTTTTTGTTTAAAAGAGACAGTCCACACTAAACATGTGGTGAAAGTCTTGAGGTCTTAACCACAACCAGCTAATATCTAAGACATTATAGACACTTGATACACACAGTGTTGGCCTTAACAACAGTCTGTGAAAGCTCTATTGTGACAAGCAAAACATTATTTCATCTGAGTAGTGGGCATGTGTACACACCTTCATATGATGGGGTGCATAGTGCAGTGCTTGCCGCAAGCAATCAATGGCCTTCTTTCCTTGGCCTTTTACCCGCCAGTAAAGAGCTGCCATGCTAGAGAGGACCCAGGAAGTCTGATTCTGGCAAAAGAACAACACAAAAACCAGTCACGTAAACACCTGTAGTGAAGAGTCTTTTTTTGTCTTTCACTCTTCCAATTTATTTGATATATTGAGGTAGAGGGCGTTACACTTAAAAATAAACTTTAAACTATTCCACAGCAGCAAAAAGTTTCTTATCTAACAGCATATATGCAATAGTCAGGAAATGAAATTGCCAAATGAAACACAAATTCCAAATGCAACGTCATTTTCTTAAGAAAGGAACAGCAGCTAAATAACTTTAAACAGCAACAACAGCTTCAGCATCCACAACAGCTTCTAACCAGCTGTCTGATGCTGAGCATCTAGATGTGTGTATGCATTACTCAACAAAAAGCAAAAAAATTAGCAAAGTTAGCTGATTTGACTCGTAGGCTCTCTGTAGTCACTGGAAAGAGAAAGGATGCTCTGGGATGCAGCTCAAAGCAGAAGCCTGACAAGCCCAGCTGATTAAGTTTGGTGCCTCTAGCTGGCTGACTCCCCACGTCACGTGTTAGAAAGGAAAATACTATGTGCTTGAATTCTGTGGACTCAGATACAGTAAATGAATGTTTATGCTCACATATGCAATTAGATAAGTAGCCATCTTGATTTGTTTGATTAGCTCTTGTGAATACTGAATGAGACTGGTAGACAGAAGAATTGCATTTTATTTTCAACACAGCTAGCCTTACTGAGAATTCTGTTTCTGGTCTCAGCACTAAATTTGCAGCTTATTTGGATAAAGTTTGCTGTCTGCTGGGAGAACTGTAGCATGCAAAAGAAAAAGTATACTATCTAAAGTGAAAGGAAACTAAGTCTTGTAACATAAGCATAAGAGTAACATCTTTACCTTCTGGGAATGACAAAGCTACATTTGCTTTAGTTTCAAAACACTGTTAAGTTCCACAGCTGGCTTTTGGTACAACAGGCTAGGGGCACCTATGGGCCAAGCTTTCTTTTCTATAGTAGTTTGGGATATCCTCCCCACTAGCTGTAAACATGTAACAACAATCCCTGCATCCTGATGTACCTCATAGACCCTGAGAAAATGATGTCCCTAATTATCTCCTCCTAAGGAGCTCAGCTGAGGTCCTTCGCAGACTTAATCTAGGTAGGAAGCTTGGCTTTCTCTGGGGAGAACAGGAAGTGCAGCCTTGCACATGGTGCTGCATCTCTGCCTGAACTCATCCGACACTTCAGCCCAACGCTGCACAAGGTAAAAGGAAGCAAACAGAGAGGACAGGAAGTCCCTGCCTGTCAGCTCTGACTGCTGCATGCCAGGAGCATAACTGGAGAGCAGAGCCGTGACTTAACTTTCCACAAGCTCCAAACCAATGTAGCACAAAAAGAAACTGGAGGGATAAGAACCACTGAAATAGTTAATACATATCAACAACCAGCAATACTGCTTACTACAGGGCTGGAAACACTGGGAAATTTGACAAGCTTAAGTTTTAGTGGAGAGATATACAAGACGCTTGACAGTGTAAGCACAGCATATAGCTCAACCAAACACCCGTGTGGACGTTACAGATGCTGAATAGATGCAAATCCCTAGTCTACTTACTAATACGTTCCTTAACTGGGATTTCATACAAATGGTTGGAGACTGGATTGACCACTACATCAATCATAAGCGGTAAGCCCAGACTTCTCATTTGCCTCATTTTCACATACCTTTTCCAAAGCTTTGGCTATTCGAGTACCAACTTGTTCTAATGACTGTGGTGAGTACTGGTCTTTGCCAAGATTCTGTAGCACCTGTGGAAGAAGAAGTGGTGCTTAGATGCTGGAACCTGGAAAGAGATGTCCCTCACTTGTTGGTTGCTTTTTTCACCAGCCTTTTACAAATGCTGTAACCTGTTCCAACCTAAACATCACTGTCTATCTTGAGTTAATACTATCTGTGTCATCACACACTGTTACAACTCCATGGCACTGAATACTAAGAATGCTAGAAGTTTGTGTATGCTCAGTTGGACTTTTCTTTCACTAATTCATCCATCAAGAGCTATAAATACAAACATACCAATGATGTTTCAGGATTTCTCTCAGGCCAGATTGTAGATCGCTAGGAAACATTCCGGTAAAATATCACTTTCAGCTTACACTGTTCTTAGAGTTTTATCCCAGCATTCGCACACTGAAGGTCACTTCTGGAGACAGGGCACTGAACCAAATGTACCTTGAATCTGCCATGGTATGACCATTTTGGTGTGACAGCCTTCAACTCTGGCATACCTCTTTCAGTTGACTTTCTCCAGTGTAATGCAAGCTGGCGCGACCAGAGACACCTTGCAGGTGGTCCAAAGTATGCATACTGGCTGGTAGATTTGGGTTACAAAGGGGCTCCATAGCTGGTTCTTGCAGCTGCGTGGCAAAATCAATGTGTTCCGTAATGCTACAAAGGTCATAAACCAAGTTGAATCAGTCAGAAGAAAACAGAGGAGTCATTACAAAGTTCTCAAGTAAGTGTAAATTGCCCAGAACCTGGCAGAATCTCATTTGAATAGCTCAAGGAGCAAGAGAAACCATATCTTCCATCTGCACTGGCACTTTTCTTTGCAAGTCTATTGATGAAATACCACATAATGTTTCCAAACTTCTTTGAAATCCCAGCAGTTCTTTCTTACTTTAAAGAATACTGAAATCTTCAGTTTATGCACACTGAAGGCCATGTAACTGTCTTGCTTTGAGGGAGTAACTTCCTTAAGGTTAATATACAAGACACTTACTCAATGTTTTTAGCAGAAACGGCAAGCCATGTGCTGGCTACAGTTGTAAGCTCAATCCTACGGAGTTTCAGGCATTCATCAGGACTTGGCCAGCCAAGGCTACGATAGTCACGCCTTTTCCCTTGAGAAAGGAGGGAAAAAAAAATTAGAAGAAACTGTCTGGAAATAGAAAGACATTTCTACTTCAGTACAGTGATTTACAATATACTTTAACCTGTGGATACATTCCCTGTGTTATAAGAATCACGGTCCTGCAGCCAGATTTCTTTTAGAACACTTCTGAACTTAAATGGACTGAATGGAACTTGTGGGATCCAAAGACAGAACTGGATCCTACGCAAGACAGATTAGGAGGTGGAGTTCTAAAACCTGTTTCATTACACTTTTTCAATAGCTACAGATTAAGAACAATCACCACTCTTGTTTACTGGTAATGTCTCTACTTAAATGTCCTTAAAGAAAGTTCATAAGTGAGTCATCATTTATGTTCTACAGCTACAGAAAAATCTCACAAACGTTGACTGCTCCATGTTCTGACAATCCCAGGTGAAAAATAATGTTGTTTCTTTTCAATGAATATCGTTTAAGACAGACAGCGGCTTTTACTGCATTCTTACACTTAAGATAGCAACATTTCTGAAACTATAAAGCAATTACACTTCAGCCCTCCCATTTTGCAGAGAAGTTAACCGAGGCAGAGAAAGGTTAAATGACTACTTGCTGTATGTTAACAAATAGATCACTGGGAGAAAAAAGAACCCGATCTTCACATTTGAACCAAAGCCTAACTGAAATCTTTCCCTTACATTTAGTGGATACTGTACCAAGTCCTAGGAATCCAGCTTGTGCTAACTGTTAGGAAATATTTTCCTCTCATACCAGAAACATCTGAACTGTTTGGAACGTAAGAAAAATTCATTGTAGCCATAAATTTACACAGTGGAGAAGCCAAGTTTAACAACGTGCCAGTCTATTGCACCAGCTACATAGGCAGTATTTCAATATTTATTTTTAGTTACCTGAAATTTTGCCCATTTGGATGCAAATCCTATTTCCTATCCAAGGTATAGTAAACTGCTTCACTGTAGTTTTGTGAAACAACAACAAAGTCTGTAATACTATGTGTTTTGTGAAGTATTCTGATTAAAGGAAAATTAACTTCGAGAAACACTGGGAAACTTCAGAGGGGAATGATCGGTTCTCATCACCATCACTGTGAACTATCTGATTGCGAGTCCTTCTTTGCGTGAACAGCAAAAGACAGTGAGAGTTATGGAAACTCTACACAGGCACAGTTCAGTAGTCTGAGAGGCAGTCAAACACAGGACAGCTCCTGTCACTTCCCTGTTCTACAAGGAACTCCCCAGGTGACCTCCAATATGTTACTTAGACTTTTGACGATTTAGTTCTTGCAAAGAGGATGTCAGCAGACCCTGTCTCACAGGAGCATTAGGAAAATAACTACTTTACAATTGAGGGACGCTATGTAATAAAGCCACAAAACTAGCTCAGGGGGAAGAGAAGATGCATTGAGGAAAGGACAGGTATACACTCACAAATTATAGTCTGTTTTCATGTAATCCCTCCCCCCTATTTAAATACTTAATAACATCTGTCAGTTGCTAAAAAAGGAGCTTGTTAAAGATTTAATGTAAAAGCCTTCAAAATGTGAAATCACTTTCCAGGTCATCAGCTTGTTGAGGACTACGACACATTGGAGAACACATCTTTGCTTACACATCAGCCCTATGACATTAAGATTTTTAGCTCCACTAAAATGAAGGTAAGACAAAAGTATGGGTGCCAATTACTTTGGTTCTCTTCTTTGACATCATTAGGTTCCAGCAGCTCTAAATATTATCCCAAGCAATCACGTGCTGATGATTTCTGTCTCCCTGAATGCACCAGCAGAACTAGCTTGCACCATATTAACAGACCACTCTCCAATTCCTGTTACTCAGCTAGCAAGAACTCCACCCCTCTCTCCAAACCTCCTCATCTATGTTGGTGCAAAACTCTACTCCTCTGTAGCTCCGCTCCCCTAGAAGACAGTCTCTGAGTTTTCTCTTGTAATATCACCAAACTAATTACAGCACAACACTTACACTTTTAATTTTTTTTTTTTGTTTTTATTAGACCAAGCTTTCTGCTTTTTGGTTTTTTGAGTTTTGCGTCTTATGTTTAGTCAGTAATCAATTCAAGCTCTCATCCTGTCTTTGTTCCTGAAAGGATGCGTCTCATCGGATAAACTAACTTTTCTGCCCGTTCAGTTTTAAAGAAAAAGATCATTAAAACCCCCTGTCTCTTTTACTACTTCTACTCACAATATCTACCTCTTTCATTCTCCACTCTTACCACCTCATCCCCAGAAGTTATGGGAATTAACTAGAAAGTTTTCATTCAGCAGATCAAGGTATGCTGCAGTTCATGAAGAAGATGCAGAAGGAAGAGATTTCTAATTTTTTGATGTACTCATCTAGAAGGAATATTTTACTACATAGTCTTTGTGGTACATATTTATGGTAATAAACCAGTGTAATAGAAAAGCTGCAAAGGACTTGCATTCTCTAGAAGCAGCAAGTTACCTATTGGTCCAGGAGAAGGTATCTTTGGTCCACTGATCTCCAGGGCAGTTTGGTAAAAGTTTTCGTTTTCTCCATTAGTCCCTTCTTCCCCGTTTCTCCCAGCTGGCTCCTGGAGATCCAAGCTTTCAGCTTTTGGTTTCTTTAAACGTTTGACCTGAAAAGTGATCTACCAAAAGAACAGTATTAGCACGGTTAACAGTAAGAAACACAGTGAACATCATCAGCTCTAATACACAACTGGTTTAAGCCCAAAGATTCAATATCAACGATGTTACAAATGACATCTTTCTCCCTCATCTCAACCCATTCTCTAAACCTGCTCGCTGTCACTGCACCACACCATGCAAACAAAGTGCACAACCTCAATCTCTGACATATGGGAAAACAAATTTAACTTCTGGAGAACTGAAAGGCATTTTTCATTAAATATTTTGTTTGTAACATGATGACAACAGATATTTCATTGTTTCCCTGCTAACTGGAACTTTCGGTTAGAAACTTTTCTCCTTTGTAACTGTGAGCAAGAAGTTTGAAGGCACCCAGCATCATTCAACACCTAAGCTCTTGCTGCTGATAATAAAGACTTAGAATGTCAGTTTTAGTGACGCAGAGGACTTTGTTTTAGAAGATGGATTGAAACTACTTGTTCATTTCACACAAGCCATGAACCAGCTCTTTTAGGCCCACAGGGGAAGTTCCTGTATATATATATATATATATATATATGTGTATATATATACACACACATCCCCCGGCGTTGAACCCCCTGAACTGTCCTTATCTTTCCCTCCTCCACAACAGTAAGTTAGTAAAAGGCTTAAGTAAACTCATCCAAACTTACCCATTCAGCTTCATCATCATCACCACAGTCCCCAAAACAGGAGCTAGCCAGTCCATCCTGAGATCCCTTCTTTAGGACCCGGATTCCCTGCAAGTCCATCCGATGACCTTTTACCTCCAGTGCTCCTTCAAAAGCTTCCTGAGGCCAAGAGTTTTCAAACTCATCCACCAAAGCCAACATCTCTTCAGACATCCGATCGTCTTCTAACCCCTCCATTCCTTCTGAACCGTTGCTTTCTGCAGTGACTGTGTCTAAGAGGGAATACCATAAAAATGTCAAAACCTGTTTCCCTGGTGCTTCCACAAATCGTGTAAAACTGATATTTTTTCTGTGACCTGACTTTTACACTTGCACAAACCAAATATCACTGACTACTCACTGCATGCTGTAAATAGAGAGGGAGACTGGAGAATGCAAATGAGCATCAACTGTTGCTTCAAAAATAACACCTCTAGACCACTTTCATCAGTTTCCTTCCAAAGCAGAATTCTGCCTGTTTGAGGGAGTAAACAGGTGGTGTCTTTTCTCTACATGCATGCATTAAACATTGAATAAAGCTCTCGGTACCCTAGACATAGACACTGTTTTTCTTCACTTCTGTCTGGCACAGCTGATACAGAATTCATTGAGATACAACCAAGAAGTGTTTGTAGACTCTTGCAAGGAACTACATCCTTTACCTTGGAAAATGTCTAAACTAAATCTCATTTTTTTTTATTGAATGCATTTTGATGTTATGCCTGGAGAAGAACAGTGAATGGCATGAAACCGGTTTTAAAGGTTACTTGTCACTTTACAGAGGGGGGGAAACAACGTAGTTTCTTAGAAGAAAGAAGACAGCTCTTCTGAAAAACCTAGGATTGATTTATTTGCCAGCATTGATTTTGTAAAGTTGACACTTACTTTCCAGTCTCAAGAAGGAGGGATCCCTTGCTGAACTCTGAGTAAGGACCTCTGGATCTTCTATACGTCCCTCAGAGTGTCCTTCTGCCACTGCCGTAACTGACTCATGGTGGTCACTGAAGTATTTCTCCTTGTCATGACTGCCATCTGGATTTTTCTCATGACAATGGCCTGAAAGAGAGAAATTTACTGATACACCATATGTAAGGCCGCTCCTCCCAGACACAACTGCAGAAGCTGTACTGCAGAAGCTACAGTCTTCTAGTTTTCTACATACAGATTAACAGAATAATTCCACAAGGTATCAGAGACTTAATTCAGTAACTAAAAAGCTGATCTGCCTCTTGACAAGGCAGATCACCTAAAACAGTTACAGGAAATTATGTTATTAGGTATATACACTGTGAACTACTAATGAAAGAAAAGAAAAATCAGTTATCTTTTGAGGTAAGACTGCACAGTATGCAGGAAATTACTGTGTGCTGGTAGCCATTCTGAGCATTCCTGAGACATATTTTTAGTGACAATGCATGACACGTGGGTGTTGCCTGCCATATGAACTTCACTTAGGCACCATAACGCTCAGCATGCTTACGTGCAAGAGAAAGAGGGCCAAGGCAGACTGATATGGGACTGCCAGGCTCTGAAATTCTGTACCAGCAACAGACAGTATGTAGGTAAGACTAGCTCATTAAAACGACAGACAAAAAGCTATGAGCATTAATCTGTGCCAAAAATCGTAAGTTTATTCAGTTGAAAATTTAACATCTATAATTCTATGGTCAGGTTACAGGCTCACATTGCACCAAAGGCAAAGATCTAGGAATAGCACTGGAAAAATCTGAACGTAGAGCCAGTAATGACCAGATTAAAAAAAAAAGCTAACTTGCAACTCTACCCTTTGAGCATCCTTCATTGAGACACTGTTATGCTTTCAGAGAGTTTAAAGGATAGCCACCTGCAACTTTGTATAGCAATATTTTTGATTTCAAATACATTTTAACTAAGGATCTCAGATTTTCTAACAATAATTACTTGCCAGTCTTCCAGGGCAAAAGGTGTTTAGAGAGCTGCTCCCCTGGCTGACCCCCAGAACCTCACGGGTAGAGAGAGGATCCTCCCCATGTGCGAGAGGCTGCGAGCTGCCCTGAACCCCACTGCACAGCTATGGGGTGAGACACTGGCCAGGCCACCTGCCTCCCATCACACAGGAGGGAAGCCTGTCACCATGGAGAAAAACATGTTCCCTGGACAAAGCTGCTGCTCTCAAACCCTTCCTTCCTTTATTTCAATCGTTTGTGAGTGAAAATAGCATACATACACAAATGAATTAACACATAGTGAAACAAAGAAAGCTTAAATTAAATGCAAGATTCTCAAGTATGTTCCCCATTCTACCCTCATGAACGTGAATTGTATTGGTCTCTGCATATGGAAACCATTATTTTTTAAAACCAGCAGCATAAAATAGTAAATATGAAGAATGTAAATAAAGTAGATCAGTGACCCCCTTCTTCTTCATGTGATGGTCCTGTGTTACAAAAGAATATTTTTAGGTCTCATTCTTATCAGACCAGCAGGACAAAAGGATGGTTGTAACCCTCCTGTAAGGGTAACCTGTTCCACCACTTCTCAGCTATAGCTTTTTCCTGTAGGTCTCAACTTTTGCATCTGTGAACACTCAGGTGGCATCTTTGGAGGAGAAACAGACCAGCAATGTGTGTGTCTCTGTGTGTGTGCACGCACATTACAAAATCAAACAAATAAAACTATATTCATAAACCCTCTGGGAAAAGTATTTCTTGCCCTACCTTTTCTGCTGTATATAAAAGAAATCAATGTTATTTTATGAGTAAATACATTAAACGAGCAGTTAACTTCATATATTCTTTTAACATCTGCCATACAGTTACAGTCTACCTTTCCTACCCTACCAGTCATTGACTCTTTCTTTAATCCCCTCCCTATCTCCCTCATGTCATCAATAAAAAAATTAATTGGCTTCATTAAAAAAAATTAAAAAAAAATTAATCACTTCAATCTATGGAGATCCTTGTGTTTAGGTTTATGAGAAATGATGTGCACAGAACCCTAAAGCTGAAACTAGTTGCCCTGCCTGACTTCAAACCAGCCTGATTTTGATGCAAGTCAGGTGCTTCTCAGTAATGTGATGACCACAATTCCCTTTGCTGAAGGTCAACTCATCATTGGTATAAAAGAAAAAAGCAAAGGGTCTGAAAAACAGATGTCTGTTTTTAATTGAAATAAAACCATCAAAACCAGAAAAAGAAAGCTTGAAATAGCAAGCAGAAGGAAAAAAACCAAACCATGACAGCACTTAAAATGCTACTTAAGATCAACTCTGTTAGTATTCATTTACAAATGACGACAGCTGAAAACAGACTAGATGAGAGTACTGGCTTTCTTGGGATTTGAGAACTGCTATATATAGAATCTAGGCAGCCTAATTCTTTCAAATTGCCGCTTTCAATTGTCTGACATCACAGGAGTAAAAAACTGCTGGTTGGAAGACCAATGGAAGTTCAAGACCTCTGAGGAGCATACCATGAAGCCGGTGGTACTGAAACACTACAAGTCACAACTTTACCACTTGTGTCAGCTGGATGCCTGAAGACCAACGGGGAAGACCACCAGGCAGAAGCGGGAGACCAGCAAGTGAACAAGGTAGCCCCACACTCCAGGCACATTCACTGGCTACAGAATATTAGTTGCATCACTGCAATACTTGCAACACCTTAGCTGTGTGAAGGACAACAGTGACTGTCACCACACAACTGCTCAGCTACGTATTATTTATTAATATTTCACATCTATTCTGGTTGTCTAAATATGCACACATGAAATTTAGGTGTAAAGTCCTGACAGAGCTAAAAAACTTGGAAGTCTAAACTACTCCACAGTACTTGATCAATTCAGCTTACTCCACCTTGAAAACTTGACAAAAGAAGAATCACTTTCTTGCTCATTTATTTTCTGAGAGCAGCTGGTGCCACTTTTCCTACTGATTCTGAAGAGCTAAGAAAGCACCGAGGAAAGTGGATCACAGTCTGTCCTACCTTGTGGACTATGAGACCTGGTTACTATGTTCCAGGCCACAAAACAACAATGCTATAGAGAAGACACAAAACATGCGTCTAGGCCTTTATTTAAGTGGTGGAAATAATATTAACAAATAGTCTGATTGTGCCAGGTTAATGTATAAATTGGGAGGAAAAAAAGATAATGGTTCCTAAATTACAAAGCAAAGCCATTGGATAGAAAAAGCAAATGCAAACTCTAAACTGAATCATGGAGAACTTGGAGATTAAAAGCATAAACACAGTATTATATAATAAAAGTCTCTCATATTGGTCTAATTTGTAATTTTTTGTGGCCAATGTGAATACACTTATACAGCACTAGCACAACACACATTTTAAATATAGAAAAGATCTGCTACGTCATCCAGCCACCTGCTTGATTTTCAGGACCCCTCCTGAATGCCCACCAAAGCTGTGATATCTATTACAGTTGGTAGGGTCAAAAAAACCCCAATGAAAGAGTCAGACTGAGGTTCTTGTTTAGGAATTTGATGATTCCAAACTCTGAAGTTGAAAACCACTTAGTATAAGGAAAGAAACACTCTGAGCATTTACATCTGTAGCAAGGAAGGAGAAATAGTAAGACAGAAAAGTGATACAGTAACTGACATTAAAGATTTGTCCCACCTATAAAGGGATAACAAATACTTAATCTGAATATTTATTCAGATCAACACATTTCTCATAAAAGTCACATGTGAAAATAGTTATGAACTTCCCTTATCACATATAAAGTTTTTTGGTACCATGTGGGGTTTTTTTGTTTGTTTAAAAGCAAAATTCTGTCAATTTAGGTGACTCCAGACCCTCAGACCGAAAGCCACTTACCTAAAGAGCAAGGAAAGAAATGTGAAAAGTCTGGAAAAGAGGAAAGAAGGACAAACAATGCCCCCAGTGTATCACATGGAAGTGCTGCACCTTGAAGAAGGTCTTGAAAGTAATCAAACCACCATTAAAGAGGACATTGATTGTTTTAAAAATCTAATTAACTGCCACTGTAGCTGTTTGTGTCTTGTGGTATGTCTGGCAGAGACAACGAGGCCTCACTAAATATTTTCATGGCCTGTTTCCTCTATACCAACCTAAGACAGATGATTTGGTGTCATCAACAGCATTGGAAATAAAGTGTAAAATTATCTCCGAGTACTTTTGGTAAGCACAGACTTCTTACTGATGGTTTATTCTTTGTTTGATTGTCAGTGTAGAGCTTGTAAAATATGGTATTCCTAAACTCCGCCATCTATGTTCCAACAGGCTAGGTTCAAAAAAATTACTGGCTCCTGTGATGAGACAAACTCACTTCCTTAAATTTCTGGTACATATTTAGAAGTTATGATGGCAGAATAATGCTTCAAAACTAAAGGTCAAGTAATTTAAAGTTTTAGGTACTTATTTTTTCCTACCACTTGGAATAAGCAGAGCTGGATTGTCTCTCGAATGATTACAAGAGTCAAGTGACTATTGCTGTGGTCAGTGACTTGCATTAGGTTACGCAAAATTCAAGTTGTCTGGAGACAGGCATCACTTAAAATGATGTGCCTCTGGTTAAACATTGCAAAGAGAGAACTGTACTTAATACAGATATAAGTCAGCCTAACAGTTGAGTTGTCAGAGTACAGAACAAACCAGCTAACAGGAGTTATTAACTCCATACTTGTTTTCTGATGCATGCTCAAAACTAGTATTCCTCACAGTGAAATTTAGTAAAGAGAGGGTTGGTTTTTTTTTTTTTTAAATAGCAAGAATGACATATCAATGAGCTTAGTGGAAAAAGGTTTTTATCCCTGCATGCGGATTTATAGTCTCATCTACAGACATTTCAGGATCAGCGCATCAATAAGCAGCCTTCTCTTTACTTTTGCTAGTCACTGCTTACAGCCACACAGAGATACAGAAGTCAAAGGGATTAGTGTATTACCACTTTACACATGAAAATGCGTAACAATTAATGCTGCTCTTAGGTCATGTGAAAACTTTAGGAGTGCTCACTGCTTGGGTGACACTGCTTATTTAGAAGTAGACTAAAATATATCCATACTAGAAATGAAACTGAAAACCAGCATATTTTCACCCATCACCTTTCTAGAACAAGTCCCACTTGGTGCTTCATATTGCAGTCAATATAATTTACCAGAGTTTACAAAAATATTCTGGAATGAATGAACTCACCTACCAGAGTACATTTAAAACTAGTGGGTCATCAAACTTTGGCCCAAACCAGCACCTGAAGAACTGTCTTACTTTTTGCACCACGGTGATGGCACTGCAGTATGACATTAACATGCCAGGGTAGTGTGATGGGGAAGTGCTGTTTGAGAGACCATCCTTCAGACAATATACAAAACATGAACTTTGACTTTCACGGCAATATTAACACTGATGATTAACACACTGCATACTCAAATTACATTTACGTTTCAAGGTGAACATGATCATTTCCTAAAGATCTCGTGAGCTATTAAGAGCAGCCATGTTATTCCAATTCCATAAGAGCAGATATTTGATTGCAAAACATTTAAGGGAAAAAAATCCATGCCAATTATTTTGAGATGAGTTTTAAAAGCAACAGGATGAGCTGTAACCAGAGAAGAGACCTATCTTTAGCAGCTATTGCTGCTCTGCTCACCTTAATTATAAATTAACACGGTTCTATTAAGATTTTGCTCTAAAACTCATTCATTCCTTTGCTTCCTGTTTTCCTGGAAAAATACATACTTACACTTCAAAATAAATCCTATGACTGAGCTTTGAAAGCAGAAACTGCAAACCACTTACGACTAAACAGGAGTGTCATTAAAAACATTACAGAAAGGTCATGAGCCGTAATTGCTAACTGCAAGATAGGACTGTGCTCCAGAAGCAATACCAAAGAAAATTTGGTGCTTTCTACACACATAAGCATAATAAAAACCAAAAAAACCCACCCCAAAATCCCAACCAAACCAACCCATCAAAAACCTTACAAAACCAAAAAGGTTTATTTTTAGTGAGAAATGATCAACAAAGTGAAGTGACAAATGGAGCAGGTAAGTAAAGGGAGAAGAAAAGTAGTTCTTAGTCACTATTACCTGGCTATGCAATACTGGCCTGTGAATGTTTGATAGGTCTATATTTAACACACAAGTTCTACTATGTGCACATATTCACTGTGCCCACAGAACCAGGAAAGATACAAAGCAGATGGGCAACACACATCTGTACAAAACTGTTCGAGGCCTCACTGCAGACCCAAACCCAGCCCACCCAGCAGTCAGTCTTGCTCTCTCTGAGCCAGACGGTATCACTGCTTCCTTCAACAAGGCATAACTATGCTCCGTAACAGTACTGCAACCCTACCTCCAGTGCCTTTTACAGTTGTAACATACACTGTTTTTAGTGAGTTATCCAGTACTACACACATATCATCACAGCTACTATTCTGGAATAACAAAGAACAGATTGTAGTAAGTTCCCTCTCTGGCCAAGTATTTCAAGTTAAGTATCAATGCGGGTACTGGCAGAGAACGGTGAGTGTAGTGCCCAAAATTTAGACTAAGCTTTTGGTCTGCCTTCTCCCCACAGAGAAACACTGTTCATTTTTACCTTTTTCCTTTAATATAAACCCTCCTTTGCCAAACTGGAAGTTACAGGACAAAACCAAGTATTTTCAAAGGACAGGACATACTGCTAACTGAAAAATAAAATCTAAGTATAGAGAACAAATAATGAAAAGCTGTATGAAGTATTTTAAAAGTTGATTTTCACAAATTCCTATCTCTTCTCTAAATTAGTCCCTTAGATAAGCAGCCAGTGGCCCTTCTTCAAAGATGAAGACAGGCATGCTCAAAATCGAATAGTCAGAAGAGCATGCTACATAACAAGCATTGGTTTGATGCGCAGCAAACAGCAGCATGATTAACATGGTCAAAATTTAGACTCAAGTACGCAAAATGAAGCATACAAAAGTTCTTTTTTTAAATTATTGTTTATTCCAACAACAGGTTTTCAATTAAGAGGATTATATATGAAAACTGTTCTCAGTCATAGGGAAGTAGTTTTTTAATCTGATTTGTAGCCAAAAGATGCCTCTAAATTGGCTTAGCTATAGATTTAAAGATTATCTATTCGTCTCATTACAGCAGTTCTGTTGAAACCTTTCAAAACGTAACAAATGCAAATACATAACCAAATTTCTTGTTCATATTAAGTGAGAAATACTTCACCACTGCGTAACAGGCCAGTCCCTGATGAACAGACACACAAATTCTCCTTATAAAATATAAAGAAGTGATAAATAAAACATGGAAAAAAATTTAAGAGGAAGATAAACCTACTTCAGTTAGAACACAATGCAGTTTAATAAGGGACATGCATGCAAAACATCTTGAAAAACTCAGTAGGCTACTTTATAACAGAGTAGAAAACATCAACCCTCCCCTCAGCCCCCAAACAACTCTTCCATACTTAAAAACAGGGAGGGGAAAATCAAAGAGGTTGACTACCTAAAGCCTTCACTTTCTTCCTTCCTCAACCACTAATATAGGAGCTAGGGTTTTTTTTTTTATGACACACTCCTAGAAGCAGTAACTTGCTCTATGATGCCCGCGAATAGGGCCCAAAACATAGAAACATCTAAACATCTAAATTGCAACTCTCCATTCCTGTCAGTGCATAAAAAAAAAAGACTGGGAAGTCTCTCTTTCAGGGGATACTGGTCCTACACATAGAGTATGAAGATAAGCAGCACTCTAGTCTGAATGTCAGCCCGTGCCTCAACAATAGCTTTTTGTTTGTTTGTTTGGGGAAAGAGAGAAAGTAGAAACAAGCACATGTAAGTTCTGAAGACAAAGGCTTGTCTTTGGTGACTCCTCCTATGTGCCAGATTGGGGGGCTTTTTGGTTGGGGTTTTTTTTTTTGGGGGGGTGGGGGTGGGGGGGTTGTGTTTCTTTCTGTCAGGTAAGAAAATAGTTACTTATTAATCCCTTAACAATAAACACTCACCCACGTTAGATCACAGTATAATCTATACTATGAATATCGAATGGCTAATATTTAGTTCCCGGCACACAACAGACTTCTGAAATCTGTTTCTGATTAAGCCACGGGAATTCTTGGTTTATGGATCATTAGCATAAGCAAAGGCAACACTGGCCTGCATTTGTTTTGCTCTCTTTCTAATCTTTCCTCTATGATAAGCCACATGCCTCTTCTTATGCTAAAGATCCTATGGTACCTATGAACTCAGGTTTAAAAGTACAAGACTAACCCACTCATGAGAAATGGCATTATGTACCTGAATTCTACAACAGTTAACTAACCCCAGCTGAGTTACTGTTAGCTTTCCACTTCTCTCAGCATAGGGGGCTGATATTGTAAAGGCAAGTAATAGTCTTATGTGTGTCCCTTTTGACTACCACTCTGTTTGTAAGGTCTGCACCATATATTGGAATTTAAACAGTATTCCACAGGGTCCTGACTTCACATTTTATAGAAAATATTTTTGATAGGCTGTATTATGTTTATCCACGTATCTCTTCACTAGGTTATGCTGCTCAACAAGAGCAGACTAATGGTCAGACTTGATCCATGACAATTTATAGATTTATTTGGGATAGATATCCACACAATCTTCCTCCTAACTGGAGATCAAAGCAGAGACACTGACAAACTCAAATAGCAAAACAATGTACTATCTTGTGAGGAAGGTATGCCCTGTCTTAATCTAAGATAGCTTTTAAGTGCTTAGCTGTTTGTCTGACAGGCAACATTTTTCACAATTCCATGAAGAAGCAGAGTTGTTGCTGTAAATAACACTTATAGAAAAAACAAAAAATAAAAAAATCAGTCCTGGTTTTGAAGGCTTGATGAACAAGAATTGGATTAGCCTTTTCTTGAGTCCAGGTAAGGAATACTTGCAGAAGGTTAAGTTTGACAAGAATACTGCCAACCACCCTAGTTTAGGATTCAACAGGAAAATACTCTCCTCACAGTACCAGAATAGTATAAAGCTACAAAACAGTGCCTGCAGAAAGACCAGGAATTTTTGGAAGGATGTCCCTTCTCCCCAGAACTGCTGCATTCAAGAAGCATCAATCTCTTCCTCTTGGGAAACTTCAAATTGTCCTAGTTTCAGTCACTAGTAGCCAGAACAGATGATAGATTTAAAGCTTTGAGGACAGTCAGAGCACAACACAAACTCACATGAACCAGGCAACCAACCTTAAAAGGAAAAAACAAATCAATAAAGTAGATCAGGGGTAGTTAAGTGCCTGGCACTCCACGGCTCAGCATGCAGTGCTCATTTTAATCTGAGCACATGGCATTGCATGCTGCTTTGAGACAATCTCAACATGACTCATTACAGGCTGAGGCTACACATCACCACTTTACAAGTTCTCGGTTTTAAGCCAAGTTAATACAGCCCTCGAGGTCTTGGCAAGTTGTTAATGACACTAAACTACACATTGTCAGTTCTCCCATACGTGGGGACCACATGTTCTTTCTCTTCCCAAACATGCTTTAACCAACTCACTAATTCAGTCTGTACAGCTTTACTATGAAGTTGTTTGTGCAACTACATCTTCCTGGAGATGTAGCTGGGGAATTACTACTTGTCCTAAAAAGGCTGTGGAACATACACAGTTGTTGGACCTTTTTAAAAAGGTGTCCAGCTCCAGGCAATGCAGACTATTCAGGTTCAGTAAGAATTTTTAGCAACTATGTGCAAGAAACCACCATTGGCAAAAGCAGCTTCCTAAAAAGAGATGAAGATACAGACAACAGCATATTTCTCATTTTTTCTACATTCCTATTACAAAAGAGCACCAAAAACATTGCAGAGAAATGTTTTTCATCTGATAACTGAAGGTATCAGGTTTTGAAAAATTCAGTTGGAAAGAGAACCTTTTCCCTTCCACCTCTTCCCTTCCCTTCTGACGATCATCCTCCTCCTACGTGAGTATGTAGTTATGCTGAAGTAACTGAAGGCTCCAGAAAACATATTACAAAGAGTCATTTATACTACTAAGGCAGATAAAAATGGGAAACGTCATATTGTATTTACTTTAATACTGTATTGCTTTTTCTTCGTAGATTAATAGTTTTGCATCAGTAAACTCACTGAACTCTCCTACAATTCTAAATTCCCTTCCACCGTGTTATCCCCATTTCCTCAGTTACTCCTGCAGCTAAGGGCCATGACTTTCTTCTCCCTCCTCTGCTAGCTGGTGGCCTTCTGATCCTGGGAAAAGATAGAATGAATACAGAACACTAAATATTGCAAGCATACCATTCGTAACAAAGCACGATGCAATGCGAGACTGATGACTGTTGGGAGAAGTTGTTAGGTACACTGTCATGCTGTAAGTAAGCACGTAAGCTAGCAAAGACAGACTCTGCGTGACTTGGCAGATCACCTAATGTTAGCATAAAAAGAAGCTGCAGACCCAATTCATATGTTAGCACATTTCACAAATGCAGAAGAGAATGACATTTGAGCAACAGAGATATACTTAAGACAGCACGCTTTGTTTGCTGGTTACAGAAACCCTGAAGATGCAGAATGACTTTCCAGCAAGCAGTAGCTTGGAAGCAACAGTGGAACAGAGAGTATACAGCCTTTGGATACTGGTGTAGCTAGAACTGCCAAATGTTAAGATAATACCACATTCTTTCATTTTTAAGTTTCAGAATCTCAAACTATGTATCTCTGCATAGTTTTGATAAGAAAAATACATGGGAGCTTGGAAAGGAAGAATAGGTTTTAAAGTGAGCTTGGCATCGCACTATCAGGGTGAGATCCTGAACTTTCAACTTCCTTCAGCCACTCAAGAGACACTAGACAAAGACTTTTTAGGGAAAGATCTGATTTATACAGCAGGCACCAAATCAAATAGTAAAAAGTATCAAAAAGACCACGTCGGACCAACTATCTTCCAGATCACAGTATTAAAATTCTAGGAATGCCCTGATTATTGCAGCAAAGGTAGATGGTAGGAACTGCTTCTTCCCTCGCTGGGCTAGTGGTGCAGAAACAGTAGTACAAAACTGGAAGAATAATTGGGTCACATTATTCCCAGAGCACATTCTCATATAAGATTTCTCCAGGATCTCCCAGTCAGAGGCACGTCTGACATTTCCTGACACCCCCACCGCCTAGGGATGTCTGTCTCCAATAGGACAAACAGCAGTCCTCGTTCTCCGTATATCCCACCTGCCTGCTTTCAGCAAGATATTTTCATTATACACAAGTATGATTTAACCTTCTCTTACTCCTTTGGCACTGCAGAGCTCAAACATGATGACCTAGATTCCACTGGTACAGCACCAACAGATCTTTCAGATGGACTGACACTGTACGATCTCCCTTGCCAGAGATACTTGAGGGACAAAGAATCCAGCTTGATTTTCAGATCCCCACTGGAACTTGCAGGGTGAACAGTAGGCATGAGGGCGCACGCATGTGCATGTAGGGGGTAGAAACAAACAACAGAGTATTTAACTTCAAATTACAACATTGATTTTAGAACTGCTACTGTTTAAAGACAGAGACCACTTTCTCTATGCTGCTATTAAATGACAGTGCAAACATTGGACATGATATGTTTCCAATTGCTCTGACAAGCTGTTCATGTGCTTCACAGAATTCCACTTGTTTAAAAACCCTACTGCCATCGACTATTTTGATTATAGAGATGAACTTTCCTGTAAGAGAAGTAAAAGCAACAGAGAAATGAATGGTCACAGATCCCATCCTTTCCATTAATATAATCAGTTAAATAAGAGTACTAGCATTTGTGGAGTCTGAGTAAGGTTGTGGAGCACCCAAGAATTCCGCCTTAAAAAGATTAAATTCTGAGGTAAGCTCGACATCCTTCACCTCAAGAGTAAATGTCTCCTCTTTCCACCTATTAACACTGTAAGTGATGAGCATTCCTTGGAGGAACAAGACACAGCAGCTTGAGGAGGAAACTAAAATGCCATTATGGTAAAAATGTCTAAGAGGACCTTATGCTATAGCAAATAGAAACAAAATTTAGCAGCCCCTTGCTGGGACTATCAAGTTAGTCACAGCTTGTAGGAGATAACTGAATAGGTGAAAGGTGCATTTAAAAACTCAAAATTATTTCACATCTCTGTTTCAACACACTATTGTAAAGAAAATGGATGTGATGCTTTTGCTTAGTGCTTGTGTATCTGACATTGTTATAGAGAACTCAAAGTGAGTGCAGCTGTTAAGTCAGAGTCAGAGGCTTAAACTGTGATGTTGATTTAAGCAAGTTATTTAATCTATCCATAAGCTTACTATCAGAGTTTTAAGCAGCGATTCTCCTTTCAGGTCAACCTCCCCTCTTCAGGTCAATTTGCTTAAAGGTCTAAGCTTATTAACTTTGTACAAACTTAAGTGCTGGGGGACAAAGGAAAATCCATACACTCAAAAAGATCAAATACTTTTCCCCCATGTTTTATTTTAAGAGGAAGTAGATGAAATGAACTAAGACTTTTGACTTCATGTGGTATAGAGTATTTGTACCACAAGAGGGCACTAAAACCATATTTAAAGTGGATCGTTAAGCAAGTGCTGTGTACTTTACAGAACTCAACTCATAAGGTTAGGAAGCATGCATTGCTTTCACAAATGTACACATTCACTACATAAAAGCATTCAGATATCTTGATGGCATGCACAGACATTCATAATGTACTCACACTGCCACTACTTCCAACAGAGCAGCACAAAGCTTTTTGTAAAAGCACTATTCTGCCAAGTAAGGAAAGACAGTGAGACTAAAGAAACTTGAACCTTGAAACAAGTTGTGCTTCATGTTTTGAACAGAAACATAGAATGGTTTGGGTTGGAAAGGACCTTTAAAGATCATTTAGTCCAACATCCCAGAAACCCAGTACGAAGAAAAGTCAGTCTCTTAATAAAGTTTAAGATTCTGAACTTTGGCCTTGTCTAAAAGAATGTGAAGGGTATGAGCTCATAATGAATTGGAACTGTCAGAGGTAGATGCTTACAGTGAGATAAAAATATTTTGGGTACAAATGACTTCTGCTTGTCCAAGCAGCAATTCTGTTTACACACACAAGGAAAAGTCCTATGCAACAGCAATTAACAAATCAGCATGTTTCAACAGCTAGCTGACCATCACACAAAAAATATGCCTCTAGTATACCGTAACCTTTTTAATAAGGCTTGACAATATCTGAATATTCACATCAGCCAATGAAGTGCAACAGGAACAAACCCTTAGGTGTTAGTTGGATATTCCTCTACAGACTTTCTCACATGAAAAAAGCTACTTGCCATTTTTTAAGCCATAAAGGTGTGCAAAACAAATCCTGGCAATGCACCATTTCAATATCAGACAAAAATAACGCTGGCTTTCTCTACTGGCTTAATAAGGAGCACAAAGCCAAGGTATCCCATTTCTGCAGCTCTGAGAGTTGACCAATTTTTTCACGCTAAGTTTGTGTGGTTCGTTGGTGGGGCTTTTTTTTGGACACTTGTTATGTGAGTCTCTTGGTTCTGTTATTTGTGTGTTATCAGATATGGCTGCTTAGGTATCTGTCAAGCAACACAAAGTTTCTGCTACTTAACGCCCTTCAGGAATTGACTTGCCAGTAACATACCAGTTGATCATTCAGTAGAGCAACACCCTTAACATTGCCAAGTCACCTCTAGAAGGACCACCACAGGATTCTTCCGTAACAATAAGTCTTCTGATTATTTTCTCGGTTATTCGGGAATAAAGCAGTACGTGGGCTGTTGGTCTAAATAACGGAGACATGTGTAGCACTGCAGCACTGTTGCTGTATAGTACCCATATTGGTTGCAACTGACTGAACTCCCGCAGTTGCCTAAAATACATGTCATACATGATATAGGTGTATCAAATTTTGGACACTTCATCACACTCCCCCTCCATCAGAAAAAAACCCACCAAAAACTTTTGCAGATTTAGAAATCCTTTTATAATAAGAACAGACATTTATATAAACTTCAATACAGGAGGCAGAAGTTAAATAGAGAAGTGTTGGTCTGAGGTGTTTAATTCCTCTTCTCACGTACATGAAGTGACTTGGGTTTGAAATATAAATTTTTATCTAGGAGAGAGGTAAGTTAATAGGAAAAAAAAGTACCAGGCAGCAGTACAGACAGGAGCATATAGGCAAGAATCCAAGTCCGCATTAGTGTATCACACTTCCAAAGTCCTGTGCTAACAGCAAATGTCCCAACATGCTCGAGAAAACATCTATTGCACCTACTTGAAATATACACCAGACACATACTGTAATCAAAAATCAGACTACAAATTCAGATTTTTGATCCCATATTCCATCTCATGCTAGCATATAACTCCCACTGACCATTTGTTGGATTCTGCCGATGGCTCACGGCAGCGGAGCAAGGAACTCCATGTCTTGCTAGTTAGTTTGGTTCTCGTGAACAGAGGCTTTTGACAGGCGAAGCAAAACCACAGCTATCACATGGGCCTACAACCCAAAGCACAGGCAGCCCTACTGCTGTTACTTTCAGAAATACCGAGTGAATGCTTATCAAAACAAGATATTAAACCACAGACAACATCTGACATTCAAATTTCTTTGTAAGTTTTTCAGCATAACATATCCATCTCAAAGGAGATGGGTATAAATAGTTATGACTTGCCATCAAGTGCATAATAACAAGAGGACAAACTAAATTCAGTATCAGATGTCCCCAAGCAGCAACACATGATATGAAAGGCTGCAAAAATCTCCTGAAGTAACAATCTAGTGATACTGGGACTGTCAAGCACACATTTGATTCATCTATTTACAAATGTGCATAAGCTCTACACCTATAATCCTGTTCAGAAAGCTGTGTGAAAGTAGCGCTCAGTTTGGATCTTGTCATCAAAACACGCCTTCCAATCTGTCGTGGAGCCAAACAAGAGCAGATTATGTTGCTTTATCAATCTTGTAAGTCTACATGATATTAACACTTTAACAATGCAGTAAATGCAACAAGTAATGTTGAATATTAGCATCTAAATACAGTTTGCGTTTTTTAGGTTCTGTGTAGTGGTTGAATAATCGTATGCGCTATTGCATATGTATGTAAGGTCAAAATCAAAACTTACAATCTCTTTTCAATTGCTTTCTTTGGACTGAAGGCTGAACAGAAGACTCCCAGAATTTCAGGATACTTCTAAATGCAGAGTGTGACTTCTGGGCATGTATTCTTGAAATAATGCTGATTTTGGAGACTTAACCTCACATTCGTGAAGCCTGTCAAGGTTCCTCTTGAGCCAGCTGAATTTTACAGTGGGGAAACAATATTTCCCCATACCTTACGAAAATAAGTTAGGTGAATCTACCTTTCCATTTTTGAATTGGTTTTTGACTGAGATCACTAATCATC
Organism: Chionis minor; assembly: GCA_013398295.1. Taxonomy (NCBI): domain Eukaryota; kingdom Metazoa; phylum Chordata; class Aves; order Charadriiformes; family Chionidae; genus Chionis; species Chionis minor. The sequence goes on along the minus strand of VZSF01002854.1, from coordinate 48,890 downwards.
ATCAAGATTGAATTAATCGCTAAGTTTATTTTACACTCTGCACAAGAATGTAAAAAGAACATTACACTATTTGTCAGGTTCATACTTTCAGTTTTCTTGCAATCAGACAAAAGATGACCTAAGGATATTATAAACAGAGATGAAAAAGAAAGAAATATTAAGACAGGAAAAGGCAAAAATAGACTGAAATACTTAAATACTGGTATACTGAAATTTAATGAGCAAATTAACACGCTAAGGCATATTCATCACTCTCTTGATTCAGCAGCTTCACAGATTCCTTAACAAACAAAACCAATCCAAATGTACCAGATGCATATATTCACACTCGCTTTGTTTTCAACTGTGGCCAAGCTAGCAGAAAAGGAAAGCTAACACTTTTCTCATAAGCACTTTTGATATGGGTTTCTCTTCACATTCAAGAAACACAAACTTGCTAAACAGCATATGCAGTAATTGTTCACATCAAAATGAACATCCCGGATCAGGAATCAATGCAAACAGCAGTCAAGAATTAGCCAAACCTGAGAAGTATATTTTTAAGTACTACAATAAGTTTAGGGAAGAAAAGCAAACGAAAGAAATGAAAATGTAAAATAAAGCCATTGCTCGTTACCATCTCAGTTCTGTGAATATACTTCTAAATTACTTTCTGCTTAACTTCAAAATAGAGTGGCTATCATTAAGGTTTGACTGGAACAACTTTAACCTTGTGAGATACAGGCATTTTTAAAGATCTTGTGTTCATGAAAAAAGATCTTAAGATCCTGGGTTCACTGAGAGATTGGGTTCAAAGTCATTCTTCTCACAGGTTTTTGGAGGGTTAAGAGGAGTGACCACAGACCCATATACACAAAACAACGTTGACACAATATAGTCTATTCTGTAAAGACTGAACATTAGAAAGTGACATGCAACGTACCGAACACACTGAAAAAATATGAACTAAAACTAATCCTTCAGCTTTAAGAAAACATATCCATTTGTTTGTAAAATTTGAAGTGATGTACAAAGGAGCTGCTGAGTAGCCTAGCAGTAGTAACTGAGCACTTCCATAAATAGTGAATGCAGCGTTCCTCATTTACCAATAAGAGATATCAGTGAGGCTGACACACTCAGGAAATAATCTGCATTCAGTGGCAGCCCTCTAGATACTCAGGTTATCCTCAAGCATTTCTTAGTGGACTGTAACTTTTCCATTAAAAGCAGTACTTGGAAAAAAAAGTATAGTAATCATCAATTTCAGGTGCAATACCCAAGGCAAACAGACACTATTTCACTTGTGGTCCATCTTTCAGCAGTTGCTTACCGCTGCACGCAGAAGAGGTGATGTTGTATAGAAACGGGTAAAACTGCAAACAGCGGATCATCTTCAGGCTGCTTTCACACTCCAAGCACTTGGTTGTCAAATCCAGCGCGTGTCTGAAGGCCTCCAGGGCTCCACTAATGTTATTCAGAGCCAGATACGCATTTCCTAGGCTCAAAAAAGTCAGGGGCTGCAAAGAGAAAAGCAACATACCCCAGCTTTAGTATGTTCACTGTTTAAAATTGAAGTCAGCTAGGAAAACCCCCATCAATCCACACCCTCTTAAATTTGGCTGGAAAGAATTTAGAAAACTTCTTAAATAGGGACTTCCTATTCTTAGAATGAAGAACTAACAGCTTGATGCAACAGTGCTAAACGAAATCTGTTTTGACATAAGGTTGTGTGCAGGATTCCATCTTCCTGTTACGAAAAACAGCTGTTAAATACGCACAAGTTGAAATGAGGCATTAAATACTTACTTATAACCCATTATAAACATAATGCTTACTGCACAGAGTAGCAAAGAACTAAATTGAAATGCTTGAAGACATTTTAGAATGATTAAAAGTCAGCAAAAACCTAAAAATATTACTAGCGTTCTATCAGGACAGATGCATTTCCGTTGTGAAGAGTGTTCAGGGATTTACTTGAGCAGAACTCGGTTACTCAAAACACCAATGTCACACCAGCTTAGGGGTATATATATTCATGTTTGCTTTCAATTCCTTATAAAACTTAATATTTTTGTTCACTGCTTTTGGCTAGCCTCCCTAAAATATGTGGGGTTTTTTTTTAAAGTACAAATTATAAACACCTTTTTCACTGGGTAGAATTTAATTAGCACTTTAATACAGGCACATAGTAAAGTATTACATTTTGTTTGTTGACTGAGAAGTCACTTACACAAAGTAATTTGCTGCAATTAATAGTATAATGCTAGCATAATGACTATAATATTGTAACTTAGCAGTCATTTTTTCCACTAAAATAATTTTATATTCATCATCTGAAAATGTGGAGACTGATCAGTAGCTTGAGATTTTTTCAAACTCATCTTAGCTTGTATTGCTAAACACCATTCAAAAAAAGGTGCAAGCTGAGCAACAGGATTTTTTTTGAAAGCTTTTGCTAATGTAGCGCATCCTTCACTCCCTGTAGCTATAATTCATTTTGATTTGTATTTACTTTCCATTATATTCCAGGAAATACTATTCAAGTATAAATTCTCCTGCCAGACTTTTTGATACAATAGGTATTACAGGACTGAGAATGGTGGAAAAAAATAGGAACAGGCTTTATTGTAATGAGGTAGGACTTGCCAATATTTTTGGAAAAAAGCCCTACTCACACAGCATGGCCCAAAGGATCCCTTGTCTCTGCCCCTCCAAGGCTGTGATTCGAGTGTTCTTAAGGCACGTCATTCAAGCATAGTTCTTTCTATAGTTCTTTTTTGCACTCTTACCTGCCACCCAAATGGGCTACATTCCTTTCCAACAACTGCAAAATTGGATGCTGTACCGAAAAAGCTTATTCTGTTTTTTTGCTTTTTTACATGCTAGATGACTGGTGGCCCAGCAGGTTTAAGCTCTCTGCTTATCTGACTGCAGAGGTAGAAGCACAGGAAAAAGTCACTTGAACTTCTTACTGAAGCATCTCAAATGTAAGACCAAAATTACGTGCTACAGAAAAGGTGTCCCCTGCAATGCCTCCCTCCCCTTCCTTTTCACAATTGTTCTGGCCAGTCCAGTAGTTTACACAGCATCTTTCTATGTGACATAGGTGACCACCTACAAAATGTTTGTAGTGTTACCATTCAGAAATACAAAAACCTGTTCTGAATCTATGATTGGAAGTAGTCATATAAACAACTAGAACACAGCTTTTCCTCTAGGCATATGGATAAAATATAGGGACAAATAAAACAGTATAGATAAAAAGTCAAGCAGCACAGAAAGATGTCTATACAGCCAAAGATCTTGGTGACGTATGCTCTACTTTAAGGATTTTAAACAACAAGATACAATGCTGACAGCATTACGGATCACTGTTTTAGATTAAAACGTTGCCAAACCACCAAGATTAGATTCCTTGGAGCCACTGCTGTTAACACAGGTTTTGGGAGGCAAAGTATCCATCATCTATTTTAGAAGAACTTCTGTTACAAATGTTTATATTCTCAGCAACCAGCATCACCCCCCATGTGATCAAGAATTTAAATGAAAATTAACATCTGTTGCAAACCACAAGCCGGAAGTTGAATTGCATACACAGGTAAGTAAGCACAAGTAAGTAACACTCATTTAGAAAATAATGAAGGAAAGGACATTCTGGGCTGAACAAACACAAATATCATCTTACCTCAGAGGCGTTGATGGCCAAAGCCTTCAGCAGGAGCCTGCTGGCATCCAAATGAAGACCGTAATGAATCAAGAGGTTAGCAAGATTGACCAGAGGGATGTCCTGATACTCATGTGGAGCCAAATCAAATGCTTTTTGCAAACAGGTGATAGCAAAGCTGCTATTTCCAACTGCACGCCAGTACAATCCAGCTTCATTAAGCACAAGCCACAGAGGATCTTCTGGCTGTAGGAGAGTCAGGGAAAAGTATGAAACCACCCACAAAGAGGTGTCTCAGGAAGACAGAATTGCCTGCTCTTTGGTAAGAAACAAACAAAACTCACTCTTGCATACTATCTTATGAACTAGATACAAATTACACTTTGCTATGACTGCTAGCAGATTTTTCAATCTGCTCTACTCTAGTCAAACTGAACCAATTTACAGTCTGAACCGTAATTTAGTAGCAGTTGCTGCTCATGGTCTACTCATATGACTGCCTTATATTATCACCACAAAATCACTTAAAATATACAAGTGATAATGGTTAGCTCGTTTCAGGAAGCAACATTTGTGACCCACTTCCTAGTCTTAAAATTACATTAATACAGATCTATGCAGAATTGTTACAATTTGAAGGTCAGGCAACTTTTAAGTTGTAGTTAGATGTGCTTCCAGATCCTATATCCAACATCAAGACTTCCTGTCAGTTTAAGGTTTCAGAATTGTTTCTTCTTAGATTTAGGTATCTATTTGTCCTATGAAAGTTGACAAGTGAGATGCATTAGATACTGTTCAAAGGTTATAAAACAGCAAGTGGCAAGTGAGGGCAGGTGGAGAGGTGAGGCAATGGAGAACCAAGCTATGCAAAACATCCACTTTCAGATGGAGCAGTTTGAAATGGTGTAGAAACACACTCTAGTTTTTAATATTTTCTGCATTCCATGTTACCCAATTCTACAAAGAGTTTAAAGCACAAAAGCAACAACTGAAATTCATGTCCAATCCAACCTACACATCTGAAGCATGCACGAGTAGGAAACATGCAGCTAGGATTAAAGAAGTGAAACAGATAAAGATCTTTACAGCAGCACTGTGTTAACGCAATACAGCTGGCATTACAGTAATACCATGTTGAAAAAGTTAATTAGTACAAAGATTTTCTTCCAGATTTTAAAAACATCACCACACAGGAGGGTTCTGCCTATGGTTCAAGATGAACCGGAAGATATCGATATTACCTCTTTGTTTGGAGTACCTTACATAATCTATAATTGTAAGAGTACTTATCACCCCTATTTTGCAATGCACACACATAACATTACTTGCATGTTATTCATGCCAAACTACTCACTGAATTACACTCCATACACAGGTCTCAATGACCTTTCTTCAACTAAATCCTCAGCAAGCATTGGTACTTTTGTCTTTCCCAATGCAAAGACAACAACTGTGGCACTCCTACTCTACAAAGTTTATCATTAGCAGGACAGGCATGACACAACAGCGCTCTTACATCAGCATCTAAGTGACTGAGAAGTTCAGACTTTTACCATGAAGGCAACAGAATACTACAGTTAAAAACAAAATACCTATGCACTACAGCAACGAGTCATTAGACATATAGGACTGTTCTGAACAGCATAACAACAGGAATCAACTCCTGTTGTTAATTTTTCTTCTGCTTAAGACAGATGCACATAGTAAATGGTACTGATTTTAGACTAAAACCAATACATACATACAATGCCTTGCCACAACTTGTACAAGAGTTAATTTGAAAACTATGAGCTTGACTCATCAAAAAGAGTCAACCTTTATCTCAATGCTTCCTGTCATTTGACTTTCGATGACTCTCAAAGGCCCCACACAAGATGGAGGTGGCATTCCACAGAGTGTTACACAGATGTACATTCTTTGCCGAAGAGTGCTAATTATCCTGACAGAAGACTGACAGAGGGTTGGTTTCTTTGGAGGGGGGTAGGGGGAAGGCAGGGTAGTGGGGAGGAGGAGGAAGAGTAAAAGGCAGGCATGTAGGGAGGGATGAAAGATGGAGAATTAATTCCATGATATTTCTCTCAGTTAAGCAAATAACTACTAGGATTAGCTAATATATTGCTGCTCCACGTCCTGCAGTCACAACAAGAACAAGTAACTACAGGGCTATTTGTTCCAAACTAAGCTAAATTAAATGGATACTTCTCTATATGTTTGTGCTTTACTTGTAAACACGTATTTTTAAGGTAGTTCCATCTCAGTCACAGGCAGCAAATAAGCTTATTTCTTGCACATCACTAACTGACTTTAGAAGTATAGAAACAAGCCTCAAATAAGAATTATGAATTTATCTCATGCTACAGTTTTTGACATACCTTTTTCATGGCATGATCTAGAAATGCTCCTATCTTCGCTTGTGTAATAGTTGGATTATTGATACGAGAATGCAAGACCTGGAAAACAAAAGATTTTAATTTTTTTTTTTTAAACAACTGAAGAAATAGCACAGTATTTATCTACATGGGTCATTCAAGTTTCACTTCCATAAGTCTTCCTTTAGGTAAAGGCGAGGGGGGGAGAGGAATTGTTCTAAACAGATGATGTGAACATGTAAAAAAGCAGCCAATCTCCAGAAATCAATAGGAAGGAAAAATCTCAGCCTAAAGTTACCAACTTGGTAGAATACAGTAGTTATTGGAAATCCCAAGAAGATGAATCATGTCAAGTGACTGTCACAAGTTTTAAACAGAAGCAGTAATTTAAAACAGTAAATTAACTTTCGTATTCTGTGTGCTTTTGGTCAGCATTTGAAAGAAGTCAGACAACAAGTCTTATGCTGAGCAACAAGTTCTCTGTTTCTCCAGCCCTATTAGAAAGCACTTGCTCCTCTTTTTAGGAAGTAGTCATTGGCTTGTGCTATCAAGTCTAGATATCAGAACATGAAAGATTCTGAGTAAGATTTTGAAGGCAATACGGAGGGGAACTTTAAAACAGAAGAGAACCAACAACAAAATGCGTCTTACTTGTCTTGCTTGATCATCCGGCATCTTGAATTTCAAATCTAGATTACTGTCTAGTTCCTTGACCAGTATGTTTAGAGACTCGTTGTTACGAGCATCAGTAATGGAAGAACAGTCTGGTACCTGGGTTTCTCCATGCCCAGCAGTATCTCTCAGGATTGGCTGGACCCTAGCAATAAGGAGAACCAAGACAAATTAATAGCATGTGCTGCATGTCACTGATACATAAACCTAAGAATCAAGCTACATTATCAACTGACAAGTCTCACACTGTAGACTTCCACGAGACATGAGCTGCAAACCAGAAGAGTTCAAGGACCACCGTTCCCTTGAAAAGTCACCAATAAATAAGGCATTACTTTCCATTTTTAAGCACAGATTACCTGTAAATAATGGATAATGCAGTGGAGATACAGCACAGAAGGTTCTCATATTATGCTAGTGAGGAATCTATAAAGTTTAGGACTAAATAGATAAGTGAAAAAGAAAATGCTGATTTTTTTAAACTAAAGTTTGATTTCAAAAGCATCAAGAGGTAACTAAATTATTTGGGAAAAACATTGTAAGTTGAACATTATTTTTTTCAAAGGAAGCTTCAGGACATTTGTGGATGGGAATCTGCTTTAACACATGCTCAATACTAGAATTATACAGACTAGGAGAAGAAAGCTTATAATCTTAAGTGAGCAGGACATTATGAAATTGCATTGATCAATGTAAGGTAGCTACTGCAGCATAGACATATTAATTTTATCCTGTATAATAACAAGTACTACTATTCTACAGCTAAGCTGGTTTTCTACCTGTGTCCCAAAGGAATGAGCCAGGGCTTTCCACTCAGAAGCCTTTTTTAGCATTTTTTGGTCTTCACAATTTTCTGTTATCACAACTAAAGCTAAGAGGAGGTATGCAATGTACAACAGTTAGTTGCAGTTATTAAATAGATACCTCATTCTCTCTCTCTCTTAAGGTCTTTTTTTTTTTTTTTTTAATATACTCTAGAAAACATTCAGGCTTGTGATTATATCCTCATTCTTTTAGTAATACTGTAGATATTTAATGTATTCATCTTGTACTAACAGTCAGGGAAGAATCACCATGAAATTTGACCTGACTGTTACAGTTACAGTAAAGATGACAATAAAACACCCTCCCTTCTGTGGGATGGCCAGAGAAAGAGGTCTAAACACATCCAATGCTCTTGATTATTAATTGCATCCATCCCCTCCAGAAAAAAAACCCCTCATTAAGACATTAGTGGAAAAATGTAAAAATCTAATTTAAAAAAAAAATATTAACACTTGCCTGAATCCCCTATTTTCTGGAGGCAGGAAATAAGTTGGCAGTTCTTCTGGATCTGGAATTTTGGGGAAAGATTTTATGCACTCTGATCGCTGAGGCCAAAGAATATGCTGCTTGTCCTAAGGGGGAAAGGAATTATTTTTTATTATTTTCTCAATGTTTTTAATATTCTAATTAACAACCTAATAAGAACACAAGGGATAGTCTGGAGGAAAAAAAGAACAGAGATCTTTAAAACTATTACTTTCCCATCTTTTCTGGGATAACAGCAGTTCAGTTTTCTATCTTTACTCAGCTGTACTGTTTTGTTCACAGCAGAGGTTTGCAAAGTTACCCAAAACCAACCCCCTCTGTGCTGTAGTAGAGGTTCAAATGATGGGAAACTGGTACAGAGAAACTACAGAAATGCTTATATGTTGAAGAAATTCAGAATGCTACATTCTCCAGTGCTGCCATACATCAAAATTGTAGTCCAAATGCTAGGAAGTTTCACATAAACAACAAAGACAAGATTCACTCTTTCACAACTCTGTTTTGAAAGGCAAAGCTTATTCTATTCACTCACTCTATTGGATTCGACATTCCACACTGAAACAATAGAACGAGCAACAGGGGAAGACTGCAAGGACTGGCTGTGGTCGCTTTGGTTTGCATGAAGATCCAAATTCACAGATGTCATGCTAGAAGTTGAAGAGTCTTCACCAAACTAGAAACAACAGAAAAACAATATTTAATAAGAAAAAGAGATGGTGTATCACTGGCTGAATTCCTGCACATTGTTTTTTCCCCCCACCATTTATGTAGTTAAGCCTCACTGATGAGCTGAAATTTGGAAATTTAAGCCTCTTGATCCACTCACATTGTGGAAAAATAGTATTCATGTTGTAAAAATGTCAACAAGGAAAACACAAGTGCAAATCACCAAAAAAATGCTAAAAGGTACCAAGCAAACATTTCCAATAAACCACAAACAAAATCTATGTATCTAGATTGCATAGCTCTAGTTCAAGTCAGTTACTAAGACTCATGGCTTGCAAAATTATCTTGATAATCTGAATTGATAATTACTGTAATACGAAGAACATCCAAGAAAAAAACTTAGCATAATTAAAAATAATTATTCCTGTTTCTTAAACTAGTTAAAGGGAAACTCCAGAACACATTCTACATGGCAAAACAAATGAAACCATAATCCTTATCTGTAGTTTTAACAAAGCAGCAATGTTGCTTGGGTGGCTTTTGTTCTGGATTTTCAGTGTTAGTATAGAACCCGCTACCAAAACTTCTCAATATTTGTATCAGATTTCCTTGGTGCAGTGTCTAATTCAAGATATACAATCAGCAAATACTCACAAAACTGGGCTAACACCTTATTTTTGGGCTGCAAAAGCACCCACACTAGATTCAACACCATTGAGCTCTGCTCTTCCATTTGTTAATTGCTTATGGCAGCTTTGTGCTGCTTCTGATAGGAAAAAAGATTAAATTAGAAGGAGCATGCAAAAATTGCATAGCTTGAGTCATACAACAATGTAATAAACAAAACAAATTATGATCCATTTTACTCTGTAGAAATAAATGACTGATACAATATTATTTTAACCATGCTTTTAAGGTGTTATATTGGAATATTCTTTACACTAAAGAATAACTCTTGTTCCATATACCACATGTACATGAGGAAACTAACTTCTTAGAAAACCTTTTCCTCCTCATTATGTGAGCTGCCTGATGTTTTTTCTTGTTCTCTCTGAAGGAAAATAGATTGAAAAATTAAGCATGTTATGCTCCTATTAGCATACCGGAAATGTGTATTTATGTAAGTGAAAGCTGTAATTCCCCAGGCGAGGATTCTTGTACTTCCTAGAAAGAAATTCTTGGCTGTTCTATGCAGGTTGAAAAAGCAAAGGACTCAATATAGAAGTGTCTGGTATCTCATAGGAAACTAAGACTTTGGAATAAAACAAAGTTTTTCAATTCAAATAATTTCAATAGTTCTCTTTTCTAAGTAAAACAAAGTCTTATACAATAAACCCTCTAAATTTCTATAATCCACAGTCGATCTCAGCTTGTATTACTAGTAAAGAAACCAGCATTAAATACTTTACACTCTGGAAAACAGACTAAATGATTTCTCACTATAATTACCACACCCAGAATGTACCCCCTTTGTCAAGCCTCAAAAAAAAATTTGAACTGTTTTGTTAATAAGGAAAATGGGATGCAACTTAAAGCAATGGTATCAATTTACAGACAAACCTGAACATATTCTACGTTTTCAAAAACGTCTCCACGGTGATAACGAACAGGCTGGTCCCACTGGCAGTGCAAGCTATGCTGCTGGTTGCCCAGTCTACAAATCTGATGGTTCCCTGCAGAGTACAAAACATTTTTTTTTACTATGTAAGTGAGGTTTCTGAGGAGACAAAGATAGTATACAGCCAACCCCTCTGTCCCCAGTTTGGTCGATCCTTTTTATTTATTTAATCAGCACAGAAGAAATTCCGTCTTCAAAAGACCTGAAAAAAATTGCTGCTCAAGAACATATTGCAATCTCTTTTTTTTTTTAAGAAGCAAAGCACAACAGCCACTCACAGGCAACTTAATATATAAAGAACCTATGTCCTCGCATTAATCTGAATATGTGCTTCATTGCTATAATGAGAATAATGAACTCTAAAAAGCTGTACCTAATTGAGCTTCTTTTGCCATCTGTGTCTCGTGAATGATGTTCCTCAAGATTTGTTCCTCCTGGATGAGCTTGTACTTGTCTAAAACATCTTGCTGCCTAAGGTAGTGGTCATGCTGCTTCTGATATTCCTTCAATTCATTTAACGTTCGCTGAAGTGATCTTGAAGATTCAACAGTAGAAAATATTTACTTCAAATGCTTTTAAAATACCAGCTTTTCCTACAGTGTTGCACATTTTCAACCTTGGGTTTCTTAAAGTATTCTTAGTAGTAATTTCATTGCATAGTCAAAGAAATACAGAACATTGAAAATCATTATTCTATTTGAAACATAAATAATTACCACAACAGAACAATAAAAATAAGACTGTATGAATTGCCACTAGGATGCTTCTTTAGTTACCTATGCTGGGCTTCCAACTTTTGCTCAAGTTTTTGCTGACATAGGACAGCATGCTTCCTTTTTACAGCTTGCTCAAACCCTGGTTTGGCCTGTAGAGCATGATCATAACACAGGACTGAGTGGTTGTACTCTCCAAGCATCTGGAGATGAGAGAGAGAGAGAGAATTAGCCATTGTTCAGTGATATTTAACAAAAAATATTCCAAAATATTCAATTTCTAAAAAAGTCATTAACTCAAATTTTCATTTACGGTAACAAACAGCCTGCTGTTTCTGAAACGCAAGCCACTGTATCTGCTAAAGAAAGACTGCAGGAGAATTTCCCGGGGATTTACTTCCAAGTGCAGATAAAAATCTTGTCTGAAAGACAGACTTTGGATGAAAATATCTTGACAGAATCTTAAACATTAAGTGTGAAACGCATGTGGGACACAAGATACATTGTAAAAGAGTAAAGCATTACAAGTAAAGCCAAAAAGATAAAATAATATTTGGCTTTCTACAAGTCTTGGAAAATAAAGATAGTATTTACTGCATATATATTTCCCAAAGTGTAATAGCTGGTAAAGAAGTCACTGTAATCCAGAGCTGCATGGACCACAATAGCTGCATCCGCGGAGAAGTGAGCCCGGTGCAGAATATTTGCCAAATTTACCAGTGCAATATCTTTATTTTGCCTAAAAGAAGAAAAGAAAATGAGAAGAAAAAAACCCCAAAACCCAGACATCAAAAGAAGGTCAAACTATGTAAGAATTGTGCATAAGGACACACTTATTCTTCAGTCGCATATTAAACACGTAATTTGATAGGAAAAAATGTCTAAATTATATATATGCCTAGTAGAGCACATAAAGACTAAAAATAAGTAACATGGATTATTCCTTAGGATACAGTCTTAGAAACTAAAACCTTTTTTACTAATTAGGATAACTAGAAAAGCAATCTGAAAAGAAATCTTTCTTAGCAATCCTTACCTTGAAGAAAAATGAAGGGCACGCATGGCACATTCTACTACTTGGTATGGGTCATTCTTTATTCGCCAGTAAAAAGAAGCCATATTGTAGAGTACCCAGGAAGAAGAGTTCTGCAGTAAAGAGAAACACATGAACTGTACTAACTACTAAGACATGAACTAAAAGGTTAACCAGGGCTTTAATTACTATGGGATGGAAAGCTGAGCTGTTGTCTAAGCTAAGTTATCCTCTTCCTCTGGAAACCTTCCATTTGGCAATAGTTATGAATGTTCAGGAAGAACAAACTAGCATATAAATGTATTAAAGAAACAGAACTTCTGCCCTTCAGACAAGCAAAAATTCGAAATGAAATGAAGTGAGAAGTGACAGTAGTTTAAGCATCAGCAGCTTAGCTGAACTTCAATGAGAGTTCCTATATTTTGCAAGAAAGCATTTCATAAAAATATACACATTTCAGTGCTGTTGTTTCATCTTTGTTCTTTAAGTACCTGCATTTTTATTTAAAAGCTCTTATTACCTTCACAGAGCAATGATTGTGGCTTGCCAGACCACACAAATACCATCACCTTTAATGACTCCTGTTAAGTATCTATTTACTGGCTTTGCTGATGCCTTCTCCTACCTCTGCTTGCCTAACAGAAAGTGTTCTTAGTCTGCCTTTTGTAACTGAAATGAAACCCAAATATACATGTGCAAAACTAGTACTGGATCTGATTGCATGTACCAGGCATATCTAATCTTGTGAGACCTTTCTAGCACTCTCTTTCTGCATACCATAAGATTACAGTTTCGTACCTTCATTAGCCCATCATAAATACGATGACCTATTTCCTCTATACTTCTTCCCAGCCTCCGTGATAAGTATGTGAAGATTGGGTCTTCTTTAGGTAACAAAGGTGCAGAAAGATTAACTCTTTCTTGGACACCCTAAAATAAAAATTGAATATAGGTACATGCTGACACTTTAACTAAAAGCAAAGAAATATACACAATATACCATGAAAATTTACAGCTTGATTATTTCGCATTCCTATCATCCTTTTGTATCGAGATCTTAGGGACTTGACAGGATAACGTGACCTTTGACAAATGAATAATATATATTATTATAAAGAGGCAAACACTAGAAGCAGCCAAAAGCAGACTCTGCTTGTGAATGCTATAGGAGAAAAATTCATTTCTGGTAGCACTGTATACCTGGCAGCTATTGATTTCACTAATTACCACTGAAGCCCTTCACTCATGTTTGTCAGGTTACACGCACACTATGAAAGTATCCCTACATCTCTTTCTTCCTTCCCCAACAACAAATGTACTTGTTTCAAAAGTACATCCAGACCTAGGAACAGAGCTAGAAAACTTCAGTTCCCATTTTGTTTGTAAGAAAATCCTTATTTGTAGATGAAAAGTTATTTTAAAGACTTGTAATTAAATAAATATCAAGATAAGCACTAAAGCTATATCTGCATTAGAAAATTTGCTCATACCACACTGTTGACAAAAACAATTTTTGCACTACACTTCCACTGTAACCCTTCTAAAGCAGATGAACTTTGTACTAGTAAAGAACAATTATCTCGTCCTCTGGGTTAGGGCTTGGCATTCAGACACCAAAGAGACAGTAGAGCATCTCAAGAACTACCAACAAGCCTGCAAACTATATTCTGACCCTGAATCTTCATACAGTTTAATGACCCTGTTCAGCACTCTCCAATTTTCAATGGAGACAATTCATAAGTTAGAAGCATTTCCAAGGAAGGCTACTATTTTACTAATGAAACATGTGAAAACAAAATACTCTGTTTTCCTAAAACCACTCTAAAATAAGGCAAATAAAATAGTAAGAGAAACAGGATTTGTGTAACTGATGGAACTGTGCTCCTAGAAGTAGATACTTTAAGTGGGGCACGATTGTAGTTTAAAACAAAGCCTGAAACAGTCTTGAAAGATTACAGTACCTTTCAACCTTGACTGAGAACTGCCAGTAAGAGTTTCCTATCCCTCTTCCTGACGGGGACAAAACCATACTTGCATTTGCTCACTTACCCGTAAGTGCTGAAAAGCATGAATGCTGTACGGAAGATCTAGAACTTTTGTACAGTCTGGCTGCTGCAGGTCTGGAGGCACTGGAGACTTTGTGTCTATATAGTCTTCAGGGCTGAGGACATAACAACACAGCAGACTCCAGATTTAAATACTGCTAAAGTTCATAAGAGACAGTATTGTAGTAGACAGACACAGTATTCTGATTTGATAGTTACAAAAATTCTGTGTTTGAGCACATTAGACCACTTTTGATGTCTTCCCAGATTTCAGTTATATCAGGATGTCATCACTGTAGGATAAAGTAAATAAATTTCTGTCTGCTTTAGAGAAAACATCAACATTTGGATACCTTCCAAAATGTATCAGCATCAACCTAGTGTATCACTACTATGATTAATGATCTATCTGCCAGGAAAATGGCAGCGCATGCAGATTAGACGACTCTTCAACCGAAACAAACAAACGAATCCCAAGTATTAGTAAGAAGCCCAAGTGAAGGTATCTGAGGATAAAATTAATCTTTTCTCACTTCAAGTACTCATCTGATTACGTTAAAAAAATAAAATGAGAAAAACAAAACAGTCAGCCCTGAAGACGAATTACCAGTGAAGCTGAATGTCAAGCAGACTGTCCACACATCCTTTATTTGCTAAACAGCAATATGGGCATGACCAGAAGGTTTCAACAGCTTGGCAATCAACAGAGTTTCATTCAAATTTAAGTCAAGACAATTTCCTCTCCGAGAAGCGTATCTATCTCAAAACACCCAAAGCACACTCAAGCAAGTCCAAGCCCCTACTACATGATGCGCTTCAGTTTAATTCGGATGTCTGGTTATACTGGTACAGAGTTACAGAACTGACTGGAGGCTGGACATAGAACGGAGAAGTTCCAGAGTAGGGCTAACATGCACAGTTTGGGGGAGGCAGCATATCTGCGTTGCAACCTTTTGTAATTAGTGACAAAGGTTGTTTCAATTTTCTTTCACGCTAACACAAAATAAAACAACTGTCATACAAAGAACAGTCAGTGACAGTATTTTTTTTTAATTGCATTTAGAGGTTTTGTTGATTTTTTTTCATTCAGTAAAAATCTTAAAATATAAAGCATCTTATTACCGGATATCTTTGCTCTCTAAGGTGATATATGTGCCATCATAGAGATCTAGGTCCCCCAAGGGCACCTTTGCTTTAATGCAGTCCGGATCCTCTTTATTATGTCTTTGTTCCAGCCCTGTGTCTCTGTCCTCATTTTCCTCTATGTGAATCTTTTGAGCAACTAACTGTTTCTGTAGGAATAAAAAAAAAAAAAGGAAACAGAAGAATGTATACTAATGAAAGCAAATGCTATAGTTGCTATGAGTTTAACAGTCTATTTGAAGAAAATTTAAAACGCTCTGAAATTTGGGGAATGTTTTCCTATATTTTATAACATCTGTAGGACACTTTTTGATTTAGATGGAATACAAATATGTTTTCTAGAGATAATATGACTTGAACGGGACCTTATTTCTCCTGCTGCACCTAAAAAGAGGGCTAATAGCATTTCAAATTCATGATAGGCCATTCAGAAAAAGAAAAAAAATAGTTAACAGTACATCAACTTTTCAATATTTGGACCCTCTTCCTCCACTGTAAAACCTCACGGAAATAATATCGGACATTACAAACAAAATCATCTTAACCATTCAGTGTGCTAAGTACAACTGAGGTGGCAGGCTAATGAAAGAATCAAGAGTGAAAATAATTTCTATAGATCAGTTTATGATGTGCCTTAGGAGCTACCTTTCACCCTATAAAGCTCATACGTACTGATTACTGCAAGAAGTCAATGGACTAACAGTATGTCTCAGCACAGTAAGCTGTATTTAATTCTCACCTAGATCTGCAAATTAAAAACTCATTAAGTATCGTAAGGATTTGTATATGTGAAATGAGAAGAAAATTTGCATCTTTAATTAAAGCCATACACATTTGATAACACACTGCTCTGCAATACTAGATTATACATATATATATAAGTAGCAACTCGTACAAGATCTTACGATAACTTCTGCTGAAAGTAATTTGTATACCACAAATTGTACTTTAGTCATTTCCAAAACCACAATCCATATCCTGAAAAGCTTACAACTGTTCCATCCATCCAAATGTCCACTATCACAAAAATGAGCATACCTCGACAAGAAAGACTGGCTGACTGCAGTCATATAAGGGACAGTCTTGCTTTTTTGCCTCCTTTCCACTGCTCCTGTTCACCTAAAGCTACCTCTGGTGCTCATCTAACTTCCGTGATAGCTAGTTATGCTAATGTGACTAAACCAAAGCTGGCACAAGAGAAAGAAGTGCACAGCCTGAGGAAAGGCTGTCAGCTGTTAGCTTGCCCAGCCCTTATCATATTTAAACTTTAGCTTAAGTTACCAGTTTGAAGTTCATTAAGCCCTTGCAGAAGGGTGTTTTCAGACCCTTTTTCAATAATAAATGGGTTTGAAGAAAACCTGAGGTGACATGCTCTCTGATGTGTCCTAGAAAGAGCAATGGAAAGAACAGTCTGACAAAGCCAGAGAGGAGCACAGGGAAATTCATGGCCTACAGGCTGTACTCTAAATAGCAGCTATAACAAATCTAAGACAACACGTCTACAAATAGTTCTGGAATATAGTAGTTAGCTATAGCATCCAGGACCCAAATTACTTTACTTTAAAACATTAGGATTTACGGATAACAACAGGGAATGGTATAGCTGGGGACAATAATAACCAGTTAAGCAAACTTGAGGTACAAAATTCTTGTGATCTGAAAATTCTTCATCCTTTCACTGAAGCAGAATTATGCCAATAACGACTTCTGCTCCCCATCTAAATCTATCACTAAAAAGCTTAAGAAAAAACTTCTGTGTTTTCAGAAATTAGTTAGTGCTTAACATTATGCTTTACCTCCAGTTCTTTGAGGTAGTTAACTGTTGTTTCTTGTCTCATTAGTATTACCAAATCATGTGGGTTCCTTAAGTTCATTGGTGAATCCACCTGTAAGACATTTCAACAGTCCATAAGGTAAGGCATTCTCCTAATCAGAGCAATTTTAAAAGGTAAGAAGTTATGTTTATTCAACAACAGTTTGTCTGTTCAGAGGTTTTCCAGCCACTCAGCGTTCATATCATCTCTGTATTTTAAATCTGTACTTCAAACACGATTGTGATGTGAGAATCCAATTCAAACAATGCTTTAATTCTAAACCTATTTTAGTTTACTCAGACACACAAATTCTAAGTATAAAAGGCAAGTAAATTTCTCACAAAAAAAAAAATTACTAAGACTACCGACTGCTGAAATACTAGGTACCTTAAATACAATTGCAAAAACCTATTTTCTTTTATAGCTTTAAAGTTCCTCCATAATGTCCCTCAATAGGCATAAAGTACTTCAGCTTCAAGTCAGCTCCTCCATGCAACCAGTTTAACACACTGGCCTAGAGTTAAGATCTATTGCCTTCAGGATTAAGTAAATGAACAAAATCATAGAGGTAAGCAGATGAAGACTGAAAACTCTGTTACAGAAGACGGTGCTACAGCTTCCACAGCTATGCACAGGAGTTGGCAGCTCAACGAAGAGTGACATTATGGGTAAGTCACAGACAAGACTGGTTACATGCCAGACCTCTACTGGTCCCTAACTGAACTCGGTAAGCTATGGCCCTTCACTCCACAGCTGAAATACCTCAGCCTTGTCCTCATGCCAAATCAGTTCAGTCAAGGAGGTGGTGTACGAGCAGCTGAGCTGATCCAAAGGCTCACTGCTGCTGAAAGGCTCACCTCCAGGCTTCCAGCCCCGTCTCCTCCATTCTGTGAGCACAATACCAGTTAGTCCTGCATGCCAGTTCTGGTGCCTACTAGGCTCTCTTGTAAGCTAACCCAAACTCAATAGTTGAACAGGACGTAATCCTCTATGAGTTGCTTTATCTGAACTAGTAAATTAAATCAGCTCATGGAGGATTCAGTGAGTATGAAAACAGAAGGAAGGAAATGAACAGGAGTACGTAATGACAAGATGAGAGGAAGAAGGGTGACAAGGGCAGCAAGATCTCCCATTTCTAATGTAACAATTGTTATAGTAGATGATTTACACCAACGTGTTCCTGGATCTGCTCAGTTTCCATTCAAGCTTTCAGGATACAGAACTAGCTACTGCACAAAACTGTAAGCAGTACCTGTGCGTTAGCACCAATAACTCTATGTGGGCTGTCCACCGCCATGAAATCTGTCCAAACTTGGTGACATTACAATTTAATGGAAAAGTCTGCCACAAACATGTGCAGGAGAACCTCCAGAGCTCCAGCTCATAATTTTTTGTCAACTTGCCAAAGAACTTGGACACATTTCTGGGACTCTCTCTTATTGCGGAAAACTGCATCTCCAGCAGGACAACAGCAAACTTCCTCATCATTTTAATAAAGTGTCCTGTCAACAGATTAAGCCCTGGGCCATGTTCTCTTGGCTGCAGATAAGAAGCTCAAATCTGCTTTCTTTGGACTACTGACTGTGAAGTCCACATTTCTTGCAAGCCTCCCTACTGATAAGGATCCTGTCCTCTTAAGATGAAAACATTTGTTTTCCCCTATCTCAAAAAAGCCAAACCCCGAGGGTGATTTTTGCTAAATTGAGCTAAGTATTCCTTTCCAAATCAAAAGCTGAACTGCTTCTTTTAGCACGGAGCCACTTCGGTGGATGGCTACATACACAGTCCAGATACTCACATGCAACTCATTTTCTGCATTAACAAATTAATTCTCCAGATGAATAGAAAATAATAGGCGCTACTGACACCAGTTAATTTTTACACTATGAATTTGGAGATTTGGAGATTATGGATTTAACTGTTGCCAATAAAGGCTGACCAAGTATCCACAACAATCCAGATCACCATAGAAAATACCGTATCAAAAAAACTATTGATGTTGTTAGTTGAAGTATCAAAGTCTACAGCATTTTACTTACAGTCACATTTCTCATTTCCTCCTACGGGCCCGACCTCACTCTGAACTGGTTGCACACAAAACGAGTTATGTACTAAACGTAGCCTCATTTGCTAAAGAAACTACTGTGGTATGTGCAAGTGAATGAGAGATGAATTTGCAAAGAAAATAAGGGAAAGTTTTACTGTGTTTAAAGCACTTAACTGCCCATTCCAAACTAGCACTGTTCCTAGTGACACCTAAAGGCTGCTTGAATGATAGTACACAGTCACTGAGAGCAAAGTCAACTATCGGCTCCACTCTCAATGACAAACTGCACCTGGAGAGCAATTTTTTGCAGAAAGTTATGCAGGCTCCACCATTTAGAAAGCCTTAATCTGAAAGATGGAGGATCTCAGCTTATAATTCATTCAGAAATAGAATGGCATTTGGGTACAGCATCTGTTTTTAATTTTTGACAAAACAGTCTCATGAGACTTAGGTCTGAACTTGGCATTTGGGAATTTGGAGGGGTATATTACCAAGGCAGCATGGACGGGCTGACAGAAAAGCAATGCAACAAGTACCAAATTCCTATCAACTACTACCTGGCAGCAGAAATCAAAGTGACAACAACAATCAAAGAGCAATGTCACTGAATTCATGCATAAAGCTATGTCAATCCACTAGCAAATCATGTCAATTTTAGCAACATGCATGATACTTTTCCTTAGTCTTCAGATTTATACTTCCAGATCTGATCTCAGCAAATGAACACTTTCTAATAACAGTAAACCGCTTCAACCTAGCAGAAAGAATATATTAAATAACCTTAGCAGTCATTATCTCTTTAGGACCAATGCAGTGCGTAAACAAAAAGCTCTAAAAATAAAAACTTCATTAGTAAATCCAATCTTACATTTATTTACAATCGGTCATTTCTGTCTCTGAAAGTTCAAGACTTCTATTGCAAGAAATTATCAAAGACTATTATTAGCTCTTAAAAATAAAAATCCAATTTATGTGCAATAATTTCTGAGAAAGAATTTGAAAAGAAAAATTAAGCAGCTACACTGGACAACAATGTAAGGTTTGCACAGGAAACTTAAGCCAGCACATTCAAATGTGTTCAGAGCACTTTTGGCAGCTTGTAAAAGTGAGCCAGACATACCATATCAGTTCTTATACTCTTCAGTTTATATATTTACAGTATGAAGGCATTACAAAACAATAACTGAGGAAAGAAAGCATTCAGATCTACAAAAAAAGTACTATATGACACAAGGGAAAACAGATTCTTAATTGAAAACCACAGGAGATCTTATGGTATCATGCCTGCAAATGAGGAAAATAGCACCAACGTGGTCTTCAATAGGCATCAGTTTGTAGGATGATGGTGTTCAAACTTAAGAATTTCACAGAATTTAAAGTGCAATTTCCTCATCTTGCTTAGACTGATGCAAAAAATCACCCTGCTGCCAAGTAGGGGAATCTTCCCTTGCCTTACTACCTGTAATCTTACAGGTCTGCTGAGAAATAGGCCAGCCAATTCACCTGAAAAGTAACTTAAAAGATTAAACAATTAGTTTTCAGCCAGATCAGCAGGCTAGTCTGAATTGGCCTTAGGTGAGCACTTCATTATCCCCCTCTCCATAGCCACAGCCACGTGGCTCTCAAACAACACCCTGTTCCTCTCAGATCCAGCCAGCAATACTGTCGAGATTTCTGGTTCGCTATCCATCTTTTTGCAACACAGCCCCCCGGATCAAACATATTTTCTTTTACAGTGCCAGCGGTTTCTACAGCTGGAAAAAAACAAAGCTGACCGACTCAGCTGTGAAGAGCACCAACATTGCCTTTGCTGTCAAGGGCAGTAATGCCACCTCATGAAGAATTCAGCACAGAAAGTAAGTAGCAAACAAAGATATAATATCCACATAATCTACACAGCAGAGGACCAGCAGCAGCAATAAAGACAAGTAAGCAGCAGCATGTGCTGAAATCAAGAGTGAACGCTTGGAGCGCTTCGTTCCTCACCTTCTGGGCACTCACACTTCACCCTGCCCTCACTGCTGGTGCTGCCCATGCTTGAGTGCCACCTACCATCTTCCTGCTTTCCAGGTGCAGCCATATCCCAAACCCTGGAAGATGATACCCTGAATAAAAACATAAGACATGCCAGAACTTTCCTGCGGGCAGCTGCTTAGAAAAATTCAAAGAGACAACACAGTCTGAAGATTCATAAAAGCCCTCAGAGCTTCACTCGTCAAACAATTCTTTAGTCTGCACTACAACAGTCCAAATGAAATGTATTTAATGGACACTCGAAGACTGTTATGGATAACACCCCTTCCTTCCCACAACAAAAATACTCTAAAGACTCTAGGTAGATTTTAGAAGCTACTGGTTTAATTCAGTCTCACATCATGGCCATGCCTTTACAGACACTCGCTGCCTCTATTTAAGTCATCCAGAGACTGGTCTGGTTGTGGAAATGCCTCCAGTCTCAAGAAAGTATCTAAAACAAGAAGAGGTCAGCTCCACAAGAGAAGTTCTGCATAAGACACCAAGTAATTTTTCTTTTCTTTATATCTGTTACCTTTGCACAGTTGAACTACGTCTTCATGGCGTCCATTAGAGAAAATACTTCTTTAGACAGAAAACAGTAAGCAACATGAAAAGTACTGGATCATTTTGAGGAAAGAGCACATTATATCCACAATTACATGTGATCTTATGGTACAAACAGTACGTATTTACTAGCTCATAGCCATAGCTCCCCTCTTTTATGACAGCTCAGGTATTTGCAAATTGTATTGTGTATTGCAAAGTCTCCTGCTCTAAAATAAAGGGCGTATGCGGCCTTTATCAAGCTTACTAAGCTTCACCAGACTTGCTGATGATAATAGTTCTGGGACCTCTGGAAGAATAAAAGTTTGTTATTTGTTTTCAGCACTGTTAAAGATGTATGCGGTACAGTGTTTGCATTTAATGTCAGTTTTTAAACAACTAACTAGTAAGGAAAACAGAACAAACCTTTGCTCTGGAAACTAGCATAGGTCTGTGACTTCAGCAGTTAAAAACTTATTAGAGGGCAGGTGTTAGTTCAAAAGCTGCCATGTTTTATTTCAACACTGTGGCGGCTGCAATCAAATCCCCAGGTGTTCTCAGATGCTTCTTTTTACCTTAGGATTGAATCTACTGCCAGGCAGGACTTGGTCTCACTTTAGTGTGCTATACACTCTTCCCTTCCACATGGAAAGTTGCAGATATCCACCTTCTCAGTGTTAAAAACCACTTCACATTTGATGCTTCAAGACAGGAGCTGAGGACGTTATCATAAATTCAAATTGCCTTAGAAATGGTAGCTTTGCTTTTATGCAATATGGGACAGTGGGGCCTGCTAATACTACAGATCCTTCCCCCCTTCATGCAAAGTCTGTTGTGCCTCATCATCTGATTAGGGGAGTCAGAAAAGTGAAAAACAGATGGATATTGTGATTTAGCTCACCTTTTGCAAAAGGTAAGCAACTCCCCACAAGACTCTGCCAGGATGAAACTGAACAGACATCAGTCAGGAGAGCATCTACAGCCTCATGGTAAGGAGAGTGGAGACTCCTGCACCAGAACATATGCTTGTTCCAACTTACTCATTCTTAACCCAAAGTATTAGGCTGATGGCAGAACGCCACATTCATTTACTTTTCCTCCAAAATGCTGAAACTGTGACACTCAAGATGAAGTGCTGGGAATACAAGAATCTGACTTCAATTCAAACACAGTAAACAGGAAAAAACCAGTACTTAAAAGCTTTCCTTGAAACTCTGATGGCTACTATAGCTACGCTGCAGAAAGCCTGCCAGTAAACTCCTTTTAGAATAAGTGCTCTCTGTTCAACTTTGCCCAAAGGTGAAAGTTTCTTTATAAAGCACAGTTTAAATTTATTCACTGTCACAAAGTACACCAAGAACCTGATTCAGCAAGAAACCCACACAATTTGTCTAACAAAAAAAAGACTTTGGAGTTGAATCAAACCCTGAAGTTTTATAGTGTCTCTTGTGTTACCTGCTTATATTGAAGTCTCTGAATAACTACACTTGTAAGTTTTGCGAAACCTTCTGGTATATTTTTTTCCCCACAATCCATATATATTGCACCAGGAAGTAAATTTTACTTTTTTTTTTTATTTTTAAGATGAGGGTCAATGAATGCCCAGTCAACTATTTTTAGGTAATGCTTTTTTTAAAGTAATGTGGAAATCCCACTGCTAACTGAGGCATAGGAACACCAAAATCAGAACAACTGTTGGTGTCTCTGCATGTCCTAAAAGCTTTCTACTACGTGCAGAAGGCAGATTATGACAGAAAGAAGATGGTGATGTACAGCAAAATAGGCTCCTCCTACTTGTTTTATAGGCTTGTTTTACAGATAGTGGATATTTTGTCACTGTACTTGCTAAATGAAGGCAATTCCCACTCAAATAGGCTGAAACTCCTTGCAGTCTCAAGTGGAAGTGAAGGATCGGAAAACTAATGCTTGCCTTTTGATATATTCTTGCTGTCTTAAGATACTCTACACTCCAACATGATGTTACCACAGTATTTCTGAAAAAGCTGCAAAAAAGTCTGTACAGGTTTCAGTGCAAGACAAGCTATGAAACTCAAAAATACATGCTTTGGCTTATCCAAATGCTGAGCAGGGAGTGTCGGAAGATTGTTGTTCCAAGGGATGTCACTGAAAAATTCACAAAGAAAAATGACGTTGAATAAAGTTTTTATAAGAAGTATTGAGCCATTTAAAAGCTTACAGCTGCAGTATCTGTTAATAAACAGCAGTAGGCGTTTGGACGTTATTAAGAGTAGCTGTGCTACAGGGAAAACAGAAATTTTAAACACTCGTAGCACTTCAAACATTACACCTAACAGAGTTGCAGTATTACTGAATAGGTCTGCTCAACCGAGATGACTTCCAGAGACCACACCAGCTATGAATATTGTAGATAACAGATCTAAATACACCAATGGAAGACAAGACTTTATTTGTAGCACCACTTGTCTGCAGTGTGCTGTTGGTCATAAAGGTAAAAAACAAATTTCCAATGTCCATACTCTAGCTAAGGTTTATTTTCTACAGTAGCAAACCAGATGCCAGCCATACACTCCGTTGAATCCAAACAAGAGATGGAGAGGCCACTCGTATACATCTGTAATGAACAGGTATTTGTTTTCATAAAGGCAGACTGGTTCCTGCTGCCTGCTCACTGTAAAATCCTAAAAATATTAAGTGTTGTAATGTTGAAACTACCGAAACAGAAAAATACTAGACTCACATGATACCTAAAAAAGGTTAACCCTGAGCAGTAATTTCTTTAGCAAATGAACAACAGACAACCCATTAGTGTTTTCTGGTTAAACTTTAAGGGAAATAACTTTATCCAGGGATGTATTTTTAGGGCAGACACTTTATACTATGGTTCTCATTTCCTAACTGGTTAGTAACAGGTAGGGATTCAGCTTTAAATGTTTAATAAATAAATAATAGAAGAGTTCAGCTACCTGAAATAACTGTGGATTTCACAAACCCACTGCCTTTGCTCTTTTGGGCTTTAATGGGGCCTTCACACAAATGCGTGCTTAGGCTACTTCCAGGCTGTCCTTTTGCTGTGAAGCTCACTAGATGGAGAATGGTGATATGGAGATATGGCATGCCAGCCACCAAGCACAGCTTCCACCACAGAATAATCAGCTCTGACCAGTTGATTCCTATCATCTTGCCAGTTTGTCCTATCCTTATTTGAAAAGTGATGGAAAGCAGGACAAGAGGCCAGGACATCGAAGTGTGAGGCTGCTAAGAGAAATGGTACCTGGGAGCCACACTGTGCCCGGAGGACAAAGGCTGTACAGAAACACTAGGAGTGTAGAAGTGAGTAGGACATGGTGTCTATGCATGCTCAGAGCCACCACTGGGGCCTTCTGGACTTAGAAACTGAACCACCTTGGCATGTATTACTATGCTGGGCTAAACCCAGATGATTTTGTATTAAAACTTTGCTGTCAGCCGTCAAAATCTGGCATAATGTTACTGCTACACTGCAGCAGATGTGAGGGGCACGGGCACCGACAGCCACATGTCAGTGACCCTTCACATCTGTCTCTTGGCTCCTCCACCTCAGATGCAAATCTTTCACTGCTGAGTTGAGAATAGTGAAAGCTACTTCTCCTCTACCACTGCCCCAAAGAACAAAAAATTTGCATTTCTGACAGCACTCTACATACAGGCTACCACAAGGCCTATTTTTATCAAATTCAGATCTAGCCATGACCTTCACAATGAAACAGAAAGACAAGGCTGTGCTGGTGCAATTCTAGGTCAGCAGCATCCCATCGGGGACAAGGATGTTAAGCATCTCAGCCACTCACTACACAAAAGTGTTCAGGTTCAAACTTTTTTAATATGCTTATGAAAAGGCAGAAAATTTAAAGTGAAGGTTGGTTTGTTTTTTTTTTCCCCAAATTACTATTTTTCACAGTAGAGGAAGGCCTAAATCCCACAGTCTTTTGGTGATCAAAAGACAAGTTTTAAAACAGACCAAGATTCCCTTTTCCTGAGGATAAGCTGACATACGCTTCAAAACCATCACACTTGAGCTTGTCACCCTGGGCTTGGAGGATATCTAATGAACTGTGGTAGACTCACACCAACCTCCAGCCTAGTTCTCCTTGCACAAACTCATAAAAAGGCACATTTACTGGCAACTGTTCTGG
Source organism: Chionis minor (assembly GCA_013398295.1). NCBI lineage: Eukaryota > Metazoa > Chordata > Aves > Charadriiformes > Chionidae > Chionis > Chionis minor. The sequence continues at coordinate 23,103 of VZSF01002854.1, read as the reverse complement.
GCAAGGCATGCTATGTTACACACTTCAGTAAGAACATACAATCAGCACATAACAGACTTGGAAGGATAAGAAATTCAGTCAAGAAAGAGGTCTCATGGCCAAGCAAACTAACCTTTAGAGAAAAAGCAAAGCAAACATCCACCTGCCATTTTCAAGATAGGACTGGCTGACTGCTTAATATATCGCAGAAGATGCTTTTGTAAGGAGCAAATAGCTTTTGATTTGGCTGTACTAGATTTTCAGCTCTCCTTGGTTTTGGATGGCTGCTTTTCCTCTCGTCTTTAGTGTATGGACTACTGTTCTCATCTCAAGCTGTTAGTATATGTGTGCAGTCAGAAGACAGACATCAGTAATGCATTAACCAACCCTAAAGCCATCCATGAATCATCTTGCCATGCTGCAACTTGAGGCACGCTAGCATTCAAGTCCGCAACCAAATGAACAACTGTTAGGTAATGTCTCCCCTCTTTACTTGTACTAAGCCAGAATTAAGCACACCCCTGCACTGCATGAAATTCAGATGTCATGTTTATTGAGTGGCTAATCTTCTTAGCCCTGAATAGGCTAACCAGCATTGCTTGTTCACTCTCTTCTCCAGATCTTCTCTAACGAACTTCAAAACACAAGACAGCGCGTTAAAAACAAAACAACTTTTTGCCAACTCAGATTCCTTGCCAGAGGCTCTCTGCTCCTGGCAACGCTTCCCCAGTCCCACTTTGGATCATCTGCGTGCTAGGTTTCTTTGCTTCTTTTAGTTTAGTTACTCAAAACTAACTTTTTGAGCATTTATAGTAGTCCACATGAAGGCAGTCCTTTGAGTCCCTGCCAGCTTGCTCGGCTTTAATTGCCTCCATCAAGGGATCTTTAGAAAGACCCTACCTCTGCTCTAATACGTCAGGTCTCTGAGAAATGATGGCAGTTGGTCCCCACCAGTAAAACCACGAAGGACTGCTGAAACTGAACTGCACTGTATTTAATCTGTCACTTGTTTGTCCTCTCTTTACACCAAGTTTCTCCCTTCTCTTGAAGCACAGTATTTCTAGTATTTCTGTAGAGTGGCTAGTTTCCCTACTAGAAGACAAGCACTGTCTAAAATCAGTTATATATTAGCCTGAACTTTATACTGCAAGTTGTGAAATGAGAAGGCTTATAAACATGTGCACTGAGCAGATATAATCTCATTGAAGAGGAATGATTAGTCTGTGGCTCTGCAGGAATACACATTTGAAGGTGGACTCAGACCAAAAGAAGAATATGAACCAATCCAGACAACGATGTATTTGACCTGAAAGCAGCCTACTAGAGCAAGAGATACGGCTTGATGGCTTTTCTCTTGATGGCTTACCAAGACAATGAAATGTTACATGCACTGTTTGGGAATTAATTTGTTTCTTCATTCAGAAATGCTCACTAGAAACTGTAACAGTAAGGTCTACTTAACAAGCACTCCCATTTACTAAATGAGATCTTGCTGATATACAGAAAATTGTTTGGTTTGCCTTAAATTTGCCACACCTGCCAGGCTGTTATACGACTAGGAACTCCAGGTCAAGTCTCAGTCAGGGTGCTGCTAGCTGTCTTACGCCACAGGAAAATCAATCTCACTTGAATGTAGTCTCATATTAAAGGCTTACACCCTTGCTGCACTATGAGAAACAGCCAGCAGAGATATTAGGGCAATAATATAAAATATTCTCACACTGTTTCCCTCAAACAGATCCTGGCTATTACATTTTGTATATGGGCCAGGATCTGTAACTTCTGTTTTCAGCTCCTCATCCATAGCGCACTTTGGTAACAAGGAAGACAAGGTTCACAGTAGCAAACTAAAAACTGCAGGGAAGTCGCTTGTCACAGGTGCTTATCTGGACAGCCACAGCTGGCGGCTTATTTAGCAGGGTAAATATCTGGGTCTTACTAACACTGAAGTTTTGCCCGCATCTTAATCAATTATTTGGGCTTCATTCAGACAAACTGAGGGAGTCTGAGAGAAGATTAAGCCTGGCCCTCTGTAAAAAGGTGACAACCTTTAAAAATGTGTTTCAGACTGAGAATGCTAATATTTCTAAAATTAAATAATATAAATGCTAATTAATTTCACCACTCTTAGCCACTAGACACTATTAGCTACTTCCAGTTATAGACTGCTGTGCTGGAAGGGTTGTGATCAGCAGTGCAAAGTCCAATAGCAGCTGGTCACCAGCAGCATCCCTCTGGGATCAATACCAGGGCCAACACTGTTTAATGTCTTTACTAATGTCAGGGGGGAAAAAGGGCCTCACAGCAAGCTTGGCATCCTCTGCAAACTCAGGGCAAGGGTGGCCATGGTGCAGGGCAGGGCTGCGGTTAGAGAGCGAGCTGGAGAAATGGGCTCACAGGGACCTTGTGAAGTCAACAATGCCACGTGCAAACCCAGCGCCTGGGATGCAGTAGCCCTGTGCAGCAGGGAAGGCTGGAGCTGAGGAGCAAACAGCTTTGCAGAAAAGGATGTTTGGGCTCTGGTGGGGAAAAAGTTGTCCACGAGCCAGCAGCGTGCCATTGCAGTTGAGCTGGCCAACTGGCTGCAGCAGCAAGGCTGGAGCCAGCAGGGCGAGGGGGGTGGTTATCCCTCTCCACCAGGCACCCATGAAAACGCTCCTGCCTCAGTCTTCTGTCCCTGGTTTCAAGGCCAGCAAAGCCCATTCAAGGTGATGAGAGGCCTGGAGCACGTAACTGAGAGCGCAGCTGAGAGAAGCAGGCTGGCTCAGCTGCAGGGGGATCTGCTGCTGCTTTCACCTTCCTAAAGGCAGGGTACAGAGAAGATGGCAACGGACTATTGTTGAGGTGTGACAGTAAGGAGCATTGTACATCTGTTGCTACACGGGAAATTCTGGTCAGAAAAGATTAAAAAAAAAATCCACACTGAAGACTGTCAACCACTGGACCAGGTGCCCAGCAAGGTCATCAAACCCCACCCCTGGATGCAAAATTTAGCCAGGCAGGGCCCTCAGTGACCAGATGTGGTCACTGCTTTGAGCTGCAGGGCGGGCGACGTTATCCTGTGACCCTATTTAGGTTATTGCTTCCGAACCAGCAGCAGCCAAAGCTTATTCCAAACATGTCTTGACTTACACAGCTTGTCTTCTAGTAGGTAAAGTGCCTCAAAATTCAAACTTGGGCAGCTGTCCAAGCAGCAAGAACTAGCACAACGGAGCTATACTTGGATGTTGAAAGGAGTCTAGAGTACTATGGAAAAACCTTATATGACAATATTTTTCTACAAAATAAGAGTAGATTAATTAGAACTAGTAGAGAAACCAATAAGATGACAGGCAATCTTCTATGTACAGCTGAAATGCCACACTGCAGAGAAATGCAAGAAGCTGCACAGCCAAAGGGTTTAAGACAAATGTAGACAAAAGCCCTGCTGAAAATGCACAAAGTAAAAAATATCTCGAGAGAAGGATTGAACGGCTGAGTGTTCTCATTATAATTTAACGAAGAGTATTCTGAAAACATTCTGAAAAACTGAAGCAAAGGGATGCTCTGCAGGGAAATTTTAGGCTTATGTCCTGTTAACAAGTACTTTGGTCTTCATATTAAAAGAAGGATAGCTCAAATATTTTGGAATATTGTGGCTCTACAAATGAACTGATAAATTAATTATGAAGCATCCCATTGCCCATGAATCACAGAATATCTCAAGTTGGAAGGGATCTGTAAGGATCATCAAGTCCAACTCCCTTCTCCTCACAGGACTACCTAAAATTAAACTGTATGAATAAGAGCCTTGTTCAGATGCTCCTTGAACTCTGACAGGCTTGGTGCCATGACCACCTCCCTAGGCAGCCTGTTCCAGTGAGCGACCACCCTCTCAGTGAAGAACCTTTTCCTAGTGTCCAATCTGAACTTCCCCTGATGCAGCTTCATTCCATTTCCTCGCGTCCTGTTGCTGGTCACCAGAGAGAGGAGATCAGCACCTCCCCCTCCGCTGCCCCCCTTGAGGAAGTTGTGGACTGCGATGAGGCCACCCTCAGCCTTCTCTTCTCTAAGCTGAACAAAACAAGTGATCTCAGCCGCTTCTCTTAAGTCTTACCATCACCCTTCTCTGGTCGTAACAGTTTGATGTCCTTATATTGAGGCACCCAAAATCGCATGCAGTACTCAATGTGGGGCTGCACTGGTGCAGTGTAGAGTGGGACAATGATAACTCCTTCCTAATGCTGGACCATGGAGATTATCCACCAGTTTTGCTGCTAACTATTGAACCACAATTACATTTTGGCATTTAAAACAAATTACATTTTGGCATTTAAAACAATATTCAAGTTCCCTCTAGAAAATGCACTCTTCTCATTCCCCAAAACACAAATAAGTAGAAAAAAAGAAATTCAGAGGTGCTCTGCAGGGACAGCAATGGCAATAACCCACAAATTTAAGTATATTTTCACAGGAGCCAGGGAGATGACAGTTAACAGGTGCCGAAATACATCCAGACCATTAGCAGCACTACATCCCAGCCACTGAAGAATCCTGCTCCTCATATTCCCAGCTAATATCATATTTGTAATTCGAGTTTCCTTGCTGGAAGTGGATAGATTAATTTTAACTGTGCAGGTAAGAGAAGTTATTCCACAGATATTATTTCATCACCTCAGCTATAGACCTTGACAACTTTATACATGGAACATGGGAACGCCCTGGCTTAGAAAGCATTGGTAACTGTAATAGAACAGCTTACTGCATAGCAATGGTACAGTGGAAGCTTCTACCTGTTCCATCAGGTAACTGACATCACAAAAAGCCACTTCTTAAAATCAGCGCTGAATTTAGCTAATCAGATTCTCAAGTCATTTTAGCTAATCAGATTTTTTTCGAGTCATAGCTGCTTTTCCATGCAGTAATCAAAAACAACACTTCACCTAAATAATAATACACTATTAACATACACACACAGATGGTTCTAGACTATTATCATATCTCATCATCACTCATCATATCATCACCACTTCTCCACTACATAAAGTGGGAAAAGGAGACGAGACAGAAGTGCTGTCATTCATTAACTTATGATTAACTAGAGTGAGAGAGTGCTTGGATCCATGTAGACAGTTGAAGTGCCTGAGACCCAGAATGACAAGAGGGGCTTCCTCCAGACAAAGCCAGTTCCACCTGCCCGAGGACCCTCATGCTTTCTGACATGAGACCTCACCAAAAAGTCTCACAAAAGGAAGGTGATGTTAACAGACACTCATCTCTCCACACTCTTTTTTTATGGGGCAAGGCCACGCTGCTTGCTACAGCGATGAACTCTTCCCATCCAGAGGGAAACCCACCTGGCAGATCTGACACGAGAGTGGATTTCTGGTGCTGTTCTCCTTGCAACAGAGGGAGCAAAGCAAGTAAGAAATAGCCCAAACGTGAAATAGACATTGACTCTTTCAGCTGCTTCGTCAAAATAAGATGCTTTGACTAAACCCACGGAGCTACTGCAGAACGGGGCACGCCTGTGCTTCTGCACCAAGCAGAGGCCCCGCCGTTCCTCCTTCTTACTTCCAGAAGGGACGGAAAGCAGCCGGGGCGGGGGCGGCGTGGAGGGGAGGGGAAGGGCGAAATCGCACACTCATGGGTACCTCGGGCCGCGCCAGCCGCGGCCAACCGGGGACGGCACCGGCTGCACGGTCAAGGGCAGCCCGGCCGCCGCCGGCGGGCGGGCTCGGCGCTCGGCGGGAAGGTCACGGGGCGCGCTGCGGGCCCGGGCCGGGGTCCCGCTGCCTCCGCC
>VZSF01002854.1:0-17134 GCA_013398295.1 Chionis minor | reverse complement strand
GGCCCAGGGCCCAGCCAGAGAGGACCCATGCCCGACCCAGCCCGCCCCGCCCGGACGGTCCTGCCGCCGCCATCTTCCCCTATCCCGACCTGCCCGCACCACCCGGATCCGGAACCGCCCTCACCGCCATTTTGGGGGGGGAGGCCCGTGCGGGCGGTGCCTCCGGCCGCGCGGCGGTGCGGCCTCTCGGGAGGGCTAGGCCCTGGCGCAGCCCAGGTTTCGCCAGCGGCGCACCGGGCGGCTGCCGGTCGCTGCCGCAGGCGGCGCCGACAGCCTACCGGCCCGAGCTGCGCACCCGCCCCGCCCTGCGGCAGCCACAAGGCGGAGGAGGCCGGATCGCCAGGAGCCGAGGGGCGCCGCGTTGCAGCCAGCCCAGCCGGGGAGGCCACCCTCCGGTTCACCGAGCACTTCAGGCAGCCAGCGGTACCGGCAGGGCCGCTGCCTGCACGGAGGGCAAAGCTGACTTTAAACGCCAACAAGCGGCGGGAGGCGCCGCGCAGAACGCTCTCGTTTACAGAACTAATGTCTGTCTAGTGCACGCTGAAATGCTTGGTGGGACAGCTTGAGGAAGCGGCCTTCTGCCCACAAACCAAACCGTAGCCACAGCTATCCACGGTTAACGCCCGTTCACCGAAGAGCGGGCTGAAGGTAGTCTTTTTCCTTCTAACGCTTTTGGGTGACACAGAAAAATCTAAACTTCTCCTTTCCCAGTCCAGTGAATGGTAAATAATGAGCTAGCAATGGCAGCCTGTTTCCCCAGTCCCGAGTGAGATCTAAAAGCTGCCAAATTCAAACTTTGGTCTGTTTGACCCTTCTAAGTTTGCAAACTGCAAACAGTTCTGCTTCTTGGGGACACCAGAGTTCCTAGAGCCTGCTAAACAGTAAAATTTGCCTGTAACTCAAGTCCATTAAGTAGAAACAAGAAAAAAAATTGACAAATGGGCCACTGTGGTTATACTAATGCAGGGGATTCAGTTTCTCTCAGGATAGAGAACACATTCCTACAGGTAGGATAGTTCCTTACTGCTGCCAGAGTTTTTACATCAAGCTTATTAGATTCCACCAAAAAAACCAGGCCGCTGCTCCAAGCCACTCTTGCTCTATCATAAGACAAAGTTTATTGCACTGTCAACATCTGAGGTTGAATAAGACAATGAACGACTCCTTTACACGTGATAATTCCCAAGTAAGATGTATGACATGCAGCTTTTGCTGAATATTTAAATTCTTATCCAAAATTTCGCATTTAAAAGTTGAATTAGTTAAAAGTTGAAACAACTAATGCAGTCTTGTTAAGATCTACTCCTTAGTGGCAAACAGCTCAATGCATCTATTGCATAAGAAGTCAGTCCCTAAAACAAAAAGGTACCAGAGTACCTTTTTACTAAGCCAACACAAAATGCTGCAGAGTAACTGTGAAACAATGAGCCAAACAAAATTACAAAATGAATTTATTCCAAAAGCGTAAGGGAACATTTACAATTAATCAATGTGGCAAACAGGTGTCTCCACAAGAACTCACTGCATTAAAATTAAATATGAAACTGTAGGGTGCAGGGGGGCAGTGGGGTGCGGAGAATCTAACTACTTTTGAGGCCACAAGAATTTTGCACATCACCTCTGAAAAACAGGAGGCCCGTAAAGAAAACTCACTCAAAATTCATTGAGAAAATAAGCTGCTAGTACCTAGTTATTAGTCTAAATACAAGCTATGTTTAAGCTTTGAGATTACACTTTTAAGTCCCCTCAAAACACAAATTATAGCCACAAGTGCAAGATGTCTATTCCCCCCCATCAGTGGAAGCTTATTACCCATCTAGTGCCTATTTTCAGAATGACATTTTGATCTCACAAATTTGTCCTTGAAAGCTCTTTGCCAAATTTGTTGGTTTTAGTGACAAATCTGAGTTAAGCAGCTGGCATATAATCAGAAATACAGTCAGCTCACATGTCCTGGAATGTCCAAAGTTTGCTGCCTACTGCTCCAGAGTTAAGCAAAAATACTTTTAATTTAGCATCGACAATGTCTCTAACTTTGACATAGTTTCAGTATTCTGGCCTTCTGATGGTAGTGATAAATATCAAAGAGTGTTAATGAAGACACCTGAGTCAGATTCACAAGCAAATACAAATGGAACTAGGTGGGGAAACATCACTGTCAGGCATTTGTGTCTGTGGATATCAAATGGCTGGACAAAAAAAATAAAAGGAGCGTTAAGAAATAATCTTCATTCTTCTAAAGCCTAAACTATTTTACATCAATACGCCCTGGAACACTTACTAAAATTCTTTTCCTCTGTCCAAACTTTTTTTTACTATCTGCTAATTCCTTTACAATGCTGAATGACCTGAGAAGTAAAAATTTTGATTGGTGAGAATAAAAAAAAAAAAAGCATTGTGCTCTTACATTGTATTTTCTGGGTGTACACCAGTAAATAAGAATCCCAAGTTGCTATGGAAAAAAAATAGCATGGAATTGCTACCTTTTCCACCTGAATTGAACTACATAGCTGGAATTTTTCAATGTTACACAAAATACAATTTTATTTATATATTTTTAAATGCAACTGTATTGGTAAAAAAAACCCCAAAACATCACAGAACAAAAAAAACCAACCAACCCTCAAGTGCCAACTAATCCAGAAGTCTGCAAAACATAGAAAAGAGCCAGGTACTGCTACGGTCCAGCTCCAGCCTATGAAGCTTAATCACTGCATCAGTCTTTAACCATTCCTGAAATAATTCTAGTCACTTATTGTTTTACTTTTCCTGTTCATTTACTGAAATTTCACGGCATAGCTATATGCACATATTCATATTAAACATTAAAAATTCATTTGCAAAACATCACTTTTGCTTTACAATGCACGGAGAAGAGCAAGATGTGCAAACCAAAAAACACCACATTCTCCACATCTCTAAGTAAAAGGACTGCTTCATGCTACAAGCAAAATAAATTTCCATCCATGTTGCAAACTTTAAAAAAACCAGTGTGTATCTCAATTCCATTTTAAAAAAGTAAATCAAAGCAAATTTAACAGTGGTACTCTTCTCCACATATTGCAAAATATGGTTACAGATGAGGAAAGGATTACTTCAGCTGCTAAGCCTTATCTGACACGCATCTCTTGTCATGCCTTTCCTGTCCATTACTTAATACATGAACTCAATTATATAGTTTTAGTTATGCAGTAGCTGATTTTTAGGTTACTATACAAACTGTCATGATGTAGCTTTTGATAAAACATCTATGCTCTTTTCCAATTTTGAATAAATCCTGAAGACACTTCAAAAATAAGAACCCAGAACTGCTGACTGTAAGCATCCAAAAATACAGTTGTAGTTTCACTATGGACAAGTTGTAGTCCGTTAGAAAAGTAGATCATACATACAAAGGTATAAAGAACATTTAAGTCAGTCTTAATGGAAGGCAGTCCTCGAAGGAAACAATACTCCAAGCAAACTTGCTGAGTAGCACTTTCACTTTAGCCCTTCAGGGCCATGGAAGATTCAGTGGTTTACTCAGTAGATTCTTCCTCGGCTACGATTGCCACGTCCTCCCCAGCCTCTTCCTCGTCCACCCCGGAAACCACCTCTTTGCTCTGAAATAAAGGTCAAAATTTTTCATACAGATTTTATGCTGGATACAGATTAAAATGAAATAGCAATAACTGGAGGTATTGAAGGCTGACTTAAGTCTCTGAGGCTAATCCTGCTTATGTACCGTGCAATCTCAAGAGCTATGCTTTGACGGACAACGGACCCTTATTAATTATAAAAAGAGGTCAGGAGAACTAGCCTGTCTAAACTTAAATGTATTCTTTCTGCACACTAATGTTATGATACATAACTGTCCCATTATTTTAGACCTATACTTGGGGCAATCCATTATCAGAGAATTGAAAACCGGTCCGTAAAGAACTTTGTTAGGCTACCTAGCTCATCCTTCTGTCCAATAACACCATGGCGATCTTGAGGTGTTAGTCTGACCTGCTCTCTATCCTTAACATTAACTTATCACCAGCATTTTTAAGTATTTTTGCTGGGCTGGTATCTTAACTATATCCAATTAAAAATCTTAGACATAGACAGATACGACACAAACTGTACACTGTAGAAATGTTTTTCCTTTCCCTTTGTTATAAACAAATCTGATCACAGCAAAAAAACCCCACAAAATATTTGTTTGAAAAATATATCAAACCCCCATTCCCCTTCCATGCTTTCTCTTCGTGTACAGTCTTAAAATACAGGTCATATTAATCTACAAAGAGAATGGGGCGCTTATTTTAAGGAGTACAGAGATCAAAAGCTGATCAGAGGCCTAAGCACTTAAGCATCTCACTGACAAGAAACAGTAAGAAGCAATAAAACATTTTTGGTTGAAAACTTCCTGATTTTTAGAACCCCAGGACTACAAGTTTATCTTAAAAGACACTGCTGCATCACCTGAAGTCTGCAGGAAGAAATTTGCAGAAGATTTTATCTTCTCTTTGCTTTATATATAAGACAGTGCTTTATATCAGTTTTTCAACCTACACACATGGACAAGAATTTCTCATAGCAGGCTGTTTACTTGACAGAGGTAGGACTAGGCCTACAAGGAAGACAAGAACAGGTTGCTGCCATTGTTGGGCCTATTCACCCAGTTTGCAACTGCTCTTGTGTTTTGCCAAGAAATAGGACTTGCAGAGAGACAGCATCACTCTGACTGGGAGCATGAGGACATAACTGTCGTATGCACAGTGAACCTGGCAATTCCCAGTTGTTCTGGATCAGGTCTGCAACCTCAGCAGTGGCTGTAACAGGAATTGAGCACAGGTCCAGCCGCGTGACAGGAGGTGGCCCAGCTCTGCCACCTGCAGAAACTGGTCAGTCCAATGAGAAATTTGGGGTGCGAGTGCTGTGTGTCATAATAGAGAACACAATAGTTCAATTACTAAGTATTAAAACACTACTAAAGCTAACTTGCAAATAACATATAGTTTATAGGCTGGTAACACTCAAACACTGTAATAAATGAGCAGCTAGAAAGAGACCATTACACACATTACATTGGTGACAGTACAATTTGATCTTCCAAGCAAGTTATACTAAGGTGGCTTAATTTGTATGTGCCCCCTGCCCCAAGGCACAACTGTCACCAGACAAGTTGTTCCAAGCTGCCTAACTTACCGTAAGAAAAACTACCCAGGTTACTGCTGTATTTTCCACTGGGAGGGTTATATATTTGCCTGGCATCCCTTTTTGGTCCTGCCGAAGCCTTCTTTGGGGGTGAACTTGAGGTTGTATCTTCACTTGCTCTTTTTTGACTGGCAGAAGAAAACAAGAACAGATCATTACACCCCTGTGGTGACAAGTACAGAAATAGCAGTTCAGCCTCAAAGATTAACCACTGCAAGTTAGCAGAAGGTAATGAAGATGCCCTGAATAACACTTCAAAAGAGGAAGTAAGCTAGTCTCCAGTTGATTCAGTCTATTGTATCCCTAAAGCAAGACTATGATTATCACTCCACTGCCTTAATTCCTTCCAGGGTGGATGTTATTTTTGATTGTTAAACTTTTAGCTCATGTGCTGTGTATATTATATACATGCAACTCAGGATCTTTATTTTGTAAACAGCAAAAATTAACACCACCATTTTCTTTTTTCATGAAAAACACTTACCTTGCATCTGCCTTCTGTACTGGTTTCCAGGACAGTGTAACTGTACTTTTATAAGAAGGAGGAATGTGGAAGAGATCCTATGGAGACAAAATCAGACCATTTATTCTACAATTAACCTTATGTCAACTGCATTTCAAAACTTTAGCTACTTACTGAGACTCCAGAACAACAGGTACTCTCCAATAATTTTAAATTCTTTTTGAAGTCCCACGGCAGAGGGAGAAGGCAGCAGTAGCTAACTGCCTTATCTGGCTGCCATAACCCAGACACTTTACTAGGAAATTCACATGAGATTTGTATTACCAGAATACTGTCTTATACTGACATAAAATGTTTTCTCTCTGTCCCTATGCACATTTAGCATCTTATCATACTGTATTTATAATAACAATCTTATAACTACAACGGCTCCAGCAGGGAGACATCTGGTATCCCTGCTACGATGGTTAAAGATACACTTCTCAATACTGTGGGCAGGTTTTGGTTTATTGTGCTGATTGAGGGTGAGAGATGGGAAGTGAGGCAAGAAAGAAAAAGGTGATTAGAAGAAATAAGAATGGTTTCAAGGGCTCTGGATAGAAGTCTTTTTCAGCAGCCCATCTCGCCTAGACTCTTTGGAGAAAAAGGTTCTGTATAGCATCTTGCTTTTCCTCCCTCCTTTACACCTCCTTGCACCTCTTCAAACTATTTTTTATCCCTCCCTGCCACTGCAGGAAAGGGAAATGACAAGGAAAGAAGCTTGTCCAGAATCCAGAGATCCCTAAGCAAAATCCTCTCCTGTTGGCAACTAGTTCTGCAACAAAGGGCCTCAAAACCCTCTTCCAATAGCAGCAAGCTGCTTAGCCTTTGCTGTTGCATAAAGAGCAGATCCATGTCTCTTCAGAAACAGTAAAGCAGGCAGCAGCCCTGAGCTGGCTAACCCTGACTAACTTAGTAACACAATACAACTTAGCTCAAATCTATTCCTTTTTTCTGCACAGGTTACTCTGTGTGAATCTACTCCTTCATAACGTGAAGACTTACCTTGATTAAAACATTAATGTTATTGGTTATTTTCAAGGCAACCACTTTAATCTTGTTCTGTAAAAAAAGAAACACCACTGAACACCTGTTCTAGTAGCTTTGAATTATGCCAACTGCATTTGATGAAGTCATAACATTATACTGACTGCTCCTCCTAGTGAATTGCTATAGCAATAGTAACAGTGAAAAGCGTGTACACTTCTGAGTCTTCATTACAGCTGCTTTTAGGTTTCCGGCAGTTTTACACTAACTAGTTGCTTTTAATGTTCCAGTGTACTTCCTCCCAAAATCCACCCCAATATATGAAACTTTCCCCTTCAAAACCAGATGCAGAGCACACTTAAGCCAAATACATGTGGATGCAGAGATCAGCTAACACTAGAAACGAAAAGATTGTCTTATCAGGTAAGATGCAGTTGCAATAGATGTCAGCAGTAGTATTCTGTTATATCTATTTGCATGCTTATAACAGATGGCAGCCCATTAATGTGGGCCAGTGGTTATTTTGGTAGGCTCAAGTAGAAAGATCAGAATTCCTGAATAATACTTACCTCCTCTGTTTTCAAGGCTTCTCCTGTTTTTCCTTGAAGTGCTAGACGAAGCTGCCGAATATACACCTGTAACCCTCGAGCAAAATACTGTAGCCTAAAAAATTTAAAAGCAATCCATTAATAAATTTTAAAAATTCCCATAAAATAAAAGCATAAGCAGAAGGAAGTTGTAATCTCTTTTCCCCTCCCACTTTAGGGCAACTGCTCAAAATAAGGCTTCCATCAATCTGATCTGTGCTTCTTTAGCATCCAGACAACAGTAATTCACACTTTCTAAAAGAATTCTAACACTTGCCTCTACATGATTACCTGATTTTAAAGTCTTTCAATTTCTCTGCATTCAGCTTGGCTGTGAGGAAGTCCGGAAGTTTACGACCCAGCTGATGGAAGCTATACAACAAACACTCCACATAACTGAATTGCAACTTAGGTTCTTCATTACCAGCATTTTCCCCATTCTCTGCTTCCTCTGGAGGAAGGGGCATATACTCCTAATGAACAGAAGGAAAAACAAATCCATTAAGACACATCTGTGCAGGCTGACTGTTCTTTTAGTGTTTGAACTGGAGGGTTTATTTATGCTGACAATCTAAGAAGTATCGCCCATCCCTATACTAACGTTATAAACCGCTGCATGAAGTCCTGGTGCAGGTGGTTTGCCTACGCTTTCATGACTTGATACCTCCGACTCAGAGGAAATATTATGGTTGCACTGCTACCACAGGAAGCAACAGTATAATGCACCAAGGCTTCCAAAAAAGCTCTGAATTTGCTTAAAATCGTCAGTGCAGATAAAGCCTTTAATCAGAGATCAACATAAGTCTCTGATGACTTTAAAAAGAATAAACCAACATGAGTTTACAGGACCAAAAGCATTATGCAAGGTAACAGCTCCCTATATCTACAAAGGCTTTGAATTGCAAAATGATATTTGACCTTATACCATGGACAGAGCTATCTTTGAAATAACCACTTTAGATAAAGGATAAATAGATTAATAGATAAAAATAACTTGTTTTGATGAGAAATTTCTTCCAGGCGTTTTACATGAGTAAAAATGGAATAAGTCTTACCAGTAATTTATCAAACAGCTTCTTCAAATTTGATTCAAGCTTTTCCATATCGCCACAAAATGAACTCATTTCAGCAAGAAGCTTCAAAACCTACACGTAAGGACAGATAGGTGTTTGGGTTAACTGAAAAGTACAAAGACTTCACTTTTAGGTTAAAAGTGGTTATCACATCACTATGGCTGGCACAGTAGAGGTCAGCTATTACAATTAAACCCCTCCCAAACATCTGTAAAGAATACAAGGAGGAACATGCATAGTCTGTTTTTCATGTCCTCAGAAACACATGGTTGTGTCTCTAATCCCAACAAACATAATTAGTCAACAAGTAAACAAAACTTCATCTCCCACGTCTGCAGCACAGCTCACCTTCAAAGTGAGATTCAGAGATCTAACTGAAGCTGTAGCACTGATTAAATAAGCAAAATTACAGACATTAAGCCACTCCCTTAGGAGGCTAAATTAGCACAAGCCATGCAACAGTCATTTCAGTAAATGCTATGTGCTTAAAAAAAATTGACAGTAATATAAAAATTATTACACCAATCTACTTACTCTAGCCTTGCCTCAAAAGCTTGGAACAAATGACACATGCTTTAAAAGGCAACACTCGGTCATCCCTCCATACAACAAACGTGTTTTTTTTTTCCTACTGTAGCTAGTTTTCCTCCAAGCCAAAAACTGAAAACCACTTAAGAAAGGTTTGTAGTTTTTAAAACAGCTGTCTTTGCCAAAGAAGCTTATTTTTTATGATTTGAAAGGCGTTTTAGCTTTGGCTTACCTCTAACTGGATATCAAGACCCTCCACTGGAGTAGTCAAAGAACCGAGGTTTGGCAGAACATGCTCACAGAAGTAAGTAACAAATTTTGTGGAATGAACATTTTTCTGAAAAGAACACCACACGTTATTCAGGCTATTCTCCGAGTCTGAAGGAATTAAATGTTTCCCCCCCCATCACTCTGCCATCCTTATAAATGTCTACCACACAGCTATACCTTAAAGCTTTATTAAACTTCCTTCTAACTCCTAGAATGCAGGGACCCTTCCAGGCAGCTTAAACTCACAGGGTCTGCAACAAGGGCTGAAAAGATCACCTATAACCCAAGAAGGGGCCTTTAAGTGCTGCAATTGCCTGGCATGAGACTTGAAATAATGAAACTCTTACATGGATAAACTTAATATGAGAATCTTGTCATAATTCATTGTAACATCTCAAATGTTGAAGAGCAGAGAATAACACAAAAGCTCTTTGTATTTGGAGGCTTTAAGGACGTTTTCCAAAATTTTAATACATTAGAAGCTAAAGGTGGAGAAGTACTGACACGCTGCTGGTTAACAGACGTTAAATTTCCACAATATTCCTCATGCAAAGCAAATAAATACATACTGAGAAGAGTGGCACTGCCTGCCGAGTACACTGTAGAAGTCTGTCCACACAATCCGGATCAGATGGATTGAATGTTTGTTCCAGGTCAGCTTGTTCGGCTACCAGCTCCACTAGTTGTTGCCTCCCACTTACTGTCTGTAGGCTTTTTAATCCAGACAATATTTTCATGAACAGAACAAATTCCTCACCCGTCACATCTTCCAGCACCTTAACAGAACACCAGAAAACGTATTTCTATGGTGGTAATTTGCAAAACTCCTTGATGTGAAAAGGTAAAGTATGCAAATATTTAGCATTAAAATTTAGCTTCTAGTTATTAAAAAAAGCAAGTTTAAAGGAACACATGAAAATATGCAGCATAATTGTATGCACCTCCAAACTAAAGTGACTGCCATCAAGCTGTGCATGGGAAACATAATTTTTTCTTCAACTCTAACCTTAAGAACAGATTCCTTATCTAACAAAATTGTGTTGTGCCTCAGGCAGAATAAAGGTTGAATATCTACTCATTATTGTTTAATACTTTCTGTATTTTTCTCAGCTTGGGAAAGGCACAGGAATCTCATGAAATGCAACAGAGACAAAGGCAAAGTCCTGCACCTGAAACGAACCAACTTCCCTGCAGCAGCACATGTTGGGGATTTGGAAAGACCCTGAGAGTTCTGGGGGACAGCAGGCTAAACGTAACTGTAAGCAGCACTCCTTGGGTGATGAACAGTGTCCTGGGCTGTGACAAGAGCATAGCCAGTAGACTGAGGGAAGCAAAGGGATCGAGGATTCTCCTTTGCTAAGCCCTTGTTAGACCAAATCTGGAATACCGCACCCACTGCATAAGGAAGTCATGGATAAGCTTTAAAAACCCCAGCCAACAAGGTGATCAGTGTCTAGAGAACACGACCTTGAGGAGAACCTAAGGAAACTGGGCTTTTTCAGCTTTAAGCTGGAAAAAAGTTGTAAGGGGGTGAGGCGACCCAACACTAATCCTCCAATACTTAAGAATAATTCACCAAGAGTAGGAAACAGGCTCTTTACTGAGGTGGACAGGGTGAGAATGAGGCAATGATACAAAACTGAAATGGATAATCAGATAAAAAAAAAAAAAAAAGCCAACCAAACAACATTTTGAGGACAATTAAACATGGAGGCTGGTTGCCCAGACAGTATATGAAATCACCAGCCTTAGAGGTTTTCAAAACCCAACTGGACAAAGCACTGAGAAATCTGACCTGAATTCAGCTGAGCATGATTCACTCAGGCAATCAATCTCCCAAAGTCCTTTTCCAACATGAATTATTCTAATAAAAGTCACTCTTAGGAAATGAGAAAAGCCTGGCATTATTGTAACGTTCCCATAAAAAAATGCTGTGAAATTCAGGTTGTAGCAGAATAGGATAACCAGAAGACGGCATCTGTACAATGCTTAACTGTGGTTTAAACAAACAGACCTCCAAAATAGTGCCACTGATGAGGGATGATTTAATAATACTTGAGTTTGTGCTGAAATAAGACACTCACCTTCTTTGATTCAGTCAATATGAACTCTTCTACCTCCTTTGTCATCACCTCCTCAGGCAGGGTTTTCAGTTTTGTGGAGAGGAACTTGATGGCTCGCTCTCTCACAATATCCTCTCCCTGAAGAATTTGACTGAATAAGCCTCCCAGAGTCCCTGAATAAATCAGGTAATGCAAATTATTTTAAAAGTTAAGAGCTGAAATGCCGAAGGAAGACATTTCCTCCTGTAAGACTCCATGACATGTTTTAAAATAACTGCTATACTAACTAACTTTTAAGAAAAAACACGATTTTTACATAGCTTGACATAAAAATCCACATTCTTTTATTGGTCTGTATAATTCTGACTATGGAAAAGTTCAGTATCCATTGTAAAACCAAACAATTAATGTGTGTCTCTAACTTTTGCATTGTACTAAGAAGATACAAAATTGAGTCCTGTTTTCATCCTACTAGAGACTGGGAAGCATTAATAAAAGACATTTATAGAAAAATGTGTCCTTTACCTTTAGCATCCATCTTAAATATACTGAGCAAAGCATTGTTCACCAAATTGAATTCTGCAGAATCATCTGGAGAGAGAAAAAAAAAACTTGATATGCATACCCTTGAAAAGCAAACGTAAGAGCAGAAAAACAAAGAAAGATTTCTGGTATCATACAAGAAATATTCTACCCTCAACATTTAATTCTAAACAGCATAACTTGTATTTTTAACAACTACTAGACCAAGGAAGTAGAAAGCTGTGATTATGAAAATTGGAAGTAAAACAAAAAGCTATGTGCCACTTCAGCTTCCCTGCCAAAACATTAACATTACAAACTTGATAGGATTGAAAACTTGAAGTTATTAACCAGTACATTTAGTTATTTTGAGGAACGGCTGAATAAACAAGCTGATCTTTACTAAATTAAGGTAAAATAAACGGCTATACACTCTTAAGTAATCTATAGTATTTCTAGGTGGGAGAAACAATTTTCCCCTTGAACTAAATGGAGAAATGTGTAAGTCTCAAAAAAAAAAAAAAAAGGGAAGTCTTTCTGAGAAGCCTAGAGACTTAATCATGCATTTTTAATACAAATTTGAACATGTACTATTTAGCACTCTATACTGTCTTACTGACATTAAAAAATACATACTGTATATTAAATCTGAATGAAATATTTTGTACCAAAAATGCATTGTATGGAAGAAAATGCCCAATTTTTAAAATTCCTGACTACATGGATTAGAAATCCAGTAACTCTTTCAGAAGGCAATTTGCTGCAGGCCATAACAGACTTTTGGTTTGGTTTTTCTCCCCCTTTTTCTACAGATGCTTTCAGAGAACTTGAACAAAAAAAAAATATTTAAAAGAAAGATTTTCAGTTTAGATTAGGATAATTAGTGATGTTTAAGCAGAAGTAGCAGCATAACTGTACAGAAAATATAAGTGGGGGGAAAGCAGAAGCAGGACATGTATGGCACTGAGACAGACTGCTTTTTAACAAATTATGGATCAACAGAAAACATTTTACGGAACAAGACTGTGTACATTTTTAGGTGTGCCACAAGGACATCAGTGAGGAAACTACCAGTATCTCCTACCTGACTGTAGAAGCTGGGTCAGTATGTCTGCTACCCGAGGAAGATTATCTCCAGTGGCAAACTGAGGCAATTCCTTGATTGCTTGTCGCCGGATCTGTCAGAATTGTATCATGGAAATAAAAAAAAATTAAAAATTAAAGTAATTAAAAATAAATAAAACAGGCAACTCAACTACCGAAGTTTGGCAGAAAAATCAGCCAAATTCGAGAAAATGACAACATATTCTTTAACATGAGTATCATATTCAGAAAGTGATGTTCAAGTTTCAGACTTTAAAGGCAGCAAATATGAAGTTTGGAATATGAAACTATTATGATGTATTTATGAAGAAAATAACGTATATTTCTTAGACCTAAACAGCACTGGAGAGAAAAAAAAAAAAGAAAATTTAAACAGCACACAAAATCTTTCACAAAATCATTCATTTGATCAACAAAACAGAGTTGGAATCTGTGTTAGTATCGAGTCTTAGTTGCTAACAAGAAGGATAATTTTACAGGTGTGCATATGGCAGAGGTAGCCTCTAGGTTTTGTTTCCAGTGACAAAAGTCCTTGAATGATCTACCCAAATCATTTAAGATCTGGTATCCAAAGGTGCTTCACAGGTTCAGCTTTTAACACCACCCCAGCAGCAGCATGAAGCATCTCAAGACTTCTGCAAGAATAATACACTCAGAATCACATCCATGTGGTTCTCAAGTGTGAACAAAATTTTCTTGCCTCTCAGCAGGATTTATTCAGATCGATTGCCAAAAAGTGCTTTTTGAAAGGAAAAAAATTCAATTAAACTGTACCTTAAGTGTCTTTCTACAGAGCTATTCCTTTGATCAGTGGTGGGAATAAAAAAGATAAATGAAAACTGATATATCTTCCCATAGCATCACACAATAGATTCTTCTATTGCAGGAATACAACTAATTATTCTTAAATTTTCCAAAGACCAATCCTCCCCTCCCCAAAGACNAAAGAAAAAAAAAGAGAAAAGAGATAGAGAGAAAAGAGTAACAAAATATAAACTCAACATATCAACTTGCTACAAGATTCTTAGTCTTACAGAAACATCTTCATCCTCACAAAGGTCCAACTGGGCATTGATAGCTGAGTCAGCTAGCTCAGGAAAATGCTTGAAGAATTTAGGAATAAACTGGGCTGCAAGCCTCTTCTCCTTGGCACCTCCTTTCACACCATCCAAGATTGCCTGGTACGCATCCTTATGCTGGAAGAGGAAAAACGGAATAAATACAAAGAAAAGTCATGGGATATTCTCAAGACAAGACAAGGATTTTTTTCTCTCCCATTCACTTCAGCTATTTAAGTGAACTATATTATACATGTTTCATACAAAGAAATAAATTCATCTCTTAGATCAATATAACTGTGCCAGTTTAGTAAAATTTGTCTCTATTGACTGATTTTTACTGTTACTCCCATTCCTCTCTCTGTTCAAGTGCTTATTGTTCAAACTGTCAGCCCTAAGGCTAACAGCTGTTGCACACCACTTGTGATTAGATTAGTGCAGACTCAAGGAATTACACGATGAGTTTCACCCAACTTGGGCACTTTTTCAAGGAGTTTCTGCCTTCTGTCTGCTCATTTATTGTCTCTCAAGCAGAGATTACCTCTCCCAATAACTGGAATGGATAACAAATGATTTTTAATATATATTGTGTTAAAGCAGTGCTGAAACAGAGATGTAAACACTTCAGCATCAGAGTAGACTATTCTCTAGCCGCTCCAACTAGAATCACACGGATATTTCTGACTTTCCATCTGCAGGACTGAAACTTTTGAATAAATGGAAGTCTTTGTTGTGGTTAGCTATGTGTTTGTGAAATAAAAGTCAGCATTATTAGGATACTAGCAGAAATCAGGACCTTCTATCATTAATTTTCCTCATGGTTGTGAAAAAAATGCTTTAGACAACTTACCCTACTTTGAACAGCAACATCAACAGCACAGGACACTTTGCTTTATTTACATTAAGCTTCCCAGAATCACACATATCATCACCCCTACTCCACACAGAAGTTGACCCATAGCAAATAGAGATACTAATTTACAAAGCAGTAAACTGCATTAATTCCCTCTAAGTAAGCTGTATTTTAACATTCAGTACCAATGCTCCTTAAACACTTCCTACACCTTGTTGATAGGCCTCCATGTTGCCAGATTCTGAACTTGATTAGGACACTGATCTGGAAGAAAAATAACCAAGGAAAAAAATGGTTGCTTTTCAGCTGATCCACATCCCCTTCCGGTTTGCTCTGTAGCTGTGCCAACACAGTGCACTCAACAGCAAAGGCAGGAACGAACCAGCACAAACTAACAATGAAATACACATTACTGTAGTCACAAGTTCTCAGTCCGCACATTTGGAACAACTTTTCTGTGGAGCAAATTACTTAAACTTAATATATATTTTAAAAGCATTCATAAATAAATGAAATAAAGTAGCTCATATTCCACGAATTTGCGGTACTGCATGCTAACTACTCCCGTCATTTAGACAAAATACAGTTCAGGTAGGAGTTTGTTTTACCCTGTACCTGGCAGCACTGAACACTCAAGAAAAAAGTGGGCAACTGCAGAAGCAGCACGATCCTTCTGTTTTGCACAAATGTTCTAAGCCAAAGACAGTGTCCAGACTTCTCTTTTCAAGAGCTGTCAATTGACCAATCATCCATTAATTTCTCTAGATTAGTTCTTGAACCAATTCATACTCTATAACGTCCTGTGACAAGGTGTGGAACGTGTTATGGAGAAAAGTTCGTCTTCTTCTCTATTTTAAGCCTACTTCCTAATATTTTTTTTTAAAGTTCTCACTTTCATTCCACTCATGATATACAGCCATCATACGCAAGCGCCTTCCTCAACCAAAACACGTTTTTACAAGCTGAATACTTCTGGTCTTTTAAATTACTCCCCTTAATGGTCTACTTCTGGTTGTCCCCTTGCTCTTCTCCTCATGTTCAAAGTTTGTCTTTTGAGATAGGGTGACTATGTAGTGAGAGATCACGTTCCTAAGGTTGTTAAGCCATCATAAAGTAATCAGTGAGATAGAACTGATGAATAAGGAACAATTACTCATGGCTTTCAGAACACAAAAATTGGAACCATCAAATAAGACTGTGAAATGACAAGTTCAGAGGAGATAACTCCTTCACAAAGGTTAATGAATTAATGGAACACCTTGCCACAGAACATTTGTATGCCAAAAATATAATCAGTTAAAAAAAGCATCAGAGAAGTTTGATGAAGAACAATCTAGCAAGATATACTAACTACAAAGACACTAACTCTGGCAGCCCACAAGCTGTATAGAGGCAAAGCTGGGAGACTGTACCAGGAATCATCATTCTACACCTACCTCACAGGCTGCATTTCTTAACTACTCTACCTTTTGTCCTACCTAAGATGGCCATTCCTTTCTTACAAGAGTTACCCACAATAGCCAAAGTGGTAATGGACTATGTATTTGTAAAATGGCACAGTAATAACATTTGTTTTATTCTGCATCTCTCCCCATAGTTCCCAGGATTTTAGTTGCTTTTTTTTGGTTGACTCTGAGATGATATTTATGTTGGACTGCCTACAATGATGCTTTGTTTCACTAGGGAATAATTACACAGGCAAAGTGAACGGACTTGAATTAAAAAGAAAAAACTAAACAATCACTGTATTATTTGTTCTCTTAAAGAACTCTCCAAATGACCTTGCACAGCGGTATCTAGTTTAAAATCCACTGACAGGTATGTGCAGAGCTACTTTCCTACTTAAGTACATTATGACCAAAAAAAAATAAAATAGCTGCAATTCCAAAACTAATTTTAATAAAACAATATTTTGTACTGGTAAGATACCAAGTCATCCTCTGTTTTTGAATAATTCTGTAGCAGTATAAACAAATGGCAGCTGTTGCCAAGATTGTACAGATAAAAATCTCTTTTAGCCATAAGGATTGACGTTCCGTTCTTGCCTTAAGAAAATAGAGATACAAATAAAGCCTATGGATAGTTATCAAACCATAAAAGACTTCACCTTTCTCCAACAAGCCTTTTAGCAAGACAGCCTACCAGAAGCCCCCCAGAACTGTAAGCGGACTGTATCTGGTCTGGATAACTACCTCTAAGGCCTGAATTCACCCGACGAAACTGCCCACACTCATGCAAAAAGCAAGCTGACTGTAATAGCTAATAACTAGTAAATATCCGCGACGCCACACTGAAGAGGACAGCTGGCGACATGACTGGAGCAGAAGAATGGTACAAAAACGACCAGACCGTCCTTGCAGAGCCGCAGGCGCGAAGCTCATCCCTCCCCGCCCCTCCCCCTCC
>VZSF01002850.1:64346-271373 GCA_013398295.1 Chionis minor | reverse complement strand
CAAGCAGGTTGAAAGCTTTTGGGCAAGAATTAGAGACCAAGCATTGTGGTTGGTGTCTACTACGGACCATGCAATCAAGGGGGGCCTATTGACCAAGTCTTCTTAGTCTAGCTACAGGAGGCATTGCGCTTGCAGGCTCTCGTCCTGCAGGGGCACATCAATCACCCTGACATCTGCTGGGAAAGTAGCACGATGCAATAGGCAATCCAAGAGACTCCTGGAGTGCATTGAGAATAACTTCTTAAGCCAGATAAGAGACAGCCCTACCAGAGAGGATACAATACTGGACTTGTTGGTCACCAATGCAAGTGAGCTAGTCAGTGACATCAAGATTGGAGGCAGCCTGGGCTGCAGTGATCATGCACTGGTTGAGTTTGCAGTCCTGAGGGATATGGGTCAGGCAAAGAGTAAAGTCAGGACCCTGTATTTTAGGAAAGCAAAATTCCAGATCTTCAAGGATTTAGTCAATGGGGCCCTCTCAGAAACTACCCTGAGGGACAATGGAACTGAACAGAGCTGGCAGATCTTTAAGCATGCTTTCCATAGAGCACAAGAGCTCTCCATCCCCAGGTCTAAGAAATCAGGAAAGGAAGGCAAGATGTGGGCATGGCTGAGTAGAGACCTGCTGGTCAAAAGGGCAAGAAGGAAATGCACAGGCAGTGGAAGCAGAGACAGGTATCCTGAGAAGAGTATAGGGACACTGCCCTGTTGTTTAGGGATGATGTCAGGAAGGCCAAGATGCAGCTGGAGCTGAATTTGTCAAGGAATGCAAAGAATAATAAGGGCTTCTACTACAGGTATGTCAGCCAGGAAAGGAAGGTCAAAGAAAACATATGCCCACCTGATGGGCGAGATTGGAAAACTAGTAACAATGGACAAGGAGAAGGCTGAGGTACTCAACAGCTTTTTTTGCCTCAGTCTTCTCTGGCAACCTCTCTCCCCACACCTCTTAAGTGGATGGACCACAAGGCAGGGACTGGGGTAGCAAAGTCCCTCCCCACTGTAAGAGAAGATCGGGTTTCATACCACCTGAGGAACCTGAACACACCGGAGACGATGGGACCTGACAAGATCCTTCTCTCTAAATTGGAGGGATATGGATTTAATGGGTGGACTATTTGGTGGAGGAAGAATGGGTTGGGTGGTCGCATCCAGAGAGTAGTGGTCAATGGCTTGATGTGCAGATGGCCATCAGTGAGAAGTGGTGTCCTTTGGGGGTCCATATTGGGACCAGTACTGTTGAATATCTTCATCAGTGATTGTAGACAGTGGGATTGAGTGCACCCACAGCAAATTTGCAGATGACACCAAGCTGAGTGGTGCACTTGACATGCCTGAGGGACAGGATGCTGTCCAGAGGGACCTGGACAAGCTTGAGAAGTGGGCCCATGTGACCCTCGTGAGGTTCAACAAGGCCAAGTGCAAGGTCCTGCACCTGTGTTGGGGCAACCCCTGGTATCCATACAGGCTGTGGGATGAAGGATTGAGAGCAACCCTGCTAGAAGGCCTTGGAGGTACTGGTGGATAAAAATCTGGACATGAGCTGACAATGTGCATTCGCAGCCCAGAAGGCCAAACACATCCTGGGCTGCATCAAAGGGAGCATGGCCAGTCAGTCAACGGAGGTGATTCTGGCCCTCTACTCTGCTCTGGTACTCTCTCTGCTCTGCTCCACACCTGGAGTACTGCATCCAGCTGCAGAGCCCTCAGCACAGGAAAGGCATGGACCTGTTGGTCTGTGGGCTTGTGAGAAAGATGGGTACTGACTCTTTAGCAGGGCCTATAGCAATAAGACATGGGCTAATCGTTTCAAACTAAAAGAGTGTAGATTCAGACTAGATATAAGGAAGACTTTTTTTTTACAATGAGGGTGGTGAAACACAGGAGCAGGTTGCCCAGGGAGGCAGTGTATGCCCCATCCCTGGAAACATTCATGTTCAGGTTGGATGGGGTTCTGAGCAACGTGATGTAGTTGAAGATGTCCCTGCTCATTGCAGGGGGGAGTAGGACTAGATGACCTTTAAAAGTCCCGTCCAACCTACACTATTCTATGATTCTATGGTTCTATGATCTGACCCAGATTTGAACTACACTGTCCCATCTGAAAGGAGAGGCAAAGTTCCCTCTCTCTGCAAATAGTATCCCTGGATAGTTTTCAACCCTGTCTAATATACTACAGTGATTGGCTATTAAGATTGTGCTGGAAAGTTAGCAAAGATAATCACAACAGTATAGTGAAATAAGCAGAGGACCAGAAAGGGGATGTATTGTGAACTGCGCTGTGGGAAATATTCCAGTTTGATTGCCTTCAGCCTCCATAGAAAGCTCATTGTACCATTTCAATTTGGATTGCTTCAAGTATATTGTGCCATGTCACTGCATGCAAGAGCTACTGGGATCCATCTTGGAGCATGCAAGCACTTCAAACCAAACCAAAGGAACCCTCCCCTCCCCTAAACAGATATTTGCTTGCATGCTATTTATGAAAATATAGTTTTGGAGATTTCTTGGTAAAGCAGTGTGTGTAGACTGTAACATTGAAACTATGCATTTTGAAAACACTTGTTACTATAGCAACCAGATAATAGTATCCAGGCACTGCTATGATCTCATTATATAGAAAGCATAGTATTGTATTTTTTACACTCATTATTTTTACTTTTTTTTTTCAGACTTGTTTAAGGAAGTAATACAGTTTGTCTACACTACATTAAGAGGCACTCTGAGCTGTTGTGTACAATTCCCTCTTTACAGTCTGACAAAAGTGTTGCTTCTCCACTTATCTCAACCTGTGAAGCTCCATTGACTTAATCTGGGAGCTTTCAACATAAATTTTTGTTCTAAATAGGTATTCAGCAAAAAGACTCTGTTGAACAATCAATTTAAGCAACATTCTTATTAGCTAGCAGGTTCATGGAGGCTTTGCCCAAGCCATGGTTTTTAGCATGTTTTAAGTAAAGAAGGACTTAGCTCGTTATGGCATACAAAAATAGTATTATAAAAAGGGACATTTTTTAGCTATTTTGCATTTTTCATGCATCAGCTGGTCCAACACCAGTCTGTCTGGTCTGTCACCCCTAGATACGGTTTCTAGCTACATTATTTGTACATCATAATGTTCTTTGGGCTTTGCAGTTAATTTTCGAAAGGAAGCAACATGTTATGTGCTTGGTGTCTTTGAATCATTGATGTTCAAGGCATTGGGAAAGAGGTTCTCCCTCACCACTTTTGCTCAATGACTCAGTGGCAGCTACCATTAGAAAAAGTACTGTGTTTCCCCAGGCAGGATGTTCCTTTATTAGAGTCTTCTGTACTGCTTGAAAGTTTGAGCTGTTTCATGAAGAACCATCCATCAGTGTCTGAACTGACTTTCCTACAGCTCACCAAGTCTGTTAATCATGGAGACATTCTACAGATGCTGGTATAGAGAGGCATAATTTATTGCAATAATTGATTCATTGCAATATAACTCAATTACAGCTGCATGGTTTACCAGAAACAAAGCCATCATGTCAAGGATGCTTACTTCTGCCATGTAAGTTTTCTCAGAAAAAAAATTAAATTAGCAATCAAATCAGACAAAAATAAGGGGAGCATATATTTGCCTCTGCGTTTCTCAGCTATCAAGCTGTACAATTTCTAGCCTGTTGGGTCTTTTTTTCTTCTCTGTTTCAACCAAAACACTTCTGCAAAGTTATTAATGCTGAGGGAAGATTTTTTTCAGTTGAACAGGCAAGAATTGCTCATATTGTACTTTTCTCCCTTATCACAAGTGTGCTTCAGAAAAAATACTTCTAGTAGTGCATCTCCTTTACATTCCTTGTTGATTTCTTTGCCATATTTATTTGCCAGGGTGGATTTAGTCTAGAGTAGGACGTCTCTATTTTATTTTTTTGTTAATTCATTATTATCCAACACTACAAGTGAGAGCAGGGTTTTTTCCTCCATTGATTTTCTGTTTCTTTTTAATTATGGATTTTCAAATAAAAATGTGATAATGGCAAAGTCACAATGGCAAATGTTCGCTTTTGCTTGAGCCCATTAGCAGGTGCAAGATGAACATGTTTTTTTAGCTTGCTGTGGATGCAGCTGGCTTGAAGTTAGCCACAGTAACCCTACAGCATCTTCAGGTATTTCCCTATCTAGTCATTCATGAAAGTCTGTGGTTATTGTTTTATGCTCTCTCCACTACTTTCTTTTCTGACATCAGTCTTTGGTTCCTGACAACTGGGTTTGTTTCCAGAACTGCAAAATTGTTCTCATTCAAAGCACTATTTTCCTAGTTCTGATCCACAGAAAAGGGTTAGCAGTTGCACTGTGTTGCAACTCACCTATCATCTCAATTAAAAGCCTGATGCAATGATCTGCCTGCTGGTCTGCTGGCAGTGGCAGGTCTGCAGACTGATCAGAAACTGACCTTCACATACATGACACTAGACCAGTATTCTGCCTAGTTTCTTCTGTGGCTCCCAGCCTCTGAGCATAAAGTTAAATTAAGTTATTTTTGCAGAGTCTTTTCAGGGTATAAATATATTCAGGCACATAGAGCTTAAGTTCACTGGGACAGGAAGTCTAGTCTCTTTACTGTCTAATGATTTAACCAGGGAGGTAACAGTTCACTTCTGCATCAAGTTTTCAGTAGTGTTGTATGATAGATAAGCTAAAGTAATACAGGAATAAGACACATGAGGAATCTATTTGAAGTTATACACAGAGGTGGGGAAAGGGTGGGAATTTTCCAGTGATTACACCCTGTCCCATGAGATTTAATTATCCAAACCAGTCTGATAACTAATGAGATTTGTTTGCATAGCTGACTCTGATTAGTACTAGAGAGGTATGTGGCTTTCTTGCCACTTCAGGGAGTTTCATTGTATAATTTTCTTCCAAATCTGAATAACATCATATTTCCCTAAATGTAGCTGGCTCTGAGAATAAAACTCCATGTTCAGCAACTGAATTTTTAATCTCAAATGGTTTGGTGGTTGCATCTGCTATAGGAGTTTCTTTCTCCTTTTCATTATGTACATTACCTTGTACAAGTTGTACAAGTTGTCTCACACTGCAGCCTATGCCATAGTATCTTTAAAGTACTCCATTTACAGAGTTAACCCATTCAGATGTGGCACCTCATTGCATAATTTACCTATGTAAATCTCTGGCAGTGTATAAGAAAAGACAGAATTATCACAATCATGAATGGTGAAAACTCTTTTGAACACCCGTGTGTTCTTTTTGTCCAGAAATTATTTGGATTGCCATCTAAATTTGGTTTTCATTTTTAATGGGTCAGGAAATTGTCATGTTCTTGCATGGTGATATAGCCTATAAGTTGTTCTGTACACAGAACACGTCATCAGTTGATAACATCAAACTCTGCAGATCTCTTTCGTAAATTAATTTTCAGGACCTTATTTTTTGGTGTTTGTTTTGATCATCGGGATGCTTTTCTAAAGACTTAGTGGAAGATTTTTTTTTTTTGAGAGCAAAGGCCTCACCCTGGCATGGCATGAAAGATTGGTAGGAAGGGAAAACTGAGTGAAACCAGTAAGTTTTGCTATAAGCAAAGAAAGAACATTAACAGTTCCTCTTTGTGCATGTCATGTCTTCTTTGAGAGTAACTACTTGAAATAGTGACTGCAGCTTAGTATTAACATGGGCACAGAAATAGAGACAAGTTAATGCTTCCACTGGCTTAATGTCATGCTGGACTAGCTGCATTTAAACAAACAGAAGTCTTACATTTCCAGGATGAGATATTCTGCCACAATTCACCTACTATTTAGCCACGGACAATCACGCAACATTTACTGATATCTGTCTGCAAGTATATTGTGCTTTCTGCTGCCATAATAATCAAGTCATAATCAGGAGATCATGCTCTAGTGATGTTATCTGATTTCTCAATTGAAGCTACTGGTAAATGTGGATATGAACCCAACAGAGAAATACAGTATTGTATAGGAGCCGACAAAGCTCAGAAACTGTTTTTTTCCTTCTCAGTGACATAAAAAGGAAGAACCCAATCCTCATGAGGAAAACAGGATGTGAGGCTTCACAGACTCTGTGATCAGAGATGAATGAAAGGAGGTTTCTCGTACCACTGAAATCCTGTGGTCTAAATGTTAGCTACATATGGTGGAAGAATAAAGGTTTTCATCAGGTTCTTACAATGATTGTAATGGTCTTGCCCAGTGAACTTTGAATTCAGAAGTATTTTTTTCTTGGCAGACAGCATCTGAACATTATGAAGAGGTAAATGAGGAATCTCTTGACTTGCAACACTGTGCCTTACAGATTTTGAGAGAATACGCAATTCCAAATAGGGCAATTCACTATTTCTTTCAGAAGGGAGAGAGAGACTGAGAGACTTCGGTGCATGTTTTGATGAGATCCCATATATCTTTTGCACACAGCTGTCTCAGTACCAGCATTTATATTCCTAATTCATGCTCTGGGATTTCTGAGTCTTTTAGGCTGTCAAAATTACTGAAAAGATTGGAAGCTAATGACAGAAGTGTCAGATGAAAAAAGTAACCTATGGATGCACCTTGCAATGCTTAGCCATTGGCTCCAACCATGCTCCAACCATTCTCCAACCATGGGGAATTTGGCTAGAATCCAGCCTGGTTGTTCCAGCCAGACTGATAGATTCTTAAATCTGGCTTTTTCCTGCTACTTTAGTCATGACTTGAGATATATAAAAACCTCAAATTCCCAGTAAGAAGCCCCTTTCTAAAGTTCAGAGGCCACTTTGTCCTTTCAGTCAGGATGCTGGCTCAGTGGTGGTGGGGTTTGTAGCACACATTCCTTTGAAAGGAAGTCTGACACTTAGACTTGCTCAGAATGTACAAGACCCTAGCTCAGTGCTTTCCTCTGACAGCAGTTGACCCTTCCAGGAAAAAAGCCATAGACCAAAGGGTAAACTGGCATCTGGTTTTCTTTACCTATATCATGAAAGTGGGCCACTATGTAGCCAAGAACACAACATTCAAAAGCAAAGACAGTCAGACGGAGAGTCAAATGCAGAAGGGCGTCCTGGAGTCACTGTTCTCAGGAGTAAGTCTATGCCTTATTAATTATTATTTCCCATGCATAAAGATTATCCTACTGTTCAGTGTTAGGTAAACAGTAATCAATATTTCCCACCAATGATACGAAATCTGATCACACTTTTTAGCTCTTGTGATCTCAGTGAATTTTGCATTTGGACTTTCTAAGCATATTCAGTAGCAGAAATCAAAATAATTTTACTGACACAAACCATAGGTCTACATGGAATCAAAATGCTGAGATCCTCGAGCTGAGCTCAAGCTCAGCCTTGAGCTGAGATCCCCTGAACTGTTCCTGGTTTGTCCCTGACATTTATATGAGTCTAGGTTTCGGTCTGGTTCATTGTAGGCATCCATTTCTTGGTTTTGCTGTCTCACAATGAATCAGTGCTCTACCTTTTCAGGTCTAGGAGAGAGGAAAGGCCAAACATTTACAAATGAAACGTAGCCCTCCTGCCTGCAGCATGTTTTACAGACAGAAGCGATGTCTCCTGCAAATGAAAGATGTAAATATCTTATTTTCTTCTTTTCAGGCATAACATTTGGTGGGAGAAGGAGAAAGTGCTGTCTTCTAAACAATTGATGTCACTTTCTGCAGGTCTTCCCTTTTTAAGTGTAGCACTAGAGAAGTTAGCATTTGAAAGTGCCAGGGCAATTGCTGTACGCTGTGGCTTCACTATCTGTCTTTCTGGGTGGAATAATTATGGCCAGAGATGCGATATGTGCCAGTGAAGGAATTTGTCATATACTGTGCATGACAGTTTATAGCAAACGAAAGCAAGGGAAGTCTTGAATTGTGTAGCGCTAAACTGAGATAATAGCAAAGACTGTATGCATGAGTTACACAAGCATGATTATCCCCTTGTCACAAATTTTTCCATGGTTATACTGCATAGCTATAATGCAAGCAAATGTTGTCCTGCTATGGCAACATGACTCATTTGTTCTTTTAAAGGCATTTCTATTACATCAGGGGGATCATTTTTGGAAATATGATCATTGTCATTGAGTCAGTTAACTGTCTTTTCTTTTCCAAATGTGCCTGGATATCTTCTGAGTAAGCTTGGAGAATGTGAGGCTGAATGACTATTGGTGGATTCTGGCAGAAAATACAGGCAGAAAATACCCTGAATGAATACATGGCTTGTATGTCATACCAGTGTTATTAATACACGTAATATCTAAGAAAGAGAGCAATTTAGCAGACTAGTGAATATTTTTTCTGACAGTAAATTCAAGAATGTGCCCTAAGATAAATCTTCTTTCTCAGAGGACTTTCCCCATTGTTTGGGCTTGTAAAAGAATTCTTAAATTAGCACAGAGTAACTCCATAAACAAGGCCCAAATACTTCTTTGTGTTACAAAAACTACACTTTACGAAAAAGCAATTTTGGATCACAATTAATAAATCATAAGTAATAAGCTTTTAGAGGTATTTAAAATGTTGATATAATAAAAATATGAGGTTTTCTATTGTCATACTATCTATTTCAATTATTTTTGTTTAGACTGTATGGTCGAAGGTATTTTCACTGAATTTATGGAAACTTCTCAACTAGAGATTTTTACCCAAAGTGATCAGAAGAAATCAGGATTATATCTCCTTCTACTTATGTATAATTTTATTGGAAAAATTTATAACAGAAAAGTGTCTGTGAGAAAGTCCAGTGATGTGTGCTACTTCATAGAAGAGACAGAACTTCTTGTTTGTGAAACACTGTCTGCAGTAGTCATTTGATATAAACCAGAAGGGAAAAAACCCCACTGGATAAGCTGAAAAAAAATCCTGGCTGCGTACCATCTATATGATTTGTGTGTAAATGGACAGTAATATACCCTTGTCACTTGAAAATACAAAAATTTATAAAAAATCAAAGCTTTTCTTAAAATGGCTGTGAGGAAAACATAGAAATTAGTTTTTAAATACTGTTGTGACTTTGTTTTCACTGACAACCATTCAACCATTCTGCCAAAAAAAAAAAAAAGCTGTCTGCTTACTATAGTCATGGTGTGCTCAAGAAGAACACAGGCAGTGCTTGTTCTGCCTCTCAATTTCAGGTAAGTCTCAGCCTAAGTACTTGTGAAATGGCTCTTGACTGTCTTGATGCTGAGAGTTACTGGGTGGAAACCTAACAGCAGGAATTTCCCAGGCTTGGTGCTTGTTAATAGAAACACTGAATTCCTTCATTTAAGTTGCTTAAAAATGTCTCCCCCATCTCTGGAAAACTGAGTTACGCGAGCTTGAAGGCTAGCAGACCACTGCTGTCTTTACAGGTAGTCTGCTCTGTTGCCAGCCCTGTAAACATTCCTGTGACATGAGCGGAGAGTTACAAAGTAGGAGGTATGCTCAGCGTCACAGCAGGCAGAGGCAGCTGAATTAGTAACTTCTTGGTTATTAATTCTACTTTTACAGGATCACCATAACCAACTCCTAAGAAATAACAAGCCTCAGCTTGCTGGATTGCCTCAAGTTTTACTTTCCTGCGTGCAAAAGCAGCTCCTCCTGTAGCCAATGGGACCATTCTGGTCTTAGGATTAATCATAAAGTACTCATAAATTTTGTAATGAAATTATTCAGGAGACATTGACATACAGACTTTCAACCTTTAAAGCTCTTGCTCTGTACTAGGACACCTTTGTATTTTTATTAACACCACTCTCTCTTTGCTTTTAGGCAAAATGAGACCTGTGCAAACTGGAACAGAAATCGCAACAGCACAGTTATATGATATATATATATATATATATCTGGCATTACACTGCAGGTATGGCAAGATTAAAAATACCAACATAGAGGTCCTAATTAACACATGCCCGCCTTTTGGCAACCAGCAAATTTTGAAATATGAATACACTGGATCAAACTCTCTCAAATCTTTTCCCCTCTGTACCCCAACTCTATATGAAGGACACATATGCAATTTGTTTTTTCGAATGTATTCACTTTATTTTAACATGTATCATTCTTATTTTCTCCAGAGAAGTTTGCATGCAAATCATTATCTAAGTTTCTATTTTTCTAGGCACTGATTGATTACTTTGGCTGGAGTTTGGACATAGAGCAATTGAAAGAGCAAAGGAAGAGTTACATCACCTTGGGTTTTTTCCCCGAGGAGGGTACCACATGCTTTAACCCTTCTGACGCAAGCCAAAATCTGATGTATAAGTCTACAAGAGGGACACAGAAACAGCCTGGAAAAAAACAGCATAGGGACTACAGGTACCAAAATGTCTATGCATGTATCTGGGAACTGGTTATTTCTGCAAGGCAGACTTTACTTTAAAATATTCTGCAGCAGAAAAAGATCAGTTAGGATCTTCAGGACTTGTGGAAATAACCAGTTGTTTCCTACGTACTTTCTCTTTTTTTCCGCCTCAATGCATCATAAACTTGTTTTGGAAAAAATTTTTAGATGGAAAATCATTACAGGAATAGGCAGAACCAAGCAATAATTGCAATAATGCATTACAAAATAACGTATGGTTAGAACCAGAAAAGCAGCTTGTGGCTTATTTCCTGGGTGAAAGAAAGAGCTCAGGGTGTGACTGAGAAAAGGAGGTTTATGCCATGGAAATGTAGTAATCACCACCCTTGAAGAGGAGCTGTTGACTAACGGGCAATCAAGTTTTGGGTGCAGATGACTAACAGAGGACCTAATTTCATTCTCTGCATCCTGCCCAGGACTCTGAGAAGGGCTCTCCATCTTCTTTGTCCATCTGGCTATGCATTTGGCTGTAGTCAGGATTAAATCAACTGCATACAGAGTGCTGATGATTACCTTGCTGTAACTATGCCTATGAATGTTCCTTTGTATTTAAGAACAGGATCCAGAATTCTGGTCAGATTCCGAGTCACTGTGTTCTTCCTCCTTAAATTCTCACGTATATTCATCTGAAATAAACAATGGTCAAAACAGTATGCTTTCAATCAATTGCTGTATTGCAGTGAAAGACAAATTTATTCTTAAATGCAGCCTGCAGTTAGAGTCAATTGATGATGATGATAGATAAATAACGATTGTTGCCCATTGTAAATACCCATAGAATAAATATTGACTAGATAGTGCTGTGTAAAATTGGTGGATGGAGAAAATGAAATTGATGGTTTGTATTTTACTTGGTAGTTTTAAAGTTGAGATGCAAATTGTGCAGTATATCTGATACAAAAGCCAAACAGCATCATAAGATCATTTGTTTCATGCCAGTCAAAAGATAACAGCAAAATCATGTGAATCATTAGCTATCAGATATGAAAGATACTAAAATAAATTCCTGTCTCTTAAAGAGGCAAAACTGGCAGTACTTAGAACATAGCAATCAAGAAATAAAAAATAAAATGTTGCTAGAATGGAAAGTAAACCTAACAGAAAAGTGAACTTCACTATTAGAGGCTACTTAATTAACTATGTTAATTAAGTTTCTGTTGAATAATGCTGAGTTCACAGCTTGGAATATGAAGGCCTTTTTAATTAAGGAAAAAAAGTCACACTCACTTGAAAAGTAGTTTAGAAATGGCATTAGAGTAGTTGTCTTGAGTTGTTTAAGTAGAAGAGATAAATAGTTTGATTCCTGGTATTTGAAAGGTTACATATTGCCAGGTTTTCCTCTCTTCCCTATTGGAGTGTCAGATCTTGCTCACTGAAGGACAAGATATTAAACTGAGTGGTCCTCTAGCCTAATTCCTTAATTCCTTCTTAATTCCTTAACACTTCCAAATTTTATATCCCCTTCAGGATTTTATTTGAGAGCCCATGTATGTCTGAATCATAGGAATCTTTACTAGTTCATATTTTGGGTGGGTTGTTACCAGTAAGTAACATGATCGCTCTGCCTTTAGTGGATGCTAATTAAGGGAAAGAGCATTTAAAACACCTGCAGGAGCTAAGATTTTCCCAGATTAGTGTAATTTCCCATTCTCATCTTAAGAGAATGCTGGTTACAATCTGATGTGGTGTAGTTACTATTGGCTGGATCTGCACTTAGATGAATTTTTTCTGTTATTAACAGTCTACAGAGCCTTATTTAGCTTCTCTCTTTTTCTCTCTTACGCCATGTGATCTGCTATTTCAGTCTTCTTGTGACTCCCTGACATTAAGCTTCCCGCTAGTTGTATCAGGGTATTCCCCAGTTGATATGGGAGGCTGGAACTGGAAAATGTCCTCTGTGGGACAGGAGTGGAAAATCTCCCACAGCGAGCTGCAGGACTTTTAAAGCANGGGGGGGGGGGGGGGAGGTTGGCAGGGATTTCCTCATACTGAGCAGTACAGGAGGAATATATTTACTGGATTTACATTTTAAAGAGCCCAGATATTGTCTAAAAAAAGCTGTAGCTGAGATATTAAAGTTGCAATTTAATTTGAAAGGGTCTCTGCTAGTCTGGCCTGCAGTGATGCCTCAGAGTGAAATGGGCCTTGGAGGAGGAAATCACAGCAGAATTTTCTAAGCTTGCTTGGAGATGGTTGACTGCAAGCAGAGCAGTTTTAGACCTTTGAAAAGAGGTAGTACTATACTCAAGAGGGAGGAGGTAAGAGGTTTGATGGTGAGAGATGTTCCAAAGGAAGAAAGTGGTATCCATTCAATTCTATCTTTGCCAGCACTGAGGTTCTAGATGATGCAGGTAGTTTGGCTGGTATAGGTTGTTCTGCTCAAATGTGATCTTGGTAACTAATCAGGAAATTCCAGGGAAAATGGGGCAGGTTTGAGCTGAGGTTTTTTACTCTCTCCTTACCCTAGGCCATCTGCAAATTTGCTTATCTCACTAGCTTAACACTCAGTGCTCTCTCTTCCTGTTGCTTATTTGCTGGCTTCCTCACAGAGCTGCTGTCTTTAATTGGTGATAGATATCCCTAGGTGTCTCACTAAGTATCATAAGAAACAATCAGGTCAAACCATTTGAAATTATCTAGGAAAGGAAATAAACTGTGTTTTGTTTAGTTTATGCCTCATTATTCTATGTTTGGCATTTAGGGATTTTGTCTGATGATTAAGAAGCCCCGTGTTTTGAAATGACTCATGCTTCTCTATAGTACTTGAATACTTCAGAAGTCATAGTTTGTCTTTACAAAGGCCCCTGAGACAAGCAAATCTTCCAGGAGGTTTTACGATTAAAAGAAAAAAATAGCTTGATTTGATGCAGAACAGTTCTATTTGTTAACGTGCAGTTCTGACAAAACTAAGACATGCAGGAAATAATGTTTTAGAATATGTAGAAGTAAACTGACATTCATATCTTCAATGTGTAGCACTCTCTAACTTCACTTACAGCTATGAATTAATGAGGTTTCTTTTACTGGAGCTGAAGCTTCAGTTCAGACACCCAGAAGTTAACATGCAGTCTTCACTTGTTTAAAAAAATAAAACATTAATTCAAGTAACTTTTCCAGTTTCAGGTAGAAAATATGTGGCAGAGAGAGGAATTCAGTTTCCTTTTAACCTCAGCCTTGACCACACATTTTTCTCCCATTTTCTGTCATACACCTCCCAGTCTCAATGAGGATTATGGGTGCTACCAATATTCACTTTTACTTCAGAGCTTTCCTGCCTTCCCAGAGTGTTCTGTAGCATGCATGCTGAGTAAGTTATTGTGAAGGAGGAAAATACATGGTTGAGAAATTTTGAAGGTGGCTTCCTTATGCATACAACAGGACTGAATTATGTTTATACAATGATGAATGCTGATACTTCCTCATTTTGGAACCTTAATCTTGAAACCAAAAGGGAGATGTTCTGTGCAACCTGCTTGGTTTTCAAAAAGTGAAATGAAAAATAAAAGCTCCAGAAGTGCTGCCTTAACAATTTCAAGTTGTTATCCCAGCCTTTGCATCAGTTAATAGTGATGTTAGACCATCACTAGAGGAAAAATGAGGGAGCAGCAAATGACAGTGAGGTTGTAGCATAGAGTTACTATATTTCTGGAATGCATTTACTGTACACCCAGTGGGACAATGCTCCTGGCAAGAGAAAGAGATATGTCTCGAGAGAAACAGTATGAGTGTGGACACCGCTGCCATTTGTATTTCTTTCAGGACGAAGCTGAGCTTTTCTATTGCTTCTGTTCTACATTGCAATCTCCCTCTTGCTTTCTGGCCTGTGTCCTTACTGAGTCAGACCAGGTCTGCTTCTCTCCCTGCCAGGTCTTTCAATGGGCTTCCATTTGCAGTCCATTTCTAAGTGGGCCAAGCCTTGTCCTCTCCTTGACTCTGACAGCTTCTTTATTTCTCTGGGATTTCTGTGGCTATGTGGAATTCAGCATTTTCAGGGACAGTTGTGCTTAGCCCCATGCTTTGACGTGCCCTGTGGAGGTGTAATATCTAACCATAGCTGCAAAGAGACACTGGGTGTGTAAGAAAATTTTAACAGCACTCATATTGGAATATGGCATGGTCCTGATACAGCAACCACTCCCATGTAAAACTGTAAAGTATGTGGGTGTTAGAAGAATTGAAAGGAAAAAAGTGTCAGAAGTATTGATATTTGAATAAAACAATATATTCTTAATTTTATGTTTTGAAAAGACCAAACTATTCTAGTTGAAATTTTCCAAAACCTAAATTTACTTTAACACTGCAGACACTCAGAAAAATTTTATTTCAAAATTTAGCAGACCTTTAAAATATGATTTTTTAAAGAGATATGGTTACATGGCTTTAGTAGGTGGAACAACTGATAGTAGTTACTAATCTACTAATTTACTTCCAGTAAATGAAATTATGTTTTTATCTACATAAGACTGACCTGGAACCCAAGCAACTATCTAAAATCATAGGACTATGTGTTTTATTTCCAAACTCAGAGCCTTAAAACTGATTTATTTAGGGATTCTTTCCTCACTAGAAGTCATTTCCCTACATAGCCAGTCTGTTCCTCCTTTCTTCTCCTTTCCCTGCATACAATAAAATGTTTTTCTTCGTCTACGATATTGAAACTAAACTGAGCCTTGTCTGGTATCCTTTCAAAAAGACAGATGTAGGGAGGATATTTTAGCTATTAGCTAAACCTTGTATATAAATTTTTCCATTCTCTTTTAATAATGCTTTGGCATTTTCTTAGTGCTTTTTATTCTTCATAAAAACACAATCTGAAAAATACTTCCTGAAAAACTGAGCTAGATCCTTGAATGCAGGAAGAAAAAGGAAAGATTCTTGCAGGGCTCTGGAATATACAGGAAAAGGAAATGAGCCAGATTTCACAATCCTTCAGTAGATTTTGTTTCAAAATGGCTAGCAAAGACAAAAAAAAAATCTTGTAACTTCTCCAGATTTCTTAGGATTTCTGTGAGCAGCCAATGTTTCCTTTGAATTGCCGTAAGTCATTTCAAGGGGGAAGCTGTACACTCTTTCAACAAAAATAATCAAATATACAGTAGTGATAATAGTACTAGTTCTATGATATGTGTTGCACAGCTGTTTGTACGTGCACATACTTCAGTATCGGAACTCACTGGAAAGATTTTGTACTCTACTCTTCTTCCCTTTCATTTTTCTTTCCCTTCTCTTCTTCTCACACATTTCTTCCTTTTTATTTCCTCTGTCTTCCACAACTCTTTGCCTCCTCTCTACAATTCATTTTTATTACTCACATTGAACCATAGATTAGGTTGCTGAGTTTCTATACTGTAACTTGCAAGTCAAAAGGCTGCCCTTTTGTTAAAAAGAAAAAGAAAAAAAAAAAGAGGGAAACCCCCACCAACTCTCCACCCTGCAAAAATCCCTCTTGAGGGATTTATATTCTTTGCCATCACATTCACAGAGAGGCACATGCCAAATCCATTTTCATGTCCATGAACATAAAGCTGAACTCACTGGAAGAAAAAAACTAACAATGCTACATTTGTATTTTCACAGCTGATGACCACACTTCACAGTATGTTAGGATCTGTCTTTCCAGGTCTGGGTGCACACTAATAAAACTGCAAGGAAATTCATAACATCAAATGCTGTGTTCAGAAAAGCATAGAGACCATTTCTAATAACCTCCTTCTTACAATGTCTCTGCAAAAGAAAACTAAGTCCAATCTCTAGTCTGCTTTCTGAGACTAAGAATCTTGGAATGTTTCCTCTTTAAATCAACACTGCAATTGGAAGTTAATGCAGACCCATAAACCCTCTTTTTGTAAACGGTCTTTCTCAAATGCTGCTGAAAGCAATTTTCTCACAACAGTGGTGGCTTACTTGTCATTCAAATACTTGTTATTTGTGCTTGAACCTTCATGATGATAATTATTCAGAACTTCCTCATAAGAATAAGTTTAGGATCAAAATTCTTTGATTCTGAATGCACACTTATGCAACTGTATTAAAAATGAGATTCGAAGGGCAAATTTAGAAACCTTGGATAACAGCATAATAACAAACTGCTAAAGATTCATTGTGAATTCTCGGTTTCTACAAATACCAAATCATCTCTGCTACCTTTTTCCAAAGAATTGTCAAGGAATTGAAAAGGCAAAAACAAACCAACCCAAGAACAAACCCAATATTTCATGTTCCACATTCATACAAGATATTGTGCTGTGGTCACTATATCTTCTTTTGTCGTTACTTAATCCACCTCATGTAGCAAGGCATCAGTTTATGACGTGCTATACAGAGACTGTAGAAAAAGATGTTTCATCATTCCCAAAAGGTATAAGAGACAGAATAAGAGACAAAGCATGACCAAAGCCAGGAGAAATAATCAAGTAGTGGTTCAGTTACTTGCCAGCATGAAGATTATTATAATTCTATGACTTCATTCAATAATGAGGTTGTATATCATAGATATGACAGTGGAAAAAATGTCAGCATTTTTTTAGATAATGCATGTTTGGTAAAGCAGGATGAATACTCTGTGTAAGTCAAAGGGTCACATAAAAAGCTATTGATGAACTCCAAAAATTCCTGGTGGCAAAATGGTTATGATCTGGAAAGACTGACTTGGGAAGAAGATGTGAAATGGTAACTCGGGGGATCGTGATAACAGTCTCCAAAAGCTGATGTATGTGAATGTCAAAGAAGGAGAAGAATTTACTGTGATGCAAAAGAAGTACTACACGAATTAAGGAGCTGAAAAATTTGAAGAAAGTCTAACTATGAGACTGCAAAATGCTTTAAATTAGACTTAAAGTCTGGACAAATGTCTAGAACTGGTTAATCTACTGTTGTATCTGAGCCTTATAGACTTCCTTCCACCACTTTCTGCCAGTAACCTCAACACTCATGTGGAGCCAGTATGTTGCATTTCTGTTATATCACTGATAATGAACTATGCTATGGCTGTGTGAAAAAGGTAAAGACCTAGTTGGTGACCTACTTCAAATTATCTTCCATCCAATTGCCTGAAGAAATCTCTACAATGATAATGAGACATATGAATTTTAAACTAAGGAACAAGGAAAGAAGGTAGGGAGAGACTTGTATGATTTCAAGGATTAGTATTTGCTCACCAAGAGCATCAATCAGATAAATAAGTATGCAACAAAGTGCAAAAGAATATCAGTGAACAGAAAGACAGCAAAGGGAATCATGTAGATGAAAACAGGGTACTTCAGTATAGGTACTGACGGAATTATACCTCGTCTCAGAGACTCAGTATGGTTAGTGAGAAAACAAATATTTATATGCTAATACCACAGCCTGGTATCATAACGGAGGAAGTTGAGATAGTAGGGGAAATGAAACTAGACAGGGTGGGGATAAGAGGAACACGGTGGAGTAAGAATCATGATAGGACTGTAGGTACTGGAGAGGTATGCCATATACAAAAACACTATTTATACATTTAGTTGTTCTAAGGCAGATAGATACATACTCAGGATATGATCAGACATAAACAAAAAACCAACAACAACAAAAGAGGTAGCATGGCTTAAGAAGAATAGGTTTGAACCAAAAAGAAGTCTAGTTAAGGACACTAAAGTAAGTTATTGTAGGACAATACTGAACCTGTACAGATATTTTCAGATTTCTAATGGTGTTAGGAACTACTTTTGGGAACTGCATGACTGTGAGATTTTTAGCTTTCTTGGTAAGAGTTAGAAAAGAAATGTGTCCTGGTTCCAGTGAGAATAGGGCTGATTTCTGGCACAGACACAGGTATTCCACACCATGTGATACCGTGCCCAGTCTATAGGGAGGAGCTGGCTGGGGGAGAGGGCCGGGCTGCTTGAGAGCAGGCTGGGGCTTCCTGTGTCTCATT
Organism: Chionis minor; assembly: GCA_013398295.1. Classification (NCBI taxonomy): domain Eukaryota; kingdom Metazoa; phylum Chordata; class Aves; order Charadriiformes; family Chionidae; genus Chionis; species Chionis minor. The sequence goes on along the minus strand of VZSF01002850.1, from coordinate 253,146 downwards.
GGTGAGCGGTGCTACAGTAACCATGTTTGTACATCCCTCCATCAGCATTAGTGTTGTAGCTTTCCTCTTTCCTTTGCTGTTCTGTCAAAATGTCTTTGTGTCAACCCACGAGTTTTGCCTTTTTATTCTGATTTTCCCCCACTGCTGTGGGGGTTGAGTAAGCAACTACATGGTTCTTTGTTGATGGCTGAGGCCAAACCATGACAAATGTCACTTACAATGATGAGCTTTAGACATTCCCATATTCGATAGTTAACATATTTCTTCATCAGCTGTTCCCTGAATTAGAAAGGGGTGATGTTGTTTAGCTTGGTTTGGGTGGATGCTACAAAGATGATACAGAAGGGTTGGTCACAGAAAATACTTGTGACTTCAGTGACAGCAATTTGATCCACTATAAATTAGGGGAAAGCTAACCAAAAGCAGATCTGTGAGTAAGGCCTTCAGTTTTGAGAGAGAAAGGAAATTATTTTCGTGTTAAAAGGAATGGNGAATAAGAGACAAAGCATGACCAAAGCCAGGAGAAATAATCAAGTAGTGGTTCAGTTACTTGCCAGCATGAAGATTATTATAATTCTATGACTTCATTCAATAATGAGGTTGTATATCATAGATATGACAGTGGAAAAAATGTCAGCATTTTTTTAGATAATGCATGTTTGGTAAAGCAGGATGAATACTCTGTGTAAGTCAAAGGGTCACATAAAAAGCTATTGATGAACTCCAAAAATTCCTGGTGGCAAAATGGTTATGATCTGGAAAGACTGACTTGGGAAGAAGATGTGAAATGGTAACTCGGGGGATCGTGATAACAGTCTCCAAAAGCTGATGTATGTGAATGTCAAAGAAGGAGAAGAATTTACTGTGATGCAAAAGAAGTACTACACGAATTAAGGAGCTGAAAAATTTGAAGAAAGTCTAACTATGAGACTGCAAAATGCTTTAAATTAGACTTAAAGTCTGGACAAATGTCTAGAACTGGTTAATCTACTGTTGTATCTGAGCCTTATAGACTTCCTTCCACCACTTTCTGCCAGTAACCTCAACACTCATGTGGAGCCAGTATGTTGCATTTCTGTTATATCACTGATAATGAACTATGCTATGGCTGTGTGAAAAAGGTAAAGACCTAGTTGGTGACCTACTTCAAATTATCTTCCATCCAATTGCCTGAAGAAATCTCTACAATGATAATGAGACATATGAATTTTAAACTAAGGAACAAGGAAAGAAGGTAGGGAGAGACTTGTATGATTTCAAGGATTAGTATTTGCTCACCAAGAGCATCAATCAGATAAATAAGTATGCAACAAAGTGCAAAAGAATATCAGTGAACAGAAAGACAGCAAAGGGAATCATGTAGATGAAAACAGGGTACTTCAGTATAGGTACTGACGGAATTATACCTCGTCTCAGAGACTCAGTATGGTTAGTGAGAAAACAAATATTTATATGCTAATACCACAGCCTGGTATCATAACGGAGGAAGTTGAGATAGTAGGGGAAATGAAACTAGACAGGGTGGGGATAAGAGGAACACGGTGGAGTAAGAATCATGATAGGACTGTAGGTACTGGAGAGGTATGCCATATACAAAAACACTATTTATACATTTAGTTGTTCTAAGGCAGATAGATACATACTCAGGATATGATCAGACATAAACAAAAAACCAACAACAACAAAAGAGGTAGCATGGCTTAAGAAGAATAGGTTTGAACCAAAAAGAAGTCTAGTTAAGGACACTAAAGTAAGTTATTGTAGGACAATACTGAACCTGTACAGATATTTTCAGATTTCTAATGGTGTTAGGAACTACTTTTGGGAACTGCATGACTGTGAGATTTTTAGCTTTCTTGGTAAGAGTTAGAAAAGAAATGTGTCCTGGTTCCAGTGAGAATAGGGCTGATTTCTGGCACAGACACAGGTATTCCACACCATGTGATACCGTGCCCAGTCTATAGGGAGGAGCTGGCTGGGGGAGAGGGCCGGGCTGCTTGAGAGCAGGCTGGGGCTTCCTGTGTCTCATTGGTGAGCGGTGCTACAGTAACCATGTTTGTACATCCCTCCATCAGCATTAGTGTTGTAGCTTTCCTCTTTCCTTTGCTGTTCTGTCAAAATGTCTTTGTGTCAACCCACGAGTTTTGCCTTTTTATTCTGATTTTCCCCCACTGCTGTGGGGGTTGAGTAAGCAACTACATGGTTCTTTGTTGATGGCTGAGGCCAAACCATGACAAATGTCACTTACAATGATGAGCTTTAGACATTCCCATATTCGATAGTTAACATATTTCTTCATCAGCTGTTCCCTGAATTAGAAAGGGGTGATGTTGTTTAGCTTGGTTTGGGTGGATGCTACAAAGATGATACAGAAGGGTTGGTCACAGAAAATACTTGTGACTTCAGTGACAGCAATTTGATCCACTATAAATTAGGGGAAAGCTAACCAAAAGCAGATCTGTGAGTAAGGCCTTCAGTTTTGAGAGAGAAAGGAAATTATTTTCGTGTTAAAAGGAATGGAGATTCTTACTTAAGAAGGAAAGCTGAGAAGCTTGCATGTAGACAGTACCGACACTGGCTTAATTAGAATGTTGTGGAATGTTTTCTAGGTAGCACATAGGAGGCAAGTAATGTGGTGAAGGGAAGATTTAGAGTAAGTATTATGGACCACTGAAGGTCAAAAACATGTATTACTTTCTTCCTTGGCATAGCACCTAATACAATGAACAGCTCTTTCATGCATTAACAAAGTGAAAACAGAAGGACTACTGCGAGAATGCTGGAGCATTCTGTCTTCATTTGGATCATTATCTGCCATTATTTAAATTTCAGCTGCATCTTTGTACTCCTACTAGTGTGCCATGGAAAAGGACTTGCCAGTTCTCAGGATGGGAAAGACTGCAGTGATATAGTTCTGACCACCATATCTACTGCATTTCTACATGGAAATCTGGGAGAAAGTCACCACTGTTCAGGTGTGTCAGTATTGTTGTGCCCGCTATAAGCATCTGTAAGTTGCTGCTAAGCATTTGAATCAAATAGAAACCAGGATTCTAGTGCTGCTTTTGTGTAGAGGCATGAGAGAGGTAATAGGAACTAAAGCCCTGTGGTTTGGGCTGGACTAGCCACTGAAAATGAATGACAGATGCTCCCCCCAACTTCTTTCCAAGAAGAGGAGGGAGAGAGACTTACGAGTTTAGAAAAAACTAAACTACTTTAATGAAAATATTAATAAATTAATAATAAAAAATAAAATCGTTAAATATATAGACTATGTACAAAACCGTATCAAGCTCCCAGGATGATGATCACGTAACTGACAGGCACAGTGCAAGTCCCAGACTGGACTCAAGTGACAGATGGGAACTAGATTCTGGATCTGGATTCAGGAATGCATGGATTGGGATCAAGGGCAGATGAACAGAGCCCTCCTCGGAGGCTGGCCATTGAAGAAAGAGGGCAGACCCTTTGATGTCTCAGGTTTTATACTGAGCATAAGGTAGATGGAATGGAAAAACCTGTTGGTCAGTTTTGGGTCACCTGTCCTGTCTTGCTCCTCCCTGCAGGTGTGACCCCTCTATGCTTTTCCGCTTCTGACCTTCCAACAGGGCAAATAACAAAGTTAGCTGGCCTTGGTTGTTATAGCAGTAAGTATAAGCTAGAGCCATTCTTTGGCATAAATTACAACTAATCAGGCCTTATCACTCTGAGTGAACAGTTTTCTACACAATATGCTGTTCATTTCAGAGAGTTCAGTTAGTTAGAAGAGGCTTAGATGCAAGGAAAAATTACAAAACAGAAAATGGGTTCTGTTTTACCTCAAACCAGGACAACTCTAAATTTTCAAGAATCAGGTATTATTGATCTTTTCATCTGTTAGCTTTAAAAAGCCTTTGGTTGCTGTGGCAAGGTAGACTCTTCAGAGGAAATTTCATGGGGTGTTTTCCTCCCTAGCTTGACTTTCTTTATAGTGGAAGCAAATGGCCTTTACGTAATTTCCTTATGCTTGTTTCTTTCTGTTCAGCCTTACAAACTACAAAAGTTTTCAGCTGAACAAATGGGAAGTCCAAAATCTGAGCATTCTTTGTTCAAGATAAGAGTGTTCTTTGTGAGATCATATTAAACATAAACACACAGTGTACATAAACCATCTGAATTATTTTCTCGAATGCATAACATATTAAGTTTGACATTTCTTGCAAGAAATTTTTAGTGGATTGAACAATTGAAGAGAACAAATAAGAAAAGGGGAGGGAAAAGAAGGAGAACTGAAACATAAACATCAGTTGAGGAGGAAAATTTTTATTTAAATAATCTCTGTTGCAGGTGAATTGATGAATTATATGAATGAGGTGGCTTGCTTTAATAGCTGAAAAAAAGGATCTGCATTAGTTTCCCATAAACAGTATTTAAGGAGAATTTAATTTAGAACTTAATGAAGGCCTGGAAGCATAAAAAAAAATAGTTTGAAAATGTTTTTAACCTAGAATCTCATAATTTTTTAATAAAATGCCAGTGTTCATTTTCAAACTGATTTCTCAATCCCTTTGATAAAATTTGAATACAATCTTTGCTAACATTTTTGCATTGGCTTTTAGAGTGAAAGAATCTGCTAAGTTATCCATGGATATGCACTGATTTTTCTGGGAGAGAGCTGGGTTTATCTATCTCTTCTTATATTAGCAGCTAGTAATTTGACAATAGCAGGAACAGCATAAAAGCATAGAGTTGAGACTCTGTAGGAATCACTTCAGGAAACACTGGGAACACAGTGGAGAAAACAAGAGATTTCAGACTTAGACGCAGTATATGCATGTTTATTGTATACATGGGTATTCTAACTGAAATCATATGTGTTCAGTGTTACACCAGAAAATTATATAAAATCTGACTAACTGAGAGATCAAAAAAATGTAACTAAAAAGGGAATCATTAGTACATGGAAAAGCTTCTAGACGAGTTTCTGTTTTCTTGGTTCACTTGTTATTTAATATCTTCCTCTTTAATGAGAAGAATATAAAGTAATTTCCAATAAAGTTTATGGTGCAGTAAGAAATGGTCGAACAGATAATTTATACACAGCAGTCTAGTTCACATGGTTGGCCTGTACCTTGTATTTTAGTACATCTGCATGCAATATTTCACAATCGTGAGCAGAGAACAGTTTGCTAGGCAGGAAACTGAATCCCACTAACAGCAAACGGCAGTGTGCATTTCTTTTTTAATGACTGAAAACTAACTGGAAGTGAGATTCTGGTACACATTTGTGTCACGCCCCACTTAGACCAGCTCGGAAGATGACGGGGGGGAGCTGTGACTTAGATTCGTAAATCCCCAGCGGTGTGGACTAAGGTGAGACAATTCTCAAGGTCCACACGCAAACATTTATTAGCTTAACTAGGTCTGTGACAGTTGGTTCGGTACATGACAAATTATGGCAAGCAGAAAAGTACACCTTGCATTACTTAACAGACATATAACAGATTATGGCAGGCAATACTTGACATCAAATATGCAATGAATTAGGCGAGCAGTACGGTGTTCCTTACATTATTTGCTTAACTTTAAGGGAAAAGAGAAAAAGAGGAGAAAGAGAGAGAGAGAGAGAGAGAGAGAGAATCACCGGTCCTGGTTCCAGTGTTGGTCCAGCCAACGGGGGGTGGGGGCTGTCTCTGGTTCGTAGAAGCACTCTTCTGTGTGTCCCCCGAAGATATTCTTCCACCGCCAACTAGGGGCACTATCTTCCCCTTTTATGTTCGCCTTATCAGTACAATCCACCCCGCTACTACAGTGACAGTTTTGTCTCAGGTTTCCCCCAACCCAGGTGCTAGAAAGCATGATTTGGGTGGGGACACGGGTGCTATAGTCAACCTTAATATGCGTTTCACAGATGAGGAGAAGTCATTGATTGAACGTGATGGTCCCAAAACAGAGCATAAGTTGAGCAGACCCATTTGGCTTTCAAAAAGGCTTCCTCCCTCCTGTGTTATTCACATGAGTTTCTCCCCACCCAGTCACATGAGAGAGAAACTGTCTGCTGGCAAGGCTCAGATCGTCCAGACTCTGCCTTGTCCACCCCATGGCTACAGCTTCATTGCAGGGTACTTGAGACTGTTTGAGACATTCAGAGAGGTTTGGAAGGCCTCCGCCTCTGCCCCTTCCCCTTTATCTCTCCTCAGGCTGCTTCTTGCAGTCTTTGTTTTGGGGAGTTCAAAAGTTGTCTCTTACAAAATGGTATTGTTTATGTCTTAGACCACATCTACATCTGAACTGTTATCTTTTCTGGTTTTGCTCCTCTTGGATTGACAATAGCTAAACCAAAAATTTACACGGTAATATTTTTATCCTGTTTCTTCCTTCCCAATGAAAATATTTTCATTTTTTCCCATCCTGTTTCAACCAGTACGTTGTTCCAGACTCTGTCTAGTCCTGGGCTCCTCAGTATGGAACATGGACAAGCTGGAGAGAGTACAATGTAGGGCCATTAAAATGTTGAAGGGACAGGAGCATCTTTCGTATGAGGAGAAGTTGAGAGGGCTGGGACTGTTTAGCCTGGAGAAGAGAAGGCTCAGGGGGAATATTATAAATTTATTTAAATACCTGAAGGGAGGGAGTAAGAGCCAGGATTTTTTCAGTAACAGGACCAGAGGCAATGAGCACAAGCTGAAACACAAGATGTTCCTCCTAAATGTTAGGAAGCACTTTTTTTACTGTGAGGGTGACCAAGCAATGGCACAGGTTACCCAGGGAGGTTGTGGAATCTCCATCCTCAGTGGTATTTAAAAACTATCTGGACACAATACTGTGCAACTGGCTTTAGGTGGCCCTGCTTGCACATGGAGTTTGGACCTAATTCCTCCAGACATCCCTTCCAACCGCAGCCATTCTGTGATTCTGTGATTTAGTTTGGGGACTGATGGGAGTTCAGTCATGACGGTATAGATGGAACGAAATGGCTGAAAAATTTACCTGAACCTTTTCCCAGCCTCCTAGCATTACTACCATGGCCAAGCTATTTCAATAGGTGTAGGACTTTTGAACCTTGGGGATCATCATCATAAATTCTAATAAGACTCATGTAGGTGCACAATACATCTTCTTTATTTGCTTTCTCTGTTTTCTTCTTCAGTTTCTCTTCGACAAACCCTTCACTGCTTTTGATTTCCCTCTTTAATCACTCAGGCTGGTTAAACAGATGCCTCGATAGGAGTTTATTTCCTCATGTAACTTGCTGAAAGTAACTAACAGTGTTGATGTGTGCTTTTTTCATCCTGTGGTCCCAGAACCAAGGGACTGATATTGTGTTCATCAATTAAACTGACTTATCTTGCAGTAAGACTCAGTAATATAGAGTAATCTCCCAGCATAGCTTATTTTCAATGACTTTCCTCCTCAGGCTCATATGAGGGGACATGATGCTTGGCTTTCTTCCATCCTCACTGACAGTGATGGTGATACCATCAGTGTGAAACTTCAGTTAAGTTCATAATGAGTGTCACACTTGGTGTGTGCATAAAATATGTATCACATTATTAATGAAGCCTGTCACTCAAAATACAAGATTGCTGTCCATTTTGTATGTAAAATGAAGAATCTGTAACTGTATGATAGATAACAACTGCTAAGTATTGGATATCAAAAGGTATTCTGGAAGAAAATAACCCCCAGCTTTGCATTTCACAGTTTCTTCTGCTTATTTGCTTTTTGCATTTTGCTTAGTGAAGAATGAAAATACCCTGGATTCATTTTTGCATTTATTGAAAGCCAATTTCTTTTTTAGTCAGTTCTACAACATTGTATTTGTAAACATCAGAAGAGGTTGTTTAATTTGCTTCTACAAAAAAGTTTTCTTCTTGTCATGTGAAAAGAAAATTAGGGCAGCTGCTGTTAATGGTTGTGATTTTATGAAAAATTATTCCTTTGCCCCAATACTGAATTCAGTGGCAATTAAAGCTGAACAAATTATGTAAGCTAATATAATATGTTTTCCCAGATCAACAGATATAATTAATGATGGACAGAAAATCAGCATCTGTATATCAAAACTGAAGAACATTAGGCATCCAGTTTGCAGCAAGTGATGCAAAAATAAATAAGGTAGCATAAATTAATCTGAAGAAGAAATATAGAAACTCTGAAGTCAAGTATGTAAGTAGAGATTATTTTCATCCATATTATTTTAAAGTTCAAATAGAGAGATCCTAATAGTCCTTTGAGATCTTTATTTAATGTAGTTTGGCACGAAAAATGCATGAAGATTGTCAAAGTGGTCCTGCATTAGTATTTATGTAGATACATTGTCTTTTTACAAACCCCTGATCTTCTCTGTCCCTGTACAAATATTTTTTTTTACTACCATGGGGGCATGCAGAAACCATGCAAAGGTCCTACGAGCACTCCAGTGCACCTTGAAATCCCCTCAGCAAAGTAGTGTATCTATTTAAGCGCATTTTTTAATTGTACCCATCTGCATATGTCCAAAGCAATGTGGCTTAAACATACAAATTAGTCTGTTGGTCCTGGCAAAAAAGAATATTTTCAATATTCTGTGTTAACCACTGCTTTGCTAGGCTCTATTATTTTTAATCCTTTTGCAAGTGTTTGTGTAGGAAAACAAGCCTCGTTGTTAGAATTTTTTTCTCATATGCTGTAAAATTCTGATCACTGTGCACTCCCTCTCAAGCCAATGGACCACATATGTCAGTTCAGAGCACAAAATCATTTATTTGCTCCTCTTTAAAAGTGCTGTTGTAAGAGAGAGTTGTGAAGGATTTTTGCAACACTGACCTATCTAGTTATTTCTAGAATATAAATTACTTTCTCTGGCCAACATAGTAAGAGATAACTGATGAATAATTTTTTTAATTTCATCTCTTCAAATGCAAAAATCCGTTTTGGAGGAATCGTTTGGTTTGCATTGCACAGTTTGACCCTTTGAAGGAGAAACTCTTAGGCTCAACATAAACATTTCTGTCCTGATTAGCATTGCTTCACTTTCTTGCTTAATCTATTGATTTCTTCCATTAAGATGTGAGTATGCATAGATGAGAACATAAATGTAAACACATAGTCTTATAAACATGTAATCAATTAAATTTCTAACTCAGAATTGTGAAGTTATTTAAAATACAGAGTTTTAACTTGAGAGCTGGGACGGATTATAACCACTTTGCTTAAAGTGCTGAGGGAAATAGTCTATGCTTAGGTTTTGTGTTTTAGGCTGGAAGGATTGGGGAAGAAATCAAATAAATGGAAAGGAAAGAACATAATATGCAATGGAAGAGGAAATTCTTTAATTCTAGTTGTGATCTCACTGGTGCTGGAAAAACTGACAGCCAGGAGCATGTCTTACAGTCTGCTAAGTGAGTGGGGAAAAAAAAGTCACCAGTGTCACTAACTCCCTCTCTGCCCATGTATTCTACACAAATACAGTAAATGTGTCATCTTTGAAGTGCAGTGAGAAAGTGCAGAAAAAGGTTGTCTTTCTAAGAAATTACTGTGAACATGGTGATAAAGTAAGGATCCAATCTTGTATCATACTATGCAATGATATTTAGAGGAGTCAGGAGTCATAAAGATACACTCTTACGTATACCTTTAAAGAAAAGTGAGGGCACATAGGAACATTCTTCATTTTATTTTTTATTTAATCAAGAAGACAAAAGGGCAACAGATTGGGTGGTAAATTAGTCTGAATTAACAAGTTAATTCAACATCTTTTCTGTTTTCTTTTGACATAATTCTCATTAGTCCAATGAGTAAAACAGAATAAAAGGAAATTGTTCTTTTATTGAATGAGTGGAAGCACAGGTGTACGCTTCTTGTACTAGGTGATATTATGAAAGATAGTAAACAGTTATGTTTCACAGATTCTTTAGCAGGTAAAGAATTTTCTTTCTCTTTGGGAATTTCTTTTTGTTTTGAGGACTTTTATTTGAACAAATCATGCAGTCATCAACAGTTTCTGAGCAGCAGTTAGGAATAATTGAAGCTGCCTGGAATATGAAATAGGCACTTGATGAGCCACTGTAATGAGCCACTGATGACTGTACAGTGCCACAGAAACTTGCATTTAAGAGGGAATGTGATAAAACATGTCTCTCTATCCAGTACCTTCAGCCATGTGCTATCGGTCATTCATTACAGGTAACCTGAGAATTACCACAGGCTGAAGTTAGGCGGCTTACTGTGTGAAAACACCAGAGTACTTGGATAGCTCACTGACAAACACAGCTTTTATTTAAAATTTTAAAGAATCTTTTGAAGAGAATTTGTAAGGACTCAATTTTTTATGTTACATCCTGCCAGGGAAAAACTCGTTTAACAAGAGTTTTGTAAAACCTAATTAAGGACTAAAAAAATGTGAAATACCTTTTCTTAAATTTAGTTAAGAACGTTGGGTACTTTTTGTGATGGAAGAGGGGGGAATATCAGGGTTTAAACGGGGCCTTTTGGGGACTGTAGAAAGGGGGAGTTCAAATATTGAGATGTCAGAAATTTCTTCAGTTCAGAGGAGACACTGCATAAGGATGCAGGGTTTAGATCTTGCACAAAATGAAAAACAACAAACAAACAAACCCCCAAACACATGCTTCATTACTGTGGCATGGTAGATTCTACTGAGGTAGAGACAAGACCTTGAGATACCTGAATCCCTTTCACAAATTCAACTCTCTTACTTCCTGATAGGCTGGCAGGTAAATATATCTTTTGAAATGTTCACTTGAAATCACATTTTCAGTTAACGTTCCTGATTTACATTTTCTTTTCCTATTTTCTTTAATTACCAGTTTACTTTGCTCCCTCCCAGCTCAGCTCCCCATCTCCTTATTGCGACAGTCTATCTGATATTTCCTAAGCAAAGCAGGGTGTTCTCTATGGCTCCCACAGTGCTAAACACCCAGTTTCTGACTGAAGGAAAATGAAATAATATGGTGTTATACAGGAAAACTTATTTTAGTGTATTCTAAGTCACTGGCAGAAGTAAAGACATTATTGTTATAATTACTTGACTAAAATTTTGAGCTATACAGCTTTCCTGTTATATGAGTATAACACCAAAAACTTGTTTTGTCATTGCCTCAGATCCTTAAGTAGCCAGTTTGGGGAATTTAAAGCAGTGTACAGTGATAAGCAAATACAATGACATCAGTTCAAATTAATTTTGCCTGGTTATAAGTAACAGACACAAAAGAAAGTTGGTGTATAATAATGTCTCTGTGGTAATCAGTGATCAGTTAGCAACACGAGCTGTCTCATTCAGCAAAATACCTAAACTCACAATTTTAAGCCCAGGAATAGTCTCATTGAAACCAGTCAGAATCACTGACATAATTTCTGAGGAATGTACTTTTTTAGATTAGATCCAGTAAAGCACTGGAATGCCTAATAATTAAATTTATTTAATTAAATTATTAATAAATTACTACTCTCCCACAACAAAGACAGAGCAAACTGGATTGTTCTCTTTTAAAATATGGTCAGTAGCAGCAGTAGTGACTCCCACTGGAATCTCCCTTGCCTTTAAAGAGCTGATCAGTTTTAGTACCTACCTTATTTAAACCTGATCTGGATTAAGAATCTCAAGGAAATCATGAAAGTGAGAAGTGGTTCTCTGATTTGGATTAATGCCACAGCTGAGTTCTAGTGAAGCACTTTAGGAACCCCCTTTTCATGCATTCTTGTAGTTTTGTTCTTTAAATATGTGATGGGTGACTCATAAATGTTCTTGTTTTACACACACCCACCCACCCAATATTATAAAAAAATATATAGACACACAAGTGTCTTTGGGTGACTACATGCTACTGTGGGGGTTTCAGCCTTCAACTGCATGTCAAAATGAAAATACATTCAAAGCAGCTTGATATCACAACTATATTATTTTTCTTCTTTTTAAAAGCATACTTAAGAGAACCTAATATGATGGATATTAACAACTGAATCAGAAATTATATATCTGATACAGTTCCTCTCCTTTAAGAAAAAATGTTTTCACAAAAGCTAATGCCATTAATAGTTGCATGGGAATCCACATAGCAGAGCAACTGTGCAGAAATACAGAGGAATATTTAAACCAATCCTTGAATGCCAGTTCGGTACTTTCTATAATCTACTTGCATAGCTGAGACCTTTACGTCCCTTAAGACAATGTTGAGGGTTTCTGTAAGTTTAAAATAAATTACAACTAAAAAACCCAAAAACAAACAAAAAGAAAAATACCCTTCCCCCCCACCAAAAAACACCACACACAAACTGTCTAACAGTTTTTCCTTTTAATTAAGTTCTACAGCTTCTCATCTGATGTGCAATTTCTTGACTATAAGAGTTTATTGCCAAAAACCTGTCATGGTTATTTATGCCTTTTGTTCATTCATCGTGCAGCCACATGCAGAGGAAAGAAATCATTGCACTAAGGTGAGAAAAATGTGCTTTTTCATTTGGAAACTGGAGTTTATTTATAAACACAAATCACTTCTGATTCCATTTCAAAAGTTTTTGAAAATAATTAAACAAATGTGTTTGATGCTGAATTAAAAAAATACATTTAAGAAATAAATTTATGTTTATCCAGAATGAGAGTGAGTAGGTGGTGATTATGTGCAAACGGTTACTGATTGAGACAACAGTCTTAATTGTTGGGTGGAAATGAGTTCCCTGTATCATGGCTCATGTATCCTTTCTCAGGTTTGTATCCAGTTTGAGATTATGGCTTAAAGCAGGTGTGTGAATTCTCTCCAGGCTCACCTATTCACTGCTGTTTGCAACCTCTTTCTCATAGCAATCATCAGAGGCAAATTCTGGTGTCTTTGATTTAACAGCGAAGGCAGCTGAAGTTTATAGAAATTCTTGAGACTTTTGACTTTCCTTTCCCCTCTCAAATCTGATGGATTCTAGGGTACACATAGGAAGAAAAGTCAACATTGTATTTGGCCTATTGAGACGTATTGGTTTACTGGAAATAGTCCTACATTTGTAATGCTTCAGCCTTAAGGATAGGTTTTGATTCCTAACTAAAGCTAAACTTCACAACCTAAATGGGTTCCTTGATTAAAGCATGGAACAGACCAAATTTTTAAGAATTTGTTTTCTATCTTATTTGTCTTTTGTTGTACTGTGAAGTTTGAAGTCATTGAGAGACACATCAGTGTCGTTTGTGCTGTACATTGATCATAATTCTTCTGAAGACGGAATGAACATCTGAATTCAGACTGCTTTCCAGAGAAACTTGCAGACTGGCTGACAGATAGTACTCAGATCTCAAAATACTGAGAGGGTTCAAACGGTCAAAAATTGTCTTTGTTTTAGGAAAAGGTATTTTTACACTGATATGGAAAAGGAATCTCTACTTGGATCAAGAAATTACTTTTCTGCCTCTAAGAGGACAACTCCATCTTAGAGTTTTTACATTCAGGACAAGAGGCCAAAAAATAAATATACAGAGGAACAAACTGTGGCTCATAATCCTTGCATAGCTACATTCTGGGATTATTTAGCAATGGGGAAGGCTCAGCTGGGACCAAAGCTTCTGGTGAATTTGAGTCTCTGTCTGTTGGAAAGAATGGCTGAGGCCAGCATTGCCGTGGCCAGCCCTCTGTGTCCACCTCAACTCAACTCTGCCCCAGAAAGGAAAAGGAATCGTCGTCATTTGAACCTCTCCTGGAACTCCCCTCTTTTTCCCCAGCTTTCTATAACTTGTCTTGTGGCTCTCAGAATTAGTGTTGCTTGTATGGTCAGAGTTGCATGGCTAAACGTGTGCACATGAATGAGCATTGTAAAGACTGATCTGAAGGACAGTATATAAGAATGTTTTCCTTGAGGTCTTTGTCCCTCTAAGGTAATATTTTCAGTGACAAAGAACATATCTCCTGATAGATCTTATACTTGTTCCTTACTTTACCACTATATTTATAGAAAGAGGGCATTATGTATTTCATATTTCTGAGCTGAAGCTCAGAAATAATTCATTGATCACATTAAAATAATGCCAACCAGAAAAGAATGTATTTAGTCCAGCACTGATACCCATGTTTCAAATCTTGTGTCACATTTTTCTGTGATAGCTTTCCCTCTGTACCACTCCACTCATAAGAATTTATGAAACAAGTCAGAGCTGCACAGTCATTATTTCCAACATTCCTTAGCACCACCTACCATTCTAAAAAGCAAGTATTATTTTCAAAGTAATAGCTCAGTGTGGAAAACACTGAAGAATGTGTAAAAGCATGACAATGAGAGTGTACTTGACCTAGAAGATCACTATATATCTTTTCAGGAGAACTCTTTTTTTCTGTATAGATTTGTTTCTTTACAATGCCTGTGACTTGAATTCTCAATTCAGGCATCAGACTATATGTTTTATTTATGTTAAAAGCAATTACTAAATCTGTGAGGCACTAGAAATTATTCTAAGATCTTGATCCTGTGAGGCTCTAATTGCATTACACAGCCCAGAACATGGTGTCATATTTTCACGACAAAGGCACTGAGTGGAAGAAAGTATAGATAAGTTGGTGTTTCTTTTGGAGCACAAAGTAAAAGACCATTAAGAATGAATATCATAAATTCATACTCAGACTGTTCCTTATTTTTCACCTAATAACTGGCTATCTGCTGATAATCTCTCATCCATCAGGGATGATAAAATGGATTCTTGAGGAATGTAAAATCCAGGATGTCTGTGAGATAGTCAATAACACAAATAGAGATGAGAGAGGTTAAAATACAAAAGTTCTTTCCCACAAAGTGATTAACCTGTGTTCCCAGAAACAGAGGAAGCTACTAGCTGAGTTTCAACCTGAAAGCTGAGTGACTGAAAGCACCCCTTGTCTGCAGTAAAGTCTCTGAGGACTGGCAAACCCAACCATGATGTGACTCCTATTGCTGGTTTCAGGGACTGTTCAGATGTTTCAAGTGTAGCACTTGAGATGTCAGCTCCTCTTAAGTGAATCACAGACTCTTAGTTAAAAAGGTCTAGTCATCCCATCCATCATTCAGCAACGATAAGCATGTTCTCAGAAGCTATTCCACTATGTAGCTGGTATCATAGCAGGACCTTCCTAATGTTCAGCTTAATTTTTTTCCTGTCTGAATTTCATTGTTTACTCCAGTTGAGTCTCAGAAGGAATTTTTCCTAGCCTTGCTTGGTCAGACTTCCTGCTTGGCAAAGAACTTCTTATCTGGCAAGGCCAAAATCTGTTACTGAATAGGCTCTGGCTTCAGCCCAAATCCATACCAGCAAAATCTGAAACCCTGCATACCCTTGCAAAAGAAAAAAAGAAGGGAGGTGGAAAAACTGCCCCAGACTTCAGTGGGAGAACCCCTTTCTTATCTGAAAGCAGTGTTACTGGTGACTTATGGCTAAATCCTGCAATGTGCTGCGCTGTTTAGGTAAGCTCACTTCAAGGGACTACAGACATGTCTTCTTCAGTGTACAGTCTAAGAGGGCAAAGAGATGTATCCAGCTGGTACACGTGATGTAATGCCAAGCTGTGTAGATGAGTGCAGCTGATCCTAGCTAGTTAATTTCATCTGCAAGGCTAATTAGCTCATATGCAATGCCATACAACTGTGGATACAATGCTTTCAGCTCTGAAGCAGGCTCAGCTGACAGCAGGCTAGAACTTTCTTTGCTGTGCTGATGTACAAATACATGCTAAACTGCCTACTCCCTGAGCAAATAAGAGATTCTCCCACAAGAGTGTCAAACAAAGCCATCCAGCCATAGGTTCAGTTTCCCGCTCTCCTACTATTTCCCTAACTGTCCAAGCTAAATGGAGCAATTTCAACACAAACACTTGAGAGACACCCAGCATAAGGGGACCAGACTGTCCACTAGCTAGCTCACAGTCCTGGAGAGCTGCTGTGGTCGAAAAGGTCATAGCAGACAAAGGACTTAAATCTGTGCCTTCCACATCCCAGGCAAAAAAACGCCAGTACAATCAAATACTCTGGTCTTACTTACTCATAGGTGTGCATTTAGTCTTACAGTCTTGGCTGCATTCTAATTCAGATAATTGCAGTCTGAATAATTTAGACTGTAACGTTTATTTGCTGTTAAAGAAAAATGATATTTCTATTCTCTGAAATTCTCAACTTAACATTGAGCAAAGGATCTGCTGTGCTCTGTACATGATGCACCCATATTTTGGAAGGAAATGAGTAATCTCTTGAGAGATGCAATCTTAACCTCCTCAGACGTTCAGTAAGAGTTTCTGAGTTTCTGGCTGCATGTGACTAGCAGCATATGGTGTATTTTCACCTTTTTATTTCCCAGTTTCCATGAGTGCTTCAATTACTTCTCTATTGGGCTAAGTTAGAAAAAGTGCAAAGGATTCTGGAATTGCTAAGTTCAGCAAATACTGGCCCATGTGAATTCTGGCTTTCAGGTATCTGTCTATAGAGAAATGTGTGATTAAGAAGAGAGGAAAAACTAGCCAGACTGGGATTGAAGAACTGAATTTGAATATAGGAGGGAGAAGTTAAAAAGGAATCCTGAAATAGTTGAGATAAGCTTTAGTACCCTTATATCTTTATTTGAACTAGACTGTTGAACATTCATGGCCTGTTTATCTCACATCTATGGCCCTTGAGATATGCCTCATATCATTCATCACTTAGGGGTTAATACATTTGTAAGAGCTGATGTTGATGTAGATCTATCCTTCCTGAGCTAGGTGATACCAGTGGCTTTTCTCCTGTATAAGGGAAAGAACCTTTGCAGGAGTGCACTTATCTAAATAATGCACAACTACATCTTTTTGTGTATAAAAATCTTTACCTTAATGCATGTTACAAAAGAGGAAAAGGGGCTTTTTACTAATGGGGCTTCCAGGCACAATGAATAGCAGATAAACTGCAGACTCTTTTGCTAATTCTTATATCCACTTGTATATCACTGAATTTGTTCTCATATCGTATCTTTGAAATCTCAGATGACTCAGACATAGATCATTTCTTGTAAATTCAGTGCAAGTTGGCCGAAACTTTAACATCTCAGAGAGTCTTAATAGCTTTCCAGATCTGACTTGTTCGAAATGCTGTTCAGACATGACCTGCTTAATCCTTCCAACTCTTAAATAAAATGTTTAGCATATATAGGTAATGTTTTAGAGGTAAACAAATAACTCAAAATACTTTATTTATTGGCACTTGAACATTTCTGCAAATTAGAAGTTTGTGCACACATTACCAATACTTTAGACATGCATTATTCAGAAGAATCTGGTACATTCCTGAAATAAACTTCAATACATAACTGAACTTTTACTAACCATGTAATAATGTCCCAAATAAGTGTTTATTTTTCATTTCTAAAATATTGGCTTTAATTGTTACTTAAGCCAAACTGTTAAGTAGGCAGTGGATGTGTGGTCTGGTGTGACAATTCTGAGTCCTAAGAGAAACTCACTGTGCTGTAATAGCATTCAGCTCCTCCCTTATCTATTTTTCTACCAGAAATTCAGGAACATGGAAACATGCAAAACTAGAGTTTCTGTCTCACTGATTTTATGAAAGCTATTTTCTGTGCCTCTGTCGCAGCCTCACACAAAACTCCTGCCTGCAGAGTCACCCAGAATTACCTTCTTTTGCCTATTTATATAGACAGAGCAATTTCCCTCAGAAGTAATTGTTTCTTTTCCTTGACAACTCCCACATAAACTACGTAGAGCTCAGAAATGAAAAATGCTTTCCTTACTGCTACTTCTACACACTCCAAGTGAGCTCCAAGGGGCAAACTGGGGAGGTTTCCTGCCTTGTGCATTCTCCATCCATTGAGGAGTACTTAGTGCCATTTGGACACTTTCTTGGGCTCCCTGTTTTCCAGTTCGGCTCAGGGAGACAGCTGTACTGGCTTTGCCTGGGTATGCCCAGGCAGAAAGATCAAATCTTAGCAAACAAGCTGCTGCTGTTTACTGACTATGTTTAACCTGTAGCCTGCAGAACTAACAGGGTTTAATTTTTTTTTTTTGAGGGGGAGAAGGGGGAAATGATAGTTGCTGATGATGTCTGCACATCCAATAAAGTAAAAAGGACTACCTGTTTGAAGGAGAAGATGCTGCTGCTGTAGCAATGAATTACCTAAGGCCATATAAGAAGGGCAGACTGCTTGATGTGTATTTTTACCCAGCAAGTTTAGCAGTCCAAAACCTAGCACTGCTATGCTTGTCAGCTTCCTCACCCTGTTCATCATATGATGTGCACACACCCGCACCTCCCCTTCTAGAGCTACACTGGAACCAGCTATTATATTTGTCTCTGAAAACAAACATGCCTATTATGGTCTAAAATTAGGATACTTTTCCTTCCCTTCCACCTTTCACAGGGGTCATAAACTGACTAACAGGGAAGCTGCTGAAATTCAGTAAGTTTCTGTTTATATGCAGACCAGGTCTGGTTTTAGTGTTCTTCGTAACTGGAAAAGACAGGCTTAACTATTCATTCCCACACTGTTATATTTAGGGCACAGCCTAAATGTGGCTGTATAAATGTGGCCATGGCAAGCCTGGCACAAACCGACCTGGTGCGAACAGAAATTGTACCATGACTGAATCCAACTAACATTTGGTGTTTACTTTCTTTAGATAAGAAAATATTTTATCAGTGCCTATAAATCTGATGTGATCCCTCTATCCTCTCAGTTTATATATATATACATATATATATATACACACACACACACACGGAAAAAATGTAACGCACTATGCAGAGTTACCATAATATAGATACTGGGACTAAACCAAACATGGTTCACAGCTGGCTTGACTGAAAATTCCTCAAAATCAGTAGAAAACTTCCCTTGACTTCAGAGGGCCCTGGTCAGGTCCATATAAGGCATAAGAGCCTCTAAGGATTTATCTGTAGGTACAGTTAACAGTTTGCTTATCAAGCGCTTCCGGAGTTCTGTGAATGTTTGCATTTTAAAGCTCACCTGCTCTTCTGGGGCTTTAAATGTTTCATTTAATTACTCCGACTTGCTGCATAGAAGGGAGAGTGGGTGAGAAAGGGGGCTCCAAGAAAAGGAGCCAAGAAAGGCTCCAAGAAAAAGGAGAAATGGGTGGAGACAAGATAGAGAAGTTGAGGTAGAAGTCAAGAAGCCAAATCAAAAGGAAGAGAATGGAAAGACAGTAGGGAGGACAATGAGGGAGATGAGAAAGAGCACATCCTGGAGATGGCCCAGTATAGGATTGATTTACCTATTGTTAAACTGCAAATGAAAGAAATGCAAATGGGAATACAGAATACTTACAGCAAAGATAGCAGCTCATGCTCTGATAGGTTCCTCTTGCATGGTATGTGTGCTGGGAGGGCCGACAAGAGGAAGGGAGGGGCAGAAACCGACTGAAACCACCTACAGAGAAAACGTGTCTCCCCTTCTCCCCTCAGTTTCCCCCATACTCCCCCCACCCTCCAGGCCTCTACACAGCTGTTTGTGTCTCAGTCACTAATGCATTCCGCATGTCTGTGCTGCATGCTTGGACATCTGGTTGAGACGTAGTAACTAACTGGGTATAGTGGTGTAAAGTTGTGAATGGGGACTGGAACTGTGATTTCCTGCCTGTGCTCTGCTGGGAGCCATGTGGGTCAGCCAGGGACTGAGTGCTTTCAGACGGTGCTAGGAACAAGATTAGCTGATGGGGCCACATGGTCTGCCAGAGGAGAATCCTTGGTGCAAAGAGTTTCTTATGGCCTACTTGAGCAATTCCGGCTGTTGAGATTTTTGCCTGTGTTGGATTAGTGAGTTGTTTAGGGATCTGGGGCAAACCAGTAAAACAGGCTGATGAATCCACGCGGTAGGTGCCAATCTGGGTTGCTGCCTTTTTCAGAAGTAAACAACTAGGAGCTGTTGTTCATCTTCCTAACTCTCTGCAGGACACAGGCTGTAAATTACATCTAGGAACAAAAGGTTGATGGAAGTAGAACTGGGTGCCCAACTTCCCAAGGGAGTGCTTTGCCCTCCAGCCAAGAGAGTAGCTTTTCTGGCTTAAACCACACAGGCTCTTCTTATGCCTTCCCATCAGCGCTCAGAGCCCAAGAAAAGTGTGCAGTACAGGATTTTCTACATTGAAGCATTTGCAACATTTTCATTGCAAAACCTGCTTTCAAGGTTGATCATGGAAATTAAATTCGGTCTGAAATGCACGAAACAAGATTGCAATCTAGGGACACTGGAGGAAATTTTATTAAAAATACCATATCTTATTGAGAGTATAGTTAAATGGATATAAAATCCTCCCTCCTCCCCTGAAAATTACTTGCAGCCAATCTCACAGACCAGCTGTAGTCTATGAAGAATGTATGCTGCCATGACCAGAATTACCTAATGAGATTTGTGGTTTTTACATTCACCAAGACTACGTTCTTCAACTCCACATTACAATCTTGAAAATTCCACCAAAATATGTTCAGAAAAGTGGGGGTTTTTTACTTTAAAAAAATAAAACTCTTTCTGCTGATAATAGAAAAAAAAGTTTTTCAAATTAGGAAATTAGGTGCTTCCTTTTTCAAAGTTTCTGATTTTTACAATAGAAATAACAGCTATTTCGACAGAAACAAAATTCCATTCTCCCCCCACTTTCAATTGTTCCCATTTGTTAGTGAAACCAATCTCCATTTGTGTCATTTTTTTCATTGTAGGAGCATTCACTTTCTGGTCTGTCCACATAATAAAATTGAAAAAAATAACAGGGAGAGGCTGCCCCACTGAATTCAGTGGAATTTTGGCCTTTGACTTCACCTAGGCCAGAATTTCATCCTCTATGGGGATTCCCACAAAAGCATCTCTTTATATCACTGTAAGCCATGCATGTTCTTTTTCTAGGGCTCCAACACACGTAGTCCCAAATAGGATTTTTATCAAAATTAATTAGTGCTGCCTACAGTTCATGTATGTGATAAAATTACAAATTACTTATTTTTGTGTTCCTGTACTATTGTGGTCCTGTACTGCACCATTACAGATTCAATATCTGCTGTGTCAAAGGCTTCACAGAAAAACATTTTTTTTAAGTGCTGGGGTTTTATCCTTTTTAGTTGCATTGTTTGTGTTTTTTCAGTCTCTTTTGAAAACTGAATTCATTTGGTACCATTTATTCTTTTACAAATTTTTAGTGCCAGTAATTTAACTGCTTGTTACCAAGGGAGTAAGCAAATTCTAAAAGCTCAAACATTTAACTATGTGATTTGTATTGTTAACAATAATGTTAAGGGAACAAATCCACAGTGGGAATAAACTGATAGGCTCAATTTAAAGCAATGCTCTGCTGCATTTCCTCAGTGAAGATTTGCTTTAGGATTTTTCTGTTCCTATATGCTAAGATTATTCCAAGCTAAAGGAAAAGTTTTGTATTTCTCACAAAGAAACCACCCAAACCAAAAAATCTTTTTCCCAGAGTTGTACATCTTTGTCTGAATTTTCTGGGTAGCATCAGGTCCTGCACCCAGGCTAAATCTGGATTTCTGTCTGTCTCAGGCCAACATATTGTAGGGGAGAAATTCCTTTTTTGGGTGGGAAAGAAAGAAATATTTTTGTGGCAGCTTTTTTATTTATTTATTAATGGCAGCTCTTTGAAGTGCTCAGTATGTTGAAGCGCAATTGTGTGTCCTAGGCTGCCATGTAGGCAAGGAGATGGCATGTGAAACAGACAAATTTACATGTTATCTACATACGGTTCATTAATTATTTCTGTGGTTTATCACATGAAATGACATACTGTGATAATTATTTTTTTTTTTGTATACATATGTCTTTTCCTTTTGCGTTAGGAACTAGCACATCCATGCACGTGGTCTAAACATGCCTAATCTTACCCCAATTTTATAGGGCAACAAGCAAGATAGAGACTTTCCAAAGTGGAATACCACCCACCCCCACCAAACACGCACAGAAGTATTAAGAAGTCTTAAGATGCATATTAAAGAATATTCAGTATTGAGAAAACAACCTGTTCATAATCCGATGTCAGAAAGGCTAGAATTAGAAACTTCACACCATGATGAGACTAGGAATTTCCAGTCCTGGTAAAATAAGACTTTTGCCTCTGTAACACTTACCCTTGTCCCTGAAATGGACATTATTCTCCATTTACCTGTGCCAAAGAAAACTTATTTCCATTTTTTTGTTCCATATAATTGTGAATACAGGGCATTAACAGAGAGGTATTTTATGTTCATCAAAAAATAAGACTCAAAGATATATAAATTTTAATAAAATATTCCATTCTTTTGTTTCATCCATATGGGTGAATTTTAAAAGTCATTTAGCAATTGAAGATATTCTTAGTAAACTTAGTAAACTGTTTTACATCAACTGTGCACCAGCATTTTAAATCCCACTAAACATCATTCATATATTTCAATGACAAAAAGAAAAGCAGCATATTCACTAAATAAAACAGGTTTTATCTGTAGCTTCAAAGTTGCTAGCTTCTTAATAAAAAGACTCCCTCTGTTTTAAGGAAAAATTTTTCACATTGCCCCATCAGATATTCTAGACCTGTAGAAAAAACCTGTTGGAACATGTTGCTAAAAATTTGGGTGATTGAGGAAAGGATAGCCAGCCATCTCTTAAGTCAAAAGTCAAAGAAAAGGTAAAGTCCTAAAAACCTCTTTGTGTAATGTTCTTGTGCCTGTGGCTGGAAAGACCTGTCAGTATTTTTCCATTGTTTGTGCTAACAGAGATTAAAAATTAATGAGAAAATTTTTTCAAGTGGGAGGATTGACAAAATGGTAATCTGATATAGAACTATTCATTTCAAATTTGCTGAGTGAAGCTGAAATCGGGGCATTACTGGCTGTCAGTCATTGCCACATGTTGGTTGTTGAAGGTGAGATGAGACTTTGGCGATCCCTGACCAACCTTTCATTCCACCACACACAAACTACTGCTGCAGTTCTGCAGCTCTGAAAAGAGGCCAGTGTATGGAGACACCATGAGAAATTGCTACATAGCAGACTTGCCTTTCAGTTATCTATGAGGCTTTGAGGTTTTCAACAGGGATTTCATGTGGCATCTAGAGTTACACAAAACCCCACACTGCAGTACCTCAGGAACTTTTCTCGTCCTGTTTCTCTGCTTTGCAAAATGGGAATAGGAGGAATAATTCCTTCTGTACCTCATACCATCAATAGAATAATATATCGACCTTAGTCTTCAGTATCACTGCGGTTAGAACAGCTTGTGCAGGCAAGCCAAGGGTAGAATGGACAGTGGAAGACTGAACCGTTTCAACTTACCTTCAGCATGAGGTTATCCTCCAGGGATGAACAGAAACATTTTTAAATGGTTCACTGCAGAGCGGGCATTTTGGTTGCTCTAAACTGAAGTGCAAAAAGAGAAAATGGTAAGATGAGACAAAATAAGGAAAATATTTTGGGGAAACATCCAGGCAGTTGGAGGTGCTTTGCTGGGGTTCAGAAACTCTAGTGCTTTATGTTCCCCTGGTTTGCAATAAAGAGGAGATTTTAAATTCAGGAAGGGAAGCATATAACAAACAGTGCCTTTCTGAGCTAACTCACAAGAGATTACACAAATTTTCCTGCAAGAGCAATAAGTATAACTTTTGACTGTGCTTGTGTAAGAAAAGGAGGTTTAGTGCCACTTTAAAACTTGAGTGTAGCTGCTTAGTCAGTATTAGCTTCCCTTCCTCCCGCCCCCCTTCCTCCACTACTGGGTAACTTTGTTGCAATATGGGTGTGACTTCTGATGGAGCTCCCCCTCCCACTTATGTCATTACTTCAGTTCCTTTGAATCAGAATAAAAAGTGCAGCGAACTTCAGACTCATTGACTGCAGGCTTAACAAGTGTCAGGCTTTTCTTCTTTCTGCAGCTTGCAAGGATCTCTGGCTTTGCAAAACAGTTCCAAGAAAACAATGGCCAGCTTCTCCTTATGGGCAACTTTTGGATTATGTTTGCTGAAGTTTTGTCTCGCAGAAACACGTAAGTTATTTATGAATGAAAACACTTATAGTCGCTGATAAGTTTACGCTTCAGACAGCAAGAGCTCTTCTGCTAGACAGCTAACAGCTTTCTTGCATCTATCTTTATATGAAGTTTTATTATTTGTAAGAGTTATCAGAGATGCTTTAGAACTGTAACCTCAGCTGTGCTGGTTTGTACAGTCATGGAAAACTGTGTATTGCATGTAAAGGGAAAGATCTATAAAAAGTGAACTGTAGATCATTAAAGCTACATTTAAACTAAGAACATTAAGTGCATCAGGGAATTTAGAACAGCTCTGGTAAAGCTTGGTTCTACAATGCAACTGCTGTTACATACTTAGTTTGCTCTTCCAGCTCCATTTCAGACAGCAAAGAACAG
The DNA here is from genome assembly GCA_013398295.1 of Chionis minor. NCBI lineage: Eukaryota > Metazoa > Chordata > Aves > Charadriiformes > Chionidae > Chionis > Chionis minor. Next base: position 228,827 of record VZSF01002850.1, on the reverse strand, counting down.
AGGGGAGGTGGGGGGGATGGAGCCTCCCCAGCATACAACTGCATTCTAGAGTTTACATGGACTGAACTAGCAGCTATTAGATAACTGCATTTGGACACAGCCTTTCTGAACAGAAGCAAAACTGCAGTGAACTGTGACTGGAATTGGGAGAGTTTTTATGTCAAGCATGCTTGTTTCTCACTTCCTAAGGTTTCTTTGGGGTTGGCTGATGAAATTTGGAACAAAGGGGGTTAGAAGTGACCACAAAATAGAGTTGTTTATCAAATAACTTTCTGTAGTTTGGTTATCTGATTCAAGTATTTGTATTTTTAAATTAAATGTTAATACAGAGAACAAAATAAAAATTGTATATCCAAAATGACGAAATACTTTTGAAATTCCACATCATGCAGGCTCAACCATGTTTGAGGGAAACGGCCATGCTTTTAACAGACTCTCACTGTGGCAGAAACTGCCTCGAGGCATTTTGTGGTTAGGGCTAACAATTATGCTTCTACATTATTTTTCTACTCATCAGTTCCAGAAGTCTAACAAAACACATTTTTCATGGCCATTGTCACGCAAGGGCTCTGTGTGTGTATAGTAAATATATATATCTCTCATTTGTTTGAGCAGCAGTGGATACTTCTGTAATGGTTGCAGCACTGCTGGGCTGTGAATGGGTGTGTCGGAGTGAACACTTCCCAGTGCATCTGTGATAGCTGAAGCAGCCTCATTGCTTTTCTTTCTAAAATTGTCTGTCGTACCAAAACACTCTTGCTAAAAACAGATATATGCCTTAGAGAAAGGACAGGGGTACTGTAGGCAAATAAAGTATGTCTGAGATGTGTTTAAAACCTTGGCTTGATCCATGTCTGTATGCTCTATAAGTATTATAATTATTTGGTTGCCGCCTGCTCAACTGATTTCTCCTTTTATAAGCTTCCAGGAGTGTCCTAAAGAAGTAGGGTCTGCACTGACTTTAGGAGTAATGTGTTTTTACAATGAGACACAGCAGAAAACCCCATCATCTAGTCTTCATCATAGTTTCAAAAAGTATGTCAAACTTCCCTTATACCCCGCAAGGAAGTTTCTTTAATGGCTTAGCAAGGTATTAAACTATAGCTACAACATATTTTAACTGGTATGTGGTACATTCCAGCATGACTTTGTAGTCAGTAATGACTTCATACCAGCAGCTGATGGTGGGTATATTTTCTTTTTTAAACCAGTGACTTTGCTGTGTATCATAGAGTAGTGGCCATTGCTGTTGGGAAACATCTTGCTTGAAGACAAAATTCAGATCTGCTCCTGAATTAGAATTTTGATTCTTTTTGTGCAGAATTTGGCAAAATTGGAAAGGACCTGGGATTACTGTTAACATGATTACTAAAGGAAAGATAAGATATAGAGAGCAGCTGGAAACCTGTTCATCCTGAGTTCTGTGCTGTTGTGACCATACTGTCACTGACATGTGACTGAGGTGTAGTCATGGTATTGAAATGATTTTTGCTGTCTGAGGGGTCTGGATCCAGGAGCATATAGATGGTTAATGATAACTCTGGGGGAGATTTCCCCCTGTGAGCATTATGTATATGTAAAAGTATTTCTCAAAGTTTTCCTTGATTAACACAAAGTGAATCCTAGAATTTTGACCCCTCAAAGTGGAAGAAGCTGGAATAGAAGTAGCAGTAAAGACGAACGGAAAAGAAGGAGAATGAGTCCACCAGTGGGAGGGAGGAGCTTAGCTATTAGCACTGGAGAAGTTGCCAGAGTCTCAGTATGAGGTAAGGTGAGACAGGACTCTATAGCTACCAGTCACAAAGGAAGGGACTTGCGTGCCTCAGCTTACATATCCATCATGTAAATTTGTAAATAAAGCAGTCTGAAGAAGCTCTTTGTGCTAGTTTATTTTCACTTGGTCCTTACTGTGTGTATCTTGGCTATTTCCCCAATGCTGCAAAGTAAGTAGACTTTGTTAAAGTTAACTTGAGCTTCTATCATCATTTAATGGAAAGGTTATATACCTGCCCTTGAAATACTCTCACACACAGAGCCAGCAAACCATGGCAGAGGATTGTCTAGCAGTCTTTGCAGAAATGTTTGTCATTTCTTTCGTTACTGGTGTTCACCCCATTACCTTGAAAAACAGGAAGACAGAGAAAAGCTTAATGAGGAAAGATAGCATCATACAACTGAGGAAGAACTTTTTAAACTAAATGCTTTTAAAACCACTCGTAGCTCTAGCCAAGGTTAAAGGAAATGTTCCTCCATACCTGGCATGTCTTTCTTTCCAGAACCGTTCCCACAACTTTTATAGGCCAGGACTTGAAGACACTATTAATATTGCAGTTATTCATCTAGCACTTAAAGATGCATGAGGTTCTACTGTAGCAAGAATATGCCAGCAGGATGAGATGTTCTGAGATGCTGATAGACACATTAAACAGCAGAGAGAATTGTGAGCTCATTACTGCTAAAATACTTGTAGAAAAGTTGGGTTGTCAAGAATTTCATGAAGGGGTAAAAAAAATGCTTTCATTGAAGAACAACTGCCGTTTCAAATGAAAGAATTTATGGAAGAGAGCAGGAAAATATAGCAAGGAAAAATGTAGATCTCAAAGGGATGTTTGTTTGTTTGGCAAGGAGCATGCTAGATTGCAGGAAGCAACAAAAATTAGTTATGAAATCTAATAGCATGAAGTCTTGAAGAATTTAATTTAGAGAAGAAATTTGAAATGTGTCCAAGCAAGAACCTAGTGTAAACCTCTGCAGACATTTCCAGTAATTTGGATAGCAACTGTCAGGAACAGGAGAAAATAAATGAGGAATAAAAAAAAGATAGCAGAAGAAATCAAGTTAATATATAATAGGAATGGAGCCTATAGAAATGTGAAAAATTAGAAAAACTAAAAACTATGTTGCCAACATGGCATAGGATAAAGCTCTGCTGAGCTCTGTGAGATATGCATTAATTAAAAAGCAAAGGGCAAACAATGCAAGATGGCAATGTTCTTGCCAGAGAAGAGATGGCATTCAGAGGGAGTGGCTAGGCAGCAGTAGTAATTAGGTTTGAAAATAGCTTGCTAAAAGACATTGTTTTTAAGGATAGATGAGATAAGGACACACTAGTTAAACATCTTTAAATGACAGTTTGGGTATTGGTGATCGTGCTACTAGGTAAGAAGATGGAGTAGAAGACCTCCGGTAATTCTTTATTCTTTGATAAAAGAATAACTTTAGTTCTAAATGTAGTTGACTGCTAGTGGAATACATTGTAGAGAAGCAGGGGGAAAATGATGTAGAGCTTCTTATATATGGTGAGGGTAAGTCAACCCAGGAACTTAAAAGTTTTTCAGAATTCCAGAGATGCTGTAAAGGCTTTTCCATTTGCTTTCTGGTCTTGCCTCACATTTCTGTCCCTGAACTAATGGATAAGTGTTTGAAAATGCAGTCAAGATAGAAGATGATAATTCTCAACTTCATAGGACATGTATTCCGTTATTTACAAAACATTGATTTTTTAAAAAAAATATTTTTTAAAGAGGACTCTGTGCAAGAGAGCAAGGAAAGGTGTTCTGCCAAACTCTTGTCTAAAATTGCTTTTTCCTGGACCAAGGCTAAATGTACATAGTTACCTGTGAACTGTAACTTCACAGAGAGGGTAATTGTGAAACAAACGTGACCCACCACAGTAATCGTGCCCACTTTAAAAACAAAACACATGATGTTTTAGCATCAGCTGGTAACTGAGAGCATGCTCTGTCAACTTTCATTTTTCAGCTCTAAGCTGAATTCTTAGACTAGCGAAGTTATGTCGCAGTTTAATCCCCACCACACAGTGACAAGTTCAAACTTCAACGTTCAATCCCCCCTCACCCACAAGTTCAAACTTCCACTTGAAGGTCAGCAAAATGAGGGGAGCAAACACAGGTTGGGTTTGTCACCAACACGTCTCTGATAACCCACATCATGGTTGCTACTAAGTAAAAACCACTTTCCCAGTCTATTTTGTTCTTTGTGTTTACCGGTAAGAGTTTCTTTGTGATATATCTGGTGGTTTGCATTGCTCTCTGTGGGTTATTGACAACTGTAGACATGAAGCCAGTTTGGCGTAGCTGCTAGTCATTTTCCAGACTAGGCCAGAAGTTCATCAGCAGTTGTTTCTCACTCCCAAGGAGGTAATAATCATTTCAAAGCCATCAGACACTGTAATTATCAGTAATCATTATGGCTGCTGCTACTACTGGTGGCAGAGAGGATTGTGTCAGTCCTGAATATTTATCAGTTTTCTCCCTGCCAAATTACAGGCCTCCCTACAGTGGCATTAGCAATAATATCAGTAGCAGCTGGCTGTGATTTTCCTCCCTTTTTGTGGCTGCTGGAGCTGACCCCGCCCAAGGGTCGACAGAGCAGCTTGTCATATGAATGAGTTTGCAGGCAGTAACATGAAATGGCAACTGAGAGAAAAAGGGGCTTTCCTTGGAGAATCTTTTCAGTCAGACTGAAAGTTCAGTTAATCAAGATTTAAAGTTCAAACCTCCGTGGCTGTTTTCCTGCCTAACAAAAACTGCAGTCATTTTTTTCGAATCTGAGCCTCCAGTTAAGAACATAATTGAACTCTCTTTTGTACAGACTGGCTTTGGGACTTTCCAGTTCCTCTACATGACAACACTGGCTGCATTATATAATGCAGCAATCTTATTTCAGTACAATAACCTTCAACCCTCGCATTGTAAAACAGAAAAAGAAAAAAAAACAACAAAAAAACAACAGAAAGAAGTTGAAGAATAATTTAGCAATTACTAACATGGAAACTTGGGCAACCACACCAATTCGAAGTAAAAACCACAGAGAAGGCCTAAATTTTACTTACATTTGCAGTTTGAAAAATACATTGCTTCACTTTGTTCTTCAATTGATGTCTGAGCTAGGTTTAATAGCTGGAAGTTCGAAGAGACTGCATTGTGTCTTTGGGGGAAAGAAAAAAAAAAATCAGACATGCAGCAGCTGTGGTAAAACTTCTGTCTCTGCTAATGATACTGTTCCAAAAGCAATGTGAGATGGTTATAAAAGAGGTTGCCCGGGTACAGGCTGATAGCTGCCTAGGAAAAGGACATTAGCTAGTGATCATCAACTACACAGTTAATGTCAGTGTACTAAATTCCTGCTTTCACAAATAAGAAGCTGCCCTTGACAGAATATATAATAGTACAAACATATTCTGTGATGTAGCTTTTGTTGAATATATATGTCTCACAGTGTCAGCGTGTTAGCAAGGCCCATAGCAAAACAGGTTCTCAGAAGAATATTTCCCTAGGGGGCCTTTTTATTGTTATTTTTGTTAATGGATAGGTGTCTGTAAAGAAGTAGGGTGTGGTATGTGTGGGTAGATGTAATGAATAGTTTCTTGCAGCATTCCCATACTGAAGTGAGAGGTTAACTGGAGCTCAGCATATGGTCGTTGGCCACCCAGAAGGACCCTGTGAGCAGATGTGTGCGAGCTCTGTCCAGGCAGCAAGTAAGCTGCTATCCAAATCGGGGTCTAAAAGTCAAGCACCAAGTTGCCAACCTCTCTGAGAGAACATATCTTGCCACCAGTGAGGCTTATCAGCAAGGGATTGGTATCATGCTTGCCAGAGCAACATGATCGCAACTGTTTTCAGAAAGCAGGCAGAGCCCACATGCCCACTCAAACCAGAGTAAGCAAGCTGGCAGCTGCTCTTTCTACGGCATGTAGAAGCAACAGTTCGACAGTGCTGTAGGGGTGATTGGGATGGTAGTGATTAGTTGTTTACCTACACTGTGCCATCAGTCAATGCACATCTTATAGATAACATGGAGTATCCCTGTCACAGAATGAAGAGACTAAGGCAGTGATACAGTATGTCACTGCTAGGATAGCCAGGTCTTCCTGACTCCATCCCAGTGCTCTGGGTAAAGCTTCTGCAACAAGAAATATGGAATAGTTAACTGGGCAGGTTCAAGGGAAAGTAGTATTTGCCAATTATAAAGAAACACAATTCATTAATAATGAAGTCACTGAGGGTGAGGCCTAAAGTCAACGTTTTGTGTTCACTCACTTCCCTATTCTTCCTCCTCTTGCTTGATTAGGTGTCCTCCATTAACTTGCATGCCCTTTCCCTTTTCTATCGTTCATTCAGGCATGTAAGTGTAGGAAAAAAGCCTCTTTTGCTAATGAGTCTTCACATTTATAGGCTTTTTTATCTGTTGCTATATATTGCTTATGCATAAATTCAACATATAGAACTTGGAAGTGAAAGAATATGTATTCTGTTCAAATTAATTTCTTCAGTATCAGGGCTTATAAAAATCAGATAAAACTTTGTTGCTCTGGCAGTTTTATCCTGTTTATTTGTGTGTGTGCTATCTATAAACACGCTGAAGACTCGCAGCTATTTTCAGTTCAATAGCACTTGGTTCCTGTTAGACAACAGCAAATGCAAAGTATGATTTTCTTACAAAGTTCTTATTCAAGACTTAGCTTTTTATGATTAGTGATGTTTGAAGCTGTTGGGCAAATGAGAACTGAATTAATTTTTTGTCCTACTGCCAAACTTAACCCTTCTTTAATAGTACTCTCAAAGTATCATAGAATGGTTAAAGTTGGAAGGGATCTTAAAGATCATCTAGTTCCAACCCATCTGCCGTGGGCAACGACACCTCCTACTAGACCTGGTTGCTCAAAGCCCCATCCAACCTGGCTTTGAACAGTTCCAGGGATGGGGCATACACAACTTCCCTGGGCAATCTCTTCCAGTGTCTCACTACCCTCATAATAAAGAACTTCTTCAAATATCTAATCTAAATCTACCCCCTTCCACTTTGAAGCCATTATTCCTTATCCTATCACTACGTGCCCTTGTAAAGAGTCCCGCTACAGCTTTCTTGTAAGCCCCTTTCAGATACTGGAAAGCTGCTATGAGGTCTCCCCAAAGCCTTCTCTTCTCTGGGCTGAACAACCCCAACTCTCTCAGCCTGTCCTCATAGCAGAGGTGTTCCATCCCTCTGATCATTTTCGTGGCCCTCCTCTGGACCCACTTCAAAGAGATCTAAGTCCTTATGTTGGGGGCTCCAGAGCTGGACATGGTATTCCAGGTGGGGTCTCATGAGAGCAGAGTAGAGGGGCAGAATCACCTCCCTTGACCTTCTGGCAACGCTTCTTTTGACACAGCCCAGGATACAGTTGACCTTGTTGGCTGTAAGTGCACATTGCCAACTCATGTTGAGCTTCTCAACTAACACCCCCAAGCTCTTCTCCTCAGGGCTGCTATCCATCCAGTCTCTGCCCAGCCTGTATTTGTGCTTGGGATTGCCCTGACCCACATGCAAAACCTTACACTTGGCCTTACTGAGCTTCATGAGGTTCACATGGGCCCACCTCTCAAGCCTGTCAAGGTCCCTCTGGATGGCATCCCTTCCCTCCAGTGTGTAGACCACTCCACACAGCTTGGTGTCACCGGCAAACTTGCTGAAGGTGATTATTTTAAAAAATTGATTTAATAACCAACTGAAGAATGATGTCTTAAATTTAGTCAAGTTTCTCTCCTGTTTGAAGCAATATTTCCTAGTGATAACTATCAGCTATTTTCTTGAGATCTTGGAGGTATTTGCACATAAAGGCTTGATACTTTGGGAAAGCTGAGTGATATCAAATGATCCTGCAAGTCAGACAAGGAGTGAAGAACAGACCCACTGTTTCTAACCTGAAGATTGGCCACCTGGTCATGATGCCAGAAGGCCAGAACATTACAAATCCAGAGAAGTTTGAGTTTCACTGTGAAGCAGCTATGTATATCCAGGTGGCACCCAGGTGTATCTTTTAAATGTCCACATCTTCTTTTGAACAACTTGTTTTGTTTTTCATGCCTGTTTTCTGTTTTCCTCACATCTCTGTCTCTCTGGAACATCTGAAACAGTCCTATAAATCTGATAGACTCTTGTCAGGCTGTGTCTGGGATAGAAGGTTATACACATTTGATCCATTAAAACTTCTGCTCAGCAGCTTAGTCATTGTCAGGCAAAATGAAATGTAAAGACCAAGTTCTTCTTCCAAGAGACAAGCCTCAGAGGAGACTCAAATTACAAGAAAATTCTCTTATTAATATTTTTAATTATTTTCTTTTATTTCAGCATACTGTGCTGTCAAGTCTGATTTACTGTCATTATGTTCAACATAAGGCTAATAGGGCAGGAGAATCCAGCAACTTCAGAAGACTGGCATTAACAAAATACCACTCATATTGCAAGAGTCACTTTGCCTTCTTGGGAGCAGCAAAGACTCTTCTGGCAGAGAAAATAAAAATACTTTTCTTGAAATCTCATATTGAGCTCTAAACTCTTAAACTCCGCTTTTCCAGAATGTAACAATATCATTTTATAGGCTACAGAGAATAGATACTTGGTGGTTCCAGTTAATCACTAAATGAGCATAGCTAAGGTTTTAGGCAGACAGCTATTCCATTCACAATTCTTGTATTAAAAGCAGTAACTGGCAGACGTGAACATGAGATACTTTCTCATGGTGGCTGCCTAGAAAGAAATTTCTTTCCCGCATTTGTGGCTTGCCTCAGAAAACCCTGGATCCATTTGCTCGCTGTTGTGGTGTAAAATGTTGCAGAAGCTCTTCTCAGAGTGTATATGACAATTTTTGTGTCTCCTGACATTTCTGTTAGATCAGTCCTATTCATTCTTATGGCTGATAAGTCCTATTTATTCTTATGGTTGTATTGTCTTGCTGCTTGTTGAGTGCGAAAAAATCGCAGTAGTTCCGCTTTATTTTCTCAACATCTCCTTGACCTGCCAAGTCTCACACATTATCTAATAGTGATATAGTTTACGTTCACATCAAACAGAGCAGAGCATTAACTGGCTTTTAAAACAGTAAAGCAGAGGTAATCTTAGAGCATCATGGAAGGGTAAGACTAGCACAGTTACTCATTTTTTTCGGGACATCTCTAGGCATAAGTGCTAGACAGCACTTTCTGCCTCTGTGGATTAGAGAAAAGCCTGGTTGTCCAGTTTTCCAGGAGGCAGCATGTCCTGTGACTTGGAGATTATTAAGACCAATGGCTGAATCCAAATTTATTTTGTGTTAATGCTTTGATGAGATTTTATTTTTATCCAGATAGTTCATATAACAAGTAGTTTGTGTTTCTTTTTGGAGTTGCAGATCTTTTTTCTTCTTCATTTATATTCCCTAACAACTCCTATTATTTATATACATGCCAGTGGGGGCCAACCCTATAGTAAATTAGTGTGGAGTACACAATATATTATGTACAAAGAAATGCAAGACTGGTAAAATGTTGCAACAGTGCCCTGATCAGTGGAATTTCTATCCAAAGTTTTGCATTTGCAAATGAACAAACTCTTTAACTATTTCCTTTGCTGAGCAAAGGAGGAAAATTTCAAAAAAACTCTCTCTACCTGACTAGGTTACCCTTCAAAATAAAATGTAAGCAATGTTATTTTCTTCAATTGCTTCTATGTAGTCACAATTAAATTTTTAAAATATAGCATAGTCACAGCATTGAAAGTCTTGGGCCTATGTTATATCCATTAATAATCAACAAGAGTGTTTTTTGATAACATCTGCTTGATGATACACGTCTGCATCTTCAAAGCTCAAGGTGAGCATTAGTAACAAAATGCAGTGGTCTCTCCTCAATATATCCTACAGCACCTTAAATGTTTAAATATTTGGTCATCAATATATGTCTGAGATGTATTCCTTCCAGTTGTCTTCTGCTATATTCTTCCAAGTACTGTAGAACATCTACAAGAAGTGCCAGAGGAGGATCTGGGCAACTACAGACCTGTCAGCCTGACCTCAGTAGCAGGAAAGATCATGTAATGATTCATCCTGAGTTCACTCACGCAGCATGTGAAGGACAACCAGGGTATTAGGCCCAGCCAGCATGGGTTCATGAAAGGCAGGTCCTGCTTGACCAACCTGATCTCCTTTTATGACCAGGTGACCCACCTGGTGGATGAAAGAAAGACTGTGGATGTTGTCTACTTGGACTTTAGTAAGGCCTTTGACACAGTCTGTCACAGGATTCTGTTAGAGAAGCTGGCAGCCCATGGCATAGACAGGTGTACTCTTCACTGGGTTAAAAACTGGCTGGATGGCTGAGCCCAGACAGTTGTGGTGAATGGTGTTCCATTCAGCTGGTGGCAGGTCTCAGGCAGTGTTTCTCAGGGGTCAGTTTTGGGGCCAGTCTTGTTTGATACCTTTATTGATGATCTGGATGAGGGGATTGAGTGCACCCTCAGTAAGTTTACAGACAACACCAGATGAAGTGGGAGTGTTGATCTGCTTGAGGCTAGGAAGGCTCTGCAGAGGGATCTGGACCGACTGGATCAATGGGCTGAAGCCAACTGTAAGAGGTTTAACAAGGCCAAGTGCTGGGTCCTGCACTTGGGTCACAACAACCCCAGGCAATGCTAGAGGCTTGGGGAGGAGTGGCTGGAAAGCTGCCTGGCAGAAAAGGATCTGGGGGTCCTAGTGGACAGCCAGCTGAACATGAGCCAGTAGTATGCCCAGGTAGCCAAGAAGGCCAATGGCATCTTGGTCTGTATCAAGAATGGTGTGACCAGCAGGAGCAGGGAAGTGATTATGCCCCTGTACTCAGCACTGGTGAGGTCACAGCTTGAGTGTTCAGTTTTGAGTGCCACAGTATAGAAGGGACATTGAGGTGCTGGAGTGTGTCCAGAGAAGGGCAACGAAGCTGGTGACGGGTCTAGAGAATATGTCTTATGAGGAGTGGCTGAGGGATTTAGGGTTGTTTAGTCTGGAGAAGAGAAGGTTGAGGGGAGACCATATGGCTCTCTACGACTGCCTGAAAGGAGGTTGTAGTGAGATGGGCGCTGGTCTCTTCTCTCAAGTAACCAATGATAGGACAAGAGGAAATAGGTTCAAGTTGCGTCAGGGGAGATTTAGGCTGGACATTAGGAAAAAATTTTTCACTGGAAGAGTTATCAAACTTTGGAATAGGTTGCCCAGGGAGGTGGTCAAGTCACCATCCCTGGAAGTGTTTATAAGTCATGTAGACGTGGTGCTTAAAGACAGGGTTTAGTGGTGGACCTGGTAGAGTAGGGTCAGTTGTTGGACTGGATGATCTTAAAGGTCTTTTCCAACCTAAATTATTCTATGAGTACTCCTTGAAAGAGATTTGATGTCTTATGCTTTCTCTGTGTATCACTTCAGAAACAGGTGATGTCTCTGATGAAATCTTATTCTCTGTAGTGTTTCTTTTTCTTGCATTACCTGGAGTTCACATAAATGTTATGACACTTGGTCTAGAGGAGGTTACTGTCTTGTCTGGTGTGTTTCATCAACACATTCAGCAGAGTTGGAATCACGCTGAATGCGTTTATATTACCACAGAACTTAAAATTTTAAGTCTAAATGTGGTGTTATTTAACAGAGTAAAGATGACTGCAGCTAGTGAGAAAGAACTGAACTGACAAATAAGCTGATAGTAGACAGTAATAACTAGGTATTTTGTAGCCCTTTGGAAGTCAGTTATTTTATCCCCACCTCACAGGTAGAGAAACAGAAAGAAAGCAAAAAAGTCACCCAGCAATGTAGCTGTAACTAGAACATTTTCTCTTAAGTCCCAGCCTGGTATTCTATCAACAAGATTCGTACTTCTTTTGCTTGAATTTGAGAAAGAAGCTCTGATTTCGCATACAGGGCACTTTCAGCAGAAAAAAGCATTATTATTATTATTCATAAGAAAAAAATCCTTGTGGAAACATCCTTCTACTGGTGCAGAAGTGAACAAGAGTACAGAGGACTGGAGCATTCTCTGGAAAGCTCTCACCTTAAAAACAGGAAACTGTCTTCAGGTACTAACTGGTAATCCATCACTGACCCTGGTTATGCAATCCTTACTTCAGATGAACAATCCATGTAAGAAAATACTCTTTATGAGCAATAGCTAAGTATTTTCCTAATATTTGAAACGCCCTTACAGTCCATTGTTTGCACACCTACACTGAATGTATTACCAGTATCAGTCAAATACTTTATCTGTTTTTATTACTCATACTCATCGGCACCAGTCACAATCGTATTACTGTTGACTCGCACCAATTGCAAGGCAACATATTAACACCTTTTTTCCACCCGTAGCATTATAGAAATATATCCACAATGATAGCCATAGCAATGTGTTCAAGTCCTAATGTGACTCTGTCTTTCATTTTTTAACTTACTGTTTTGGTATCTTGAATTGTTTGCTATATTGGGAGATATCCCAATACCTCCCGTCCTTCCAGATCAAACAGTTTTAAGAATCAGCTGAATTAGCAGTGTTTCAGGAATCAATATAGTAAGGTGTGTCTAAGACACACTTTCAGACTGTTTAAAAAAGACAAATGGGATCTATACACAATGACTGGTTGCAGACCATCTGCAGAAGTGGTTCCACACTGTGTCAGCTACTTCTTCTGTTCCTAAGGGAGATCTCTGCTTTGTTTAAAGAACTTCCTGCTTTTATTTTTTGCAAGTATATGATGAAATCTTACTTCTGATTTCAGAGTTGCTTACTGGCTTGCTTTCCTTTTCCTTTTCCAGCTCTGATACAAGCTTACCGGTCTCAATCCATCTTTTGTACTGTATATAGCTCACTTTTAATACTCAGTATAATGTGGTAATAATGGGTCATACAAGATCATTTTTTTTGCTTTGTCTAGTGTACTTGACAGACAGCTCAATGAATTTTGCTTCAAAGTAATTTACTTGGGGAGGGCGGCAAATCTTGTGGTTCTTTATTAATAATAAATTACTATCTATCTGGGATTTTCTCTTTAGTAAGATGGCTTATTCCTGCTTTGCTGTTTGAATTCCCTTCCTTAAAGTGAATCTGACTTCATGATGCTTTCCAATGTCATGAAACTCACAGTACCTGAATTGAGGTCTGTGACTGTATCATTTTCCCTTCAAACATTGACTAATTCTGGATCTTCTCATAAAATCTAGCTATATCTCATGAAAATAGAAGGTTACTACAATCAGTGAGCATCACAGCAAAATCACAGGCTTCACAATGATTCCAGCACTTTTGGGAGAAAATGATTCTTCACTATTTGAGGACAATTACATGCAAACAGTAGTGCATTGCCCTTACATATCTCCACTGCCTAAATATATGTAGGATTTAATGTAGTATTTGAATTCACAGAATTTTGAGGCCACCTTGCCAACGCCTCTTTGCCATTCTTCCCATTTATGCGAGTGAATCTTCACTGCCTCTCATGAATATTTGAGTTTAGATAAACTTTTTTTTAAAATAGGCAAAAGCATTAAATCCAAGGCATATAATTATTCTAATATTTGTGATAGCAACAACATTGTGTACATACTAATGTTAATTGCAAACTCAGTTACTGAATATGCCTTTTTACTAAAATAAGAGATTCAAAACTAAGACTGTAAGAATTATTAAATACATTTAACTGAACATCTAGCTTGAAATACAAATAACCCACATGCCTCTTAGGAAAGTTTCTTGCTTGTCAGAATTTTCAGTATAAATCTCAAGGTTCTTGAAACTGTAGTGTATGGATGGATAGAACAACACAGAGCCCAGAAAACAGAAACATTTTGACACCAAAAAAATTGCATTAGAAATTGGCTGCTGGACTAGGCATTCTGGTTACAGGCTATGGGATCCCTGTCCTTCTGCTATTAGGGAAAAAACAGAGAGAGTAGTGGATGTGATAGTGTTCTCTTCCATCAGCAGAAGCTTGCACTGATTTAAGGTAGCATAAGACCTTTCTAATTGATTTATATAGATTCTAGATGAGATTTGATTAAGCAGATTGTGTTAATCATTACATCATTTTACAAAATGATCATTTCCAAAGATAGCTTTGTTATGTTTGGACCATGCTTCAGATCCCAAGCCAAGTCTTTCTGCTAATGAAAAATACGAAGTTTGGAGGTTTTTTTCACTCTTAGTCTGTCCTAATATTTCCAGAGTAAAATGTCAAGGTCTTCAGCAAGTGAAAATGAAATATGCATTTCATGAGTTTTATTTTTTTCAAAAGTGTATAGTATACTTCCCAATGCTTCTAAGAGCACCATGGTTGCTATCCCTCTATTGAAAATGTCCTTAAAGCTGGGTACTTCTTGGGTTTCTGTGGAGAGGAACACATTGAGATCAACCAACTCTTCACCTCTGAAACTGCAGTAGCTTGTACACACAGCTGAATATATAAATTTAATCTTTCATTATTGCCTGTGAATGAAGCTCTTCAGACTTCTTCCACATTCTTCAGAGAACTCTTTCTTCCAAGATTGTTTCTTTACTCCCCTCTTTCATATCCAGCATTTCTGATCTCTTGAAATCACACCATTTGTAAAGTCTTGTGGGTAACAATGACCACACCACACTGCTAGCAGAAGTTACTGAAAATCCCACTGTGGAAAGAAAGCAGGGTTTCAGTGTAACATCACAAAGCAAGTCAACTGCTTTTTGCTAACCGTTGATTCTAATAAGTAACTTTCTTCAGCTTTTGGTTTTCATTTGGTTTGATTATCATTCATGCAGTAATTTGTTAAGACTTACAACTCTTCCATATTCTGGAGACCTTCAGAATGCAGATGATACTATAATTTATGTTGCTTTTTTGTACAAATCACAAATATTCAAAAGTATGTTTTATCCACATTTAAAACTGCAAAGTTACATGCAAAAGATACAGCTCTATTCTTAATCTGAGAAACCTGAAGTTAGTATGAGTCATTAAGTCACACATTACATGGGAGTTCTCCAGTTTGATTTCGAGCAGGCCAAATTCAACAGATTATCAGATTATATTTTAATCTGTATCCAATTAACAACTATGATCTCTGATTTAAATGCTTAATATTGTGCTAATTTATACTGTTCTGTAAGGTACCTCATTGAAAATTTGTATAAACAACTTCTACAGAAATGTTCTAAAAAAATAATGGAGAGGGGTTATGAAAGAATGGAATTAGTTCATCTGCATTTTGGGGAAGCTGAGTTTGGAATAAGTACTGATATGTCTCGTGTTTGGGCAGTCCTCTCCTGCCATTATTTGTTACTAGTAAGTCTGCATGGGTCATTTGTCCTTTGACATGTCTTACATATTCCAAGCAGCTGCCTTCTTTTTAGTATGTCTGCCAGACTAATGTTATCTTTTTTTTTAAAACTGAATGGCTTTCAGAGCTTTAAAAAAGATTCTTAGGGTTCCTTTCCCTGTTGTTTTCTTGCAGTGACCTTGTTAAAGTCAATAGATATTCTACTTCTTATTTAACTTTTTTCTCTTTTTCAGTTTTGATCATTGCTTGCTTTTCCATAATAAGCTTATTGTACAAATGAGTTTAATATGTTAAGAATACTTATTAGAGGTTTTCCTGTATAACTCAGGAGCAGCGGAAATACAAAAAGAATAGTTTTTCAGTTTAGAAATTGCTTACCAAAAAATAAAAAATAGATTTCATTATCATGTGAAACAGAGTTTCACATTACACCTGGTTTTATTATTGAGTACTATACTGCAAAAATTAGAATTCAAACCCTGTCATTTAATTAGACTTGTTAATCATAGGTCTGATTTTGTATTAATTTCTTATCTAAATAACCACAGAACTTAAATTAGACTTCCCATGACTTGTCAAATCTTAGATGGAGGCTGAACGTAAAAGCTGTATGGAGACAATAAAATAACAATGTAATAGTTCTTTGCTTTTACAGCATTCTCTATCAGTAAATCTAAAATTGCTTTATTAAGGAGTTTAGTTGCAAACGGAGGTAGAGAGATGAATTGACTTACCCAGGTTATCTCAGTGGGTAAATGACAGAGCAGTGAAAAAGCATAAGGCCTTTTGGGCCTTAAGGGGGTGGGATTGAGGCTGGGGATCTGTCTGCTGAGCAACACAGCGTCTCATTTGCTCTTATCTCAAATGACTAAACAATTTGGTTTCAGTCAAACAATGAAAATCAGACTCCAACTATTATGTGCCAGCTTTGTTTCACGTATGTTTCTTCACCTGGATTGCATGGAACTGATCCCAACTGATCTGCTTCACAGTCCCTGTTACTCAGCCTTTGGGGTTAGACTACTCATTGTACAGCCTGAAGCTTTCCTAGTATCGACAAAGGATGATTATGGTTTTCATCATCTCAAGGGGGGCATATCTGATAACTGCTTAATTCCAGGACTATGATTTCACTGCCTGTAACTTTTCTACTGAGGTCCTGTGCAGCTGTACCATGTTCTAGTGGATTCTGAAAGCTTTCAACTCGCTATTGGGTGAAACATGAAAAATAATATTAATGTCAGCAGCAAGGAAGTTTATTGTAAGTGATGACACTGTATAGGCTCACTCAGGATGTTTACCACAGCAACAGCTACCAAGCAGATAAAGTATGTTTGGAAGATGCATTAGCAGACTCTTTTCTTCCTGCAGCAACTGCTGGGGAATGAAACTTATTTCTTGTACTTACTTGCATTTTGAGTGACTCTATGAATGCTTGATTCATTAATAATGCCACCCCTCCACCCACTTTTTAAAATTAGTAGCCAGGAAAGCTATCAGATTAAGAGACTGAAAATTTTTGCTGATTGGTAAACAGAAACAGAGACAATGACTTTGGTGGCCAGTAGGCAGATTCATTAAGAACAATTTAGAAGAAAATCAACAGCTTGATCTTTGTCCCACATCCCATTCCCAGTGTGCACTTACTGAAGTAACACAGAAATGCATGGAATACTTACTAACATCTGGTGGAGAAAGGAGAGCCTCCTACTGCAGTGTATACCTCTCTGGCTACTGTCTATATCCCTAGCCACATCTCTCCATTTCAGAGATCCACTTGGGCCCACTTGGACCCCAGGTTTAGCATGGCTACGTCATGACATTTTATATAGTTAACAGCATACAGGAGATTGAGGAAGCTGCTATCTTATTTGCCTTTTCAGCCCACAGCTTTGGTACAACCAAAGAAAGGTCTGATTTTATACCTTTGGATCTATGAAGAGACATCTTCACTTTCTTGTCACCACACTCAACTACTAAGAATATGTTATCTCTATTTATAGCAGGGACTCCTTGCAACATGCAGGTAAATTCCTTTTGAAGTGTTTTCCTGGACTTTACTGTCTTTAAAAAGCCAGATGTGCAGAATTTTTTTTCCCCTTGAGTATCAGCAATCTATTAGGGATATAACTACATGTTTTTTCTCTCCCATGAAAATTTTCAAGACTTATAGAATTTTCCTATGCAAACTGAAATGAAAATATGAAATTTAAAAAAAATTCTACATGGAAATTTTGGACGGAGTTCCTTAAACGATCCACGTATTGCAACCATGTAAACATTTTAACTTAACTTTCTTAAATGGTTTTATTTTATTTTGTGAAAACTAATTAAGTTTCAAAAAGAAAGGTAGTTTCAAACTGCAAAACACAACCCTTGTTTTGCGTTTTTTAAGGGACATATAGTTTATTCCCACTAAATCTGGAAATACCTTTCCTGTAAATCATTTCAAGTTTCACGGCTTGGCAGTTCCCCTAGGAAAGTATTTAATGACAGCTCCCAAGAATCTGTAAAGACTTACTTTCACTGTCACTAGTTAGACAAGCCTTGCTTATGGTAGGTGGCTTATTTCCATGTTTGTTTCTCTTTCTGTAGAGAATTGTGGCTAGCAGAGCAGGAATATCATAACTGGGAGAACAGAAAAACATCACCCAGCCACACTAAATGACTATACATGTTGCTTTATCCTTGGAGCTTTTTTGTTGTGATGGTAAAGGTCTGCAGCCTCATACACACATACTTTCTTAACTTATGTGGATCCTGTAGAATTTGACTTCTAAATTTTGATCAGTGTGTAGTCATCCCAGTTTAGAGTCAAATTTTCCTAGCACAATTTTCCATTCCTTATCAAGCCCTGAGGGATTTAGGTATAGGTGTGTTTAATGATGTTGACACATGTCTATCGGTGACTAGGACCGGGATTAATCAATCATTTTACATAACCTAGCAAACAGATATGCAGTGGTTTTCATCACTGCTGACCTGGGCTTTAATCCAACTTCTGACATAAAAGTGGAAGCCTCTGTATCCTATTGCAGTTGTCTGGGCTATGAATTGCTTTAGTTTTACTAATAGTCTCTAAAGTATAAAGTATAAAGGTGGAATATTCAACAAATAATGCCATCCAAGCCCATGCATATAGTAGTGTATTACAGAATCACAGAATGTTAGGGGTTGGAAGGGACCTCTAGAGATCATCTGGTCCAACCCCTCTGCCAGAGCAGGTTCACCTACAGCAGGTTGCACAGAATGGTGTCCAGGTGGGTTTTGAATGTCTCCAGAGTTGGAGATTCCACCACCTCTCTGGGCAGCCTGTTCCAGTGCTCTGCCGCCCTCCTCATGTTGAGATGGAACTTCCTATATTTGAGTCTATACCTATTGCCACTTGTCCTGTCACTGGGCACCACTGAAAAGACTAGCCCCCTCCTCCTGGCACCCTCTCTTTAAGTATTTGTAGACATTTATGAGATCCCCCCTCAGCCTTCTCTTCTCTAGACTAAAAAGACCCAAATCCCTCAGCCTTTCCTCATAAGAAAGATGCTCCAGTCCCCTAATCATCTTCGTGGCCCTTCGCTGTACCTTCTCCAGCAGTTCCCTCTCTTTCTTAAACTGGGGAGCCCAGAACTGAACACAGTACTTGAGTTGTGCTCTCAACAGGGCAGAGTAGAGAGGGAGGATGACCTGCCTCAACCTGCTTGCTACGCTCCTCTTGATGCACCCCAGGAGGCCATTGGCCTTCTTGGCCACAAGGGCACATTGCTGGCTCATGGTCATCCTGTTGTCCACCAGGACCCCCAGATCCCTCTCTGCAGAGGTGCTTTCCAGCAGGTCAGCCCCCAACCTGTACTGGTGCACAGGGTTATTCCTCTGCAGGTGAAGGACCCTACACTTACTTTTATTGAATTTCATAAGGTTTTTCTCTGCCCAACTCTCCAGCCTGTCCAGGTCACGCTGAATGGCAGCTCGGCCTTTGGGGGTGTCAGCCACCCCTCCCAATTTCATGCCATCAGCAAACTTGCTGATGGTACACTCCATCCCTTCATCCAGGTCATTGATGAATACATTGAAAAGAACTAGACCCAGTACTGACCCCTGAGGAATGCCACTAGTCACAGGCCTCTAACTAGACTCCGCCCCACTGATCACAACCCTCTGAGACCTACCTGCTAACCAGTTTTTGATCCACCCCACTGTCCTTTCATCTAACCCACACTTCTTAAGCTTGCCTACAAGTATGCTGTGGGAGACAGTGTCAAAAGCCTTGCTGAAGTCAAGGTAGACAACATCCACTGCTCTCCCCTCATCTATCCATCCAGTCATGCCATTGTAGAAGGCCATCAGATTAGTCATACATGACTTCCCCTTGGTGAATCCATGTTGACTACTTCTGATAACCTTCTTTTCCTCCAGATGCTTGGAGATGATGCCCAGAACGCGCTGTTCCATCATCTTACCAAGGATGGAGGTGAGACTGAGTGGTCTGTAGTTTCCTGGATCCTCCTTCTTGCCCTTTTTGAAGACTGGAGTGACACTGGCTTTCCTCCAGTCGTCAGGCACCTTGCCTGTTCTCCAGAACCTTTCAAAGATGATAGAGAGTGGACCAGCAATGACTTCTGCCAGCTCCCTCAGCACTCGTGGCTGCATCCCATCGGGACCCATGGACTTGTGGATGTCCAGTTTACTTAATAGGTCTCTGACTTGATCCTCCCCAATCAAGGGAGAGTCTTCCATGCTCCAGACTTTCCCTGTTACTTTTAGAGTCTGGGGTCGCTGAGGACTGGCGTGAGTAGTGAAGACTGAAGCAAAGAAAGCATTCAGTAACTCCGCCTTCTCTGCATTGTCTGTCGCCGTGGCACCTGTCTCGTTCAACAGAGGGCCCACATTCTCTCTAGTTTTTCTTTTTGCCTCAGTGATTAGGTAATCACTGAATGATAATTTTGTACATTCAAGTTCTCCCAGATGTGAAAATGTCAGTAATCAGGCTATTGTATTGTTCACAAAATGTCCTGGATCCTGAAATGTTTCATGAATTCATCCCATATGAAATTTTTTATTCAGAGGGCATTTCCTCTAGTCAGGAGTAAAATATGCATTCTTATTTATCCATGAAGTAGTTTTCCTGATAAACATTTAAAAAACCAAGCAACAACTGGAGATAGGTCTGAACTGAGAGCTGAGATCTGAACTGTCCAGACCTTCTCAGATCTTAGGACTTATATGGCCCAATCTCTATATTTGCCTAGAGAAGAACTGTAGTCTCTTTTAAACAGATAAGTTAATGTTTCCAATATGCCACTTTTCTCTACTTCATTACTAGCATGCATTAAAGCAGGTGCTAGTATTCAAAATGTAGATATCAGTGCTAAGCTAATAATTGTTCAGAAGTGTCAGTACAAGATTAAATAATCTGTGATTATAAGGAAATATTTACCTATGGATATCTGCCTAGAGTTTGATATCTGTTTAATAAATTTAGAAAAAACTTCTTACGTAAAAACTATGTTCTATTAAAGCAAATGGAGAATGAAAACCATCTGCACCATCAAACCCCTAGTTCTGTCCTCGTTTTCAGCCCCAATTTATCACATCCTGGTGACCTATCAATCATCTTGTACCACAAACCGAAAAGGAAAATCCCCATGAGAACAGCACACTAACATTTCCTGATTGCCATGCAATGCAGACTGTGGTTTTACCAAGAAGTCTGTTAACAACCTTGTGCCTCAGTTGTCTTCTATAGGCTTTTGTTTAAAGGACACAGGGGTTTTATAAATCTTCCACTTCATTTGCTTTGATGTATCTCTGCAGTTGTTAAATAATGGGGTTTTTTTAATTTAAGACAGCATCCACCTTGAGAATGAAACCTCTAGGTATTGTCTTGAAAACAATAAAAAGTAGGGAGCAGTGTATGAAACAGCCATACAGTGGATCAAAAATCTTTATGTAAAACCAACTCCAATGGGAAGAGGTTGCATGAGTCAGTGTTACTCATTATGTGTAAGGGTTGCAGAACCAGGGTGGAAATGGAGACTGCACCAAGTTTCTTACTGTGACAGCTTCTAACAAGCCTCTAGTATTAATAATAAGGGTGTAACTCACACTTACATGAAAGAACAATGCTCTTTAGTTATTCTCAGCCAATTCTATCACACCAGTCGGCTCTAGCTAGCAAATCATGGAACTGGAGTTACTGATTTTGACTGAAAAGTATTAATTGAGCCTGGTTTAGATACATGAATGGCAATAGCAGAGAAGGGCTTGCACACAGTTGCTTAAAACAGAGCACCACAAATCCCAGGGAAGACAGGGAGAAATGGACTGTGTGAAAGTTAATGTTCTCCATGCTCATAAAACTCCCATGGCTTTGGGATGAGTCACCCAAGTCTCATGGTCTGGATGACATTAATGATGATTACTATTCAGGCATGTCTAGTACCTTTTGCCTTTTTAAAGAGCTAGTATTAAACAATTTTGTCTTTCAGCTGTAGCGAATCATGTGGCTGTCGGGAAAAGATCATGCCCTGTCAGCTCCCAAAATCTGCCATCTGTAGGAGGGGGGCAGAAGGGAAGGTTTGGGTGCTGTTTGTGATTCCACTCTGAGTCAGTTCCTTTGAAATTTAAAAAAAGGTTGAAGGGATCAGTAATAGTTTGGCACACAGTATGTTTTGCATTGACTTGTCTCTTTAAACAGAGAAAAAAAATCCATCTTTTGCTTAACTGTTAAAGCCAGTTAAGTAACATCAACTTAAAATTAATGGGTTTGACCTTTCTGCACTATGGGAAAAGGTCGAATATGTGTTTAGAATGTGTTTAGATTTGGATTTAGCAATCACTTTTGTTCCTTAACTCAGAATTATTCTATAAGCTTCAGCACGGATAAAAGAATTTAAGGTGTTAATTTAGTTTAGACTCCATCTTTTTTTTAAATAAATTTTGTATTGATACGACTAGAAATATTTTCACTAATTCAATTAAGGGTCTCCATTATCTGGACATTAGAATGTAAGACCATAAAGTAAAAACTCTGAGTTCCCTGACAGCTCTGAGCAGTATGCTCTGCATCTGTATTTTGCCACTTTAAAAATGCGGTAATTGCAGTCTTCATAGAGGAGATGCTGGGTTTATGCATTTTGCTTAGACTGAAATGTCACGTGAGTTTTAGTTACTGCTATAGTCCTTTTTCCACACTCACTGCATCATGAACAGAGTGTATATACTACAGCAATGTTACAAAGTTTTTTAGTAGTAGGTGTAGAAGATATTGTCAAAATAAAAACAAAGCATGCTGTCTCAACATTGCTTTAGGGCAAAGTGCCAACTAAGTGGATGGTCTAAAAACCAGTTTAGAGAAGTGGATTGCCACATTTTTGCCTGGGGCTTCCTGGACACCAGCATGATCTCCCATGCTGCATGAGCAAGGCTTCTTGGGAGAATTGGCCCTTCTGTGTGAGCACGCAGCACAGTTGGTCAGCACATGTGCAATAAGCCTGATACTTCCCAGAAGTGTCCTGGTGTATGGTATGTACGCTGCAGAGCCAGGCTGAGCATTTCCGTGGAAAACATACACGTGCATAAATACAGCCCATAAGTAGTTCCATTAAGCCTGTTTGTGTATTAGTTCCATTAAACCTATTTCTTTTCAACAGTAGAGTTTAGGGAATCGGCTGGCTAGTAAGTGGGATTCTGACTACAACTGTATCTCTGGGTGGTAATGGAGCACATACTGTAGTGTTTTGAAACCATGAATGGGTTCACAAAAGTGAATTTAATATTTCAGTGAATCTGAGATGAACTGCAAGATTCAAATGCAACCCAAATCAAGTCGATATGGTATCTGTGTTCACAGAAAATGTATTCAGAAATTAGCCTAAAGTGATTGGAAAAGATGTTGATGTTCCAAACAAATCTAGTTCCAAAATCATTGTTACTTTTAAGTAATCAAACAGATCTTTGTGAGCTGATCCCCAAATTTAATATTAAGTCTTGGACTACACAGAGTATGTTTAATTATTAATAAATTTAGGCCTGCTTTGTTCTACAGGGAAGAAAGAATTAAGAGGGGAAAACTAAAGAGAAGCCTTTTTCCTGTCTAGATAATTTATGTTTAATACAGGTACTGACTGGACAACTTCCAAAATAATGTCGGGCTTTGAATATGGAACATTTGTAGGCAAAGTAGAAGTCAGCTGCAAGAGCAGCTGAACCCCATAGCAGTAGTCGTGGGCCACACCCTTCTGTGCAGAGTAACTATCCATTGGGTTGCAGTGAGAAAATATCTATTGGGATCTGCAACCTGAGCATCTGTTGACTGCATTTGTGACTGGTAGGTACACATGGCAATGGCTTTTGAGCATGCAGTGCTATTCAGTGAAGGGTGCAGCCACAGAAGGTCTCTAGTCCGTCAGCTATCCCCAGGACCAGTGCTGTGCACTTCTCCATCTGGTGCTCGTGGAAGCACTGCAGCTATTTCAGAATCATGTATGGGAACTTACTGAGACTTATTCTATGTCAATCCACTAGCTTCTCCTCAGACTGTGAAACTCAGCCCTGTTGCAGGAAATTAAGTTCCGGGAAAAAAAATACATTTTTTAGTGTTCCCTTACATACAGGTTGTTCATTCTTGCCTTAAAAACCTCTCAAGACATGGCTGTCATCAGAGAAATTTTAATAGAACTATTTTTCCTGGAAGAAAACAACTGTGTCAAAATAAATGTATTTTGAGAAAACATGTTAGTCTTGCATAAATTTTACAAAACTAAAAATTATGTCATCTTATTATTTTTTCATAATGTCGTAACAAAAATATTAAGAACTGTAATCATCACATTGTTAAACAGCTATGCAACACATATCAATTTTGTCTACATTAAATGTTTTTGTCAGCCTAAATACTTTGGGGGCAAGTGGGAGAAGAGATTTTTTTTACATTCTTATTGTGGAAAGGCAATCCAAGTGATTAATTCTGTTGGCTATGGTAAAAGTATTTAAGATTGGACGCACAGCTTATGAGCTCCTGACAAGCAGTCATCAATACTATTGGACTCCTACCTATGCTGCGAGTAATGGTTGTCTTCTCATATGCCATACAGTCTTGATCTAAACTTGTATTTTATCTCCTTGATTGTTTCCTGTTACTGTGGAAAGGAACATTCCTTTCAATTTACGCTGAATAGATACACTGCAGATAGAATAACCTCAGTTTACCAGTGAACAAAAGCAATTGAAGGAACAGTGCATGCCTTGATTACTATAATTTGCTTTCATATCTATGCTACAGAAGAAAAATAGAATGTCAGGCAAAAATGACATTAGGAAGGTTGCTTGATATTCACATAGAATTGTCAGTGCAAATGTACAGGAATTTTATTTTGTGTTGTTTAGGAAAACAGTTATTATATGGCATCTTTTATTTAAAATCGATGGTAGAGATCCCCCCTTTTAATATTTGGAGAAGACTGCTCTATTTTTCCCTTTCTTTCATGCAGAACTCCCAGTAAAATTAAGATAAAAAAGATCATGCTTCGCTCTTCACTGAGAATAATAGTCTACTCCAATTAAGTGTGCTTTGCAGTTGTCATTCTAGCCTGGAGTTGCAAACACTGTTTTCTTTTGAGGGAGAGGTGGGGCAGGAGCAAAATTATTTCACATTGCTTTGAAGGATCCTGATCTTTCCCCATTTTCTCCATGCACATGATAATTCATATTCATCTTAACAATTCTTTCTTAGCTGTTTCTATTAAAAAAATATAAACTAATGGGTTTTTCCCCTCTCATTTCAATGAGTCACAGGCTTTCCTTGGGTTATACCATTTTCCCACTGTACCTGTTGCATTGTGTAGGCAGTACCTTTCCAACGTAAAGATGAACAGAGTATGATCTCCTCAGAGCCTCTATCCCTCGTGCCTTTCATTCAGTGTCTGCAGGGAGATGTATGAGGCACTCCCCTCCTGTAGGCTTTGCATGTACTGCTTGTTCAGGGTTCCCAGGCTGAAGGCCAGAAAACAAATTGTACAACATAACTGTGGCACCTAACTTTTTTTTTTATTTTATTCATTATTTTTATCCTCATGCTGCTTGCCATTGAAAGTTACTTCCATGTGCAAACCTTTGCAATGTTATTAAATTAAAATCCATCTAAAGCATCTTTTAACATTAAATAAACTTACTGCAGTGCATACTGAAACTCTGACATGGATTGTCAGTAAGACGTTTGTGTGTGAGTGTGAGCTCAGAGGAAGCCTTTGAAAATGGAGAGAAATACTATCAAGATGAATAAACAGGGAGCAAGAACTTCATTCATGTAAACTCTTAAAGTGTGTATTGGATAATTCTCTATCTGCCCCAGAAGGCTGAATAGGAAGAGCTTAAAGATTTTCTTTCAGGAGCTATTGAACAGCATAATCTTGTTCTAGTTCAGAATATCTGTGCAGCTTACTTATTTTTTGTCTCAGGTAGATCATGCAACATCAAACCAATGCAAGCTTTCTGCTTTTGCCTAGCTAATAATAGGAACATGTTGCTTGAACTAGTTCTGAAACTGGAGATTGATATATATTCATGTCAAAAGATTCACTGTGGAGGGATCACAATGAGATAGTTAAGGAACCTTATGATCATAAAGGCTCTGATTATACACCATTTCATCTTTAAAAAAATCTTTTATGAATGAGATATTTTGTTTTCAAATACATTTGAATATTCAGTTAGTTTTGCAGTAATGTGTCTTCCAAGAGTTTCACAAAGTATTTATATCTTCTGTGCATTATCATTAATGGTATCTTAGAAGTGCTAGATATGTCACATAAACATGTTCTATTGCTATTTTTGGAAATGCTGAAAATTTGGCTTGTGTCTCAGCCCAAAGAAGGGAAGTATGATTGAAAGTGCTAGCTCTCTTTCTGAATGAATTGATAGCTGCTGCTTGTTGCTAGTTTGCATTGAAAGCACAATACTTGAAAATTAATGATTTCCAGGTTTTGAGTGAAGCATTAGGTCCAACAACTTGTAATTCCTTTGTTTTATTTTCTTTCAATAACAGAGTTCAATGTAAGTTGCAGATATGGAGGAGTTTTTCATGTTGAGAAAAACGGTCGCTACAGTCTCACACGATCTGAAGCAGTTGAACTCTGCAGAGCTCTCAATAGTACCTTGTCGACTCTAGAGCAGTTGAAGAAAGCTCATGAACTTGGATTTGAAACTTGCAGGTAAGGAAATTCTTGCAAAAATAATGTAAGATGACAAGTCCATCCACCCATGCAATTACAGTTGACTTCATATAGCTTTTAATTAGATGGCCATATGAGTCCTCAAGTAAGTTATATCCTGTGATGAACAAAACATCTTTGTGCATGTGTATGTTTGCTCTGGGTGCAGTAATAACTAAGTCCTTGACTGCATATACTTTTTACTTATTATCTTTGCAAAATCATAAACTCTTACAGATAAAAATCTAAAGATAACAAAAGATTTACAGTATAATAAACAAGTTAGGAAGATGTTCAGATCATATTGTGTCACTGACTAGTTGGTAAGATTGTGAAAATGTGAAAAGTATTTCTGATTTTTAATGAACTGACATAAGGTTGAAGACTGAAGATGGCATATACAGTGTAGGGAACTCTGTCTTGTCAAGAAACAGTAAAAAGCAGCAAGTGCTGCTGTAAGGGATAAACTCCTGACATCCCAGTGAAAAAATGGCCTGTATTAGTGCATTCTTATAATCTGTGAGTGGAGAAGTTTCAGAAGACAGCCATAAAAATTATTAAAAGAACCAAAACCATCTTGTCATGTGACTTAATTGCCCTCGGTAATTAATGATGTATAGAACAAAAATGAGAATACAGACTCTTCAGTTTAGCAAAAAAAAGAAACAAACCTAGACCAAGAGAATGGAAGTTACAGAAAATTTTGGATTCAAAAAATTAAGTGAATACTAATATAACAAAATATATAAGGATAATAATTAATGGCTGAAACAACTCATAAGGGTTGTAGTAGACTCTTTGTCACACCAAAATTTCATCAAGATGAAACATTTTCCCCAAGGATGCCTTCTGTTCAAATAGTAATCAAGTTGGGACAGTCCTATGATCTGTAAATACATCAGACTAGATGATCACATGATCTTGCTTTACAAAATACGTAATGCAATGCAAGTCATCCACATACAGAAAAGAGATTGAACTCAGGAGATGTAAATTGAAGGTTTTTTTCTGATTTTTTTTAAAAAATCAAATTACATAGATTCATGTTGGTAAACCATTATAGAGTTGAAATAAATTTCAATAGACTTTCAACTTTATTACAATCTGAAATAAACACCAAATATGGAGAAATGGAATTTATCTTCTAATTGACTGGAATAGAAAAGTTCAGCGGACCAGTAGATATTTCTCCAAAATTTTAAGACTTTCATTTTGGTACCATGAGTACTAGCATCAGTACTGCTTGCAAGTATTTCCTGTGAATTATTTCATAGAATTATAGAATTATAGAATGGTTAGAGTTGGAAGGCACCTTAAAGATCATCTAGTTCCAAGTCCCCTACTGTGGGCAAGGACATTTTCCACTAGACCAGGTTGCTCAAAGCCCCATCCAGCCTGACCTTGAACACTTCCAGGGATGGGGCATCCACAACTTCTCTGCTCAATCTGTTCCAGTGTCTCACCACCCTTGTGTCTAAGAATTTCTTCCTAATATCTAATCTAAATCTACCCTTTTTCAGTTTAAAACCATTACCTCTCATCCTATTACTACACTCCCTGATGAAGAGTCCCTCTCCATCTTTCCTGTAGGCCCCTTTTAAGAGCTGGAAAGCTACAACAAGGTCTCCCCAGGGCCTTCTCTTCTCCAGGCTGAACAACCCCAACTCTCTCAGCCTGTCCTCATGGCAGAGGTCTTCTAATCCTTTGATCATCTTTGTGGCCTTCCTCTGAACTCGCTCCGATAGCCCATGTCCTTCTTGTGTGGAGGCCCACAGAGCTGGACACCATATTCCAGGTGGGATCTCACACGAGTGGAGCAGAGGGGCAGAAACACCTCCCTCGACTGGCTGGCCACACTCCTTTTGATGCAGCCCAGAATGTGGTTGACTTCCTGGGCTGCGAGCACACATTGCCGGCTCATAATGAGCTTCTCATCCACCAACACCCTCAAGCTCTTCTCTTCAGCGCTGCTCTTGATCCATTCTCCACCCAGCCTGTAATTGTGCTTAGGATTCTCCTGACCCACACGCAGGACCTTGCATTTGGCCTTGTTGAACTTCATGAGGTTTGCATGAGATGTGGGCCCACCTCTCAAGCCTGTCAAGGTCCCTCTGGATGGCATCCCTTCCCTCCAGTGTGTAGACAACTCCACACAGCTCAGTGTCATCAGCAAACTTGCTGAGGCTACACTCAGTCCCAACATCTATGTCACCAACAAAGATGTTAACCAGCACTAGTCCCAGTACCAAGCCCTGAGGAACACTACTCATCACTGGTCTCCACTTGAACATTGACCCTTTGGCCATAACTCTTTGAGTGTAGCCATCCAGCCAATCCCTTAACCTATGAGTAGTCCATCTGTGAACTTCGTGTCTCTCCAATTTAGAGGCAAGGATGACAAACGCTTTGCACGAGTCCAGGTAGATACTCTTCTCTTATTCACCAATGCTGTAACCCCCACTGTAGCTGAATTCCATTTCAGTTTTGTCAGTGGTGCTTTACTTTTTTAATGACTAATGCATGAATGTTCTTTCCCTCTGGCTTGCAACCCATAGAATTGAATAAAGCTCCTTTCAAGTTAATAGTATCTGTACAAAGTAATTTGTAATCGTGGAAAGATACATGTGCAGTGCCTTGAAAACATTCTTATACACATAAGTGTCATGCATTACCATTGATGACAGCATATGGCACGTTCATTTTCCCAAGCATTATACTCTGCATGGTGGTGAAAGAGGTGGACAATAGTGCCAAGACACAATGGACAGATAACTCTTAGAAGAGTCTTCCATGGGAAGTGGGGATGTCATTTAAAATAGTACCACATAAAGACTATAGGCAACTCTTTACTCTGAAGGAAAATTCCTGCATAACATAGTAGGCATTTGCTTTCTCTAACATTAGCATATGAATATATTTAGCATTCTGAATTGTCCGGCACTACACAATATGTAGTGACTAAGGAACCTAACTAAATGCCTCGGGGTAGAGATTTGTAATGCTAGCCATTATCAGTGTTCTGCAATGCGGAAAGTCATTTCTGAAGTTAAAATATAAAGATAATTGAAAGGAGGAGTAGAGGGAGATGTTTTTTGTGGTGGGGAGCCACAGTTTTTCATTAACAATACAATTCTCCCTAATTCACAGTTTAGCAGAGGACAGATTTGGACATGTAAGGCGTGTAGATAGGATTCCTTCCTCCCTTCCTTCTGGTCAGCCCTCCCATGCTTTTTCATTTGTTGATCCTCTGCTAGAAGTCCTTGTCAGTAAGGATAGGCTTTTATCAAGCTTGAGTGTACAATTATCAAAATGTGCAATGGTGAGTGAATAAAATGAATCAACAGAACATGAGACAAGTAGGTGATTAGTGGATGATTAAGTGTAAACATTGTAGGCTTAGTTGGAAATGTGAGTAAAGCAGTTTATAATTCCATCTACAAGATAGTTTCAGAATTCCAAGTATCTCCATATTAGACATAAATGGGATGGGACTCATAGGTAAAAAATTGCAAAACTATGAAATTTACTGCTCCTTGTTAAATTGTATCCAAACCAAAACCCAGTTCTCATCACCATTCTATCACACTTCACAGCTAAGTACATCGGAATTAATCAGGTGTTACAGAATTGCATAATAGTAACAATGCATTGTGCATTATGTGGCTGGTAACCACAGTCTTCACTGAAAGGTGTGAGCCCTGTATAAAATATCCACATTGTTCAACTGAAAGATACAGTAAGAGTTTGTGGGTGAGTGTTGCATCTGAATATTTTACTAAGCTGTCAGCTTTTGCAGAAAGTGGTATGTTCTACAATCATTCTCTAAATTTGCTCAGGTACTATAAAGCGAGCATCCAACATTTCTGTGTGAACTGTCCCTGAGTGGTATGTTATGCTCAAAGTAAAGAAAATATGACTCCTTGAAGTAAAAATAAGCCAGTCTTTAGTGTTAGGTGATACAACCTCAAAATGAATAAAAAGTTCACTTGCCTCCCAGTCCCTCACTTTCACTGCCTTGCTCTAGAACCAATTATCCTAGCTAATAAGATGTTTGCTTAATTAAAATAGATCTAGCCCTCCAGATTAAATGCAAAATGGTGTTGAGTGGCTGGAGACTGATGTCTCCAGGAACACTTTTCATGTACAAAAAGTATGCATAAACACATGGACTTTTAAAAAATAATGTAAGATGAAAATAATTACTTCTTCATAGCTTCTTCATGTTTGAGATATCTGGAACATTTATGCCATTTGCTACAATATATAATATGGTATATTTTCCTCTGTTCTTCACAGGTATGGTTTTGTAGTGGGGAATATTGTTATCCCACGAATCAATCCCTATCATCTTTGTGCAGCAAATCACACTGGCATTTACAAACTTTCAGCAAACACAACTGGGCGGTATGATGCATACTGTTACAATGCGACAGGTATGTATATGCTTTTATGATGTATTTTAGATATAGATTAACTAACAGTAACATATGTAATCTATTTAAGGTACTGGAATGAGGGCTTCTATATTAAGTATCATCTGTTTTTCAGCTGAGAAGAAATACATTTTGTCACCCCGTGTATCTATAATACCAGCATAGAATTTCACTCATTTTGTCATTAGTGTGTTTTGAACTAAACCGTTTTCTGCCCTTGGAATTATATCAGTAGCTTCAGAACAGTTCATTATAATGACTTAGTGGAGACAACCACCACAGCAGTGAATCTAAAAGACACAACTGTTGTAGGTGATGGTGCTCAACTCTTCTGTTCATGCACACATGAGCCTCTACAGTGAACAACAGTTATTTGTGTTAAAGGATTCTAGGAGTGGCTGCCACCTGCAGCAGCTCCAGGCCCCAGTGTGGCCATCCTAGGCCCATGGACGTGCCTGCTGCTCTTCTGTTTGCAGGTTCATCCAGGATTTGCTCTGTGGCAAATATCCATTCAGAAATTAGGTGGTTAGATGGTGATGTGGGTCAGAAGCAGACTGCTTTCGTTTAAGGTTGTGAAATTTTCAATAGTTGGAAATTATTAGGAAAATGTAGATAATCTTGTGACCGGTGCTGAACACAGTATATGAAGATAAAATCTGGACTAACTTCAAGTCTCTTCAATTTCATTAGATTATTACATTCACAGTGGAAACAGACCTTACAGAAATCTGTAGGCAAAAGTCATTGATTTAAATGACAGTGACATTTTCTGGTTTTGTTCTTGGTGGTCATATCGTTAAAAATCATCTTTGCGTTGGCATAGTATCAGGTGAGTTGCGAACCTCTGTTACCCACGGATGGGTAACACCTACAGTGAAGTCCATCCCCAGTAGAGCTTTACAACTCCACCCAAGTCTCATTCCCTTCTGGCACTATGAGCAGGTGGCTCACATGCTAACCCCGAGCATGACTCTGCAGCCCCCTGGAGCAAGCAGTACTTACCAAACCAGGGCACCCTCTGCCTGGGCAGAGCCCTCCATGGAGGGGACGGGGTCCCTCCCACTGAAAAGGTTTAGAGCTACCACTGCTGCCATGACAGTGGGGCTGCCTGCATTGAAATTGGGTCATAAGGCTATTTTAACTGATGATTGCAACCATTTTCTGGAATGGTTATGGAAACAGAGAATTTCATCATTAGCTGACAGAACAACCTCTTAGTGCCTCACCTGAGCAGGAGCAAAAAGGGAATATAGGTAGATCAGTGAATAACATTTGGTTTGGAAATTTGATTTTTATTGTCCACATCTGAAGCTGACAACTTGTGATTGTATACAATTAACAAGGATATACACGTGATTTTTTTTCTCAATTTTCTCAACTGAATATTCTCTATTTTCCTTTTTTTTTACAGAAACAAGGGACAAAGCATGTGAGCCAATTGAAAGACTAGACACTTCTTTCCTCAATAATCAGGGTGAAATAGGTACTGTATTGATTAGAAAGACCTGCCACATTTCATTTTGGGGATCTGGGTATCTTTTTTACCTAAACAATTGCTAATATTAAAAATCAAGCCAAACATAACAAAAAGAAGTCAAGAGGTGTTTGAGAGCAATTAAAGCAACCGGTCACCTGTCTTCCTCTAAAGCCTATGGAGCTTTGTATGTCTCAAGGTGCTACCAAATATTTTTTATATAGGTATTTGACATTTTTAGCACCTCAGAGCTGCTAATGTTTCTTTGACATATAGGACTTTGCTTAAGACAGCAACCTTTCTACATCTTGTTTGAGCTGCTGGCTGGAAAAGCATCTGGAAATGGAAAAAACCTCTTGTAATAAGTTATTTGTCTGAATTCTAAAGTTTTGACTGACTTAACAGAGGCCAAGATTTTATGTTCAAAATCAAACTGTCTGATCAAAATATCAAAATATTTGATGCAGAGTAAGCTCTGTATGTTTGAGAGATATATACATTAGCATATATACATTAGACATAGAGATGTATGATTTAGACACATTAGGTGTCTGAACTGATATTAATCTACAACTGTTTCTCTTTATTTTTTTATTATAGGACTTAAACAGTTTAGCATTACAGAAATATAGCTGTGTAGCTCCTTGATATTATCAGCTGCTTAATTTCCTCTTTCCAACAGTCATTGACAATGCAGATGGCTCACGTTATAATGCAGATGGCACGCGTCATAGCGGAGAGTCCTCAACCTCAGGTGCAGATGATGAAAATGTAGGTAGTGGATCAACACATGACACAACTCCCATGGATACCTCCATCAGGAGATCCAGCCCCTCATATTACGGAAGTGCTACTCCAGTCTCACAGCTGCCAGATCATTCTTCTGGAGGGGGTGAAAAAGAAATGCCTAAGGAAGATTCTGGTAAGGACAGTAAGTTGCCAGTATAGCCTCTTTAAAATAACTGAGTGAAGGATTACATTGCTAGTTAAAGGATATCATGAGGGAATGAAAAACATCATCTCTAATTTGTATCTTGCAGAAGTAAAAGGAGAATGTGTGTCTTTGAAAGAAAACAAAAGCATTCCGAATTTCTAAGGATTTTTTTGATTGCATGGGAGTATAAAGCAGCCACACACTGACATAGTTCCCATATATTCCCAGAATGTTAAGAATAGATCATTCTAAGAATTTGCTCTTCTTATTATTAAAATATTTCATTAAAGGCTCAAAAACATATCTAGCAGTGAACAAAGAGAGGTAAGTGAGGCTGACAGTTATGGGTATATGGAGATAATGATAGCGTATTCTTATCTGTTCTATAAAAGGATGAATTGATGTTAAGTAATAAGAACAAGGAGGAGTTTACAGTACAAGTGATTTCTCTTTGTACAAATACGGGGGGTCTTTAGGATATCTTCTTACTACAACATATTACAGAATGCACAGAGAGATAAAAATGTCAACCTAAAATGTTATTAATATCTTCTTCCTTTAGGTGGTAAACCCAAATTCTATCTTCATGAAGCCCTAGCAAATACAAATCCTGTACTCTTTTCTAAGGCATTCTGCAGGGTGGAAAATTAGTGAATTAGGGTGCCTTGGAAGGGTATCTTGCTTTCTTGTGAAAATGGCATGTATTTTATTTCATCTTTTATGTTGCTTGTGTGGCTGAAATTACCAGAGGTCTGAAAGACTAGGTCCCATTGAATCTAGGGGATACAAATATCCTTTAAGTACATCCTTTAAGTACAGTAAAGTTTACTGTGTGACTTCTGACCACAAGCTTTTTATCAAATCACCAGTAACTTTCCAGTGAAGGATACCGGTAGTTTGCATCATTATCCTCAATAAATACTAACATTAAAAAAAAAATTAAAAAAAAAATTAGCAGGAGCATTAGGATTATAAATTGACTTTTCACTGGTAGTATATTCATGACATGTTATGCTTGTTTTTCCATTTAGTTAGCATCTTGAAAGGTAAATCCTAACATTCTGGTCCTAAGGAACTAGGATCAGAGCCATTCCCCAAGGTGTATGCCATGTATTTCAATTGCTTGCAATGACAACTCTGATCAACTCTGCTTGCATGCAGAGTTTAGATTTTTGGACTAAATCTCAGAATGTATCTCAGTAAAGAGGGGAATACAAATAACTTCATTCATTGCTCTAGAATCCCCATCCAGATAGTATACAGGTACAATTAGAGCTTGAATCACATGAACAGATCATTGCCAGAATGTTCATTATCACTGTAATACATACTCCTCTTGAAAGAAACTGTTTTGGTGATATCCTCACTATATTAGCAAACTAAGGCTATTTGACGTTGAATTATTTGAAGAACATAGTCTGTATCTTTCTTCTCTTAAATGAAAGAATAAAGCTTGCAGTATAGAATAGTTGAAGTAGTTGTGAGTAATGAGTTGCAGTTCAGCTAATGAAGTAGTAATGATTCATCCATCATCATACAGATGATAAAGTTTCTCCTGTATTGCCTGACATTCCTTTGGTGACAGAAGCTGATGACTCCCCTGCAAAGGACGGTGGACAGTATCCTGCGAGTACTAGTAAGATTTATGTATTATAATAACTACATCAAATATAGGTTGCATTAGAACTGCTTTATTCTTACAGGAGGGCATTCTGGTAAGTGGTAAAGTATACATCATCTCCAATTTTGGAAAGACATTGAAAGACAGTACATTCTATGATTCTATCATTGAATCATTCTGTGATTCCAGACTAGTTAAGTCAGAAATAATCTTCACTCTCTGGAGCAAGGGGAGCAAAAACATTTACTGTATGTTTACTTCAATGCTTATACATGAGTTCAGAAAGATTATTATTTTGTCACTGCTTTTTTATAACAGCTATTTACCCTATGAGGCACCACACAAATTAGTGCAACCAATTATCACTTGAAGTCAATTTATTGCTGATGTAGAAAAGGACATTTTTGTCAATTTGTGATCAAAGTGTCTGTGATTCTCATATATTTATGGTTGTGAATGCGGGTACTCCGTGTCAAAACCATGGCCTTGCATTGCTTTAAGTGGCAGTTCCAACTGCCAAGCCACTTGTGCACTGCAAAAACTAATTTAGTCCTTGCTGTTGGAAATATGGATGAGAAAAAACTGGGGCCTGTGATGGCTCCACAGACTTTGAGGGCTCAAAAGAACAGTGGCCATTTTCTCTACTTGGTCCTTAAATAGCTGTACTGAGTGGGAAAAACTGCTTGTGATGTTTTTATCAAATATATAGTGCACAGCAGCTACAGCAAATAAAAACTTTTGAAATCATCTTACACATTTTAAACTGGAACTGTACATGTATACACTCTAGTTCTTAAGTTTAGATTGATGAAGGTCTTTGGCCCAAAAAATAAAGTGAGCCTAAAGGGAGAACATTTTAATTATACTGAGGAGATCTACAGAGATGTGATGTAGTAAAGACTGAATTCAAAGAAATGAAAGTTTCTTCCTGCTGACTCTTTTTATTCCCTAGCATGGAAGCCTGTGATAATGACGAATTTGCTTAGTTGTTTGTCAGTTGCTGATAGGTGGTCAAATGGTCTGTGTGACTTCGAGGGATGGTGCCCTCATTACTGTATTTATAAATCACAGGATAAGAGTAAGAATGTTTGTGTGTCTTAAACAGTTAGCAAAAACTTTACTAAAAGACAGAAATCATTCAAGGAAGCATCTTGTCTCAGAGGATGTGAAGGTTAGTAACACCTTATAAATATGTAGAAATAAGAAATATCAGGTTGATTTTACGCTAAACCTTGAAAGCAAGTAGAGAAATTTATGGTGCTTCTTTCAAGTGAAAGGTTTTGCTATGAAGTATTGCCTGTAACATGGGGAGGGGGCGGTCGGGAGAGGGAGCGGTCAGGAAGGGAAATAAATTCCACGTGGTAATGGTGGGGAGTTTTTCTAGTTGACTCTAGTGGTGATTATTCCTTTACATTTATTTGCTTTTGTATGCATGTGTGACTTAGTGCTTTCTTGTAGAGATGTTTCTGTACCCATTGCAAAAACTTGTGCATTGTTTCTAGACAGAAAAGCTTTCAGTTTTCCTTTTACTACTTCATTATCAAATGTGTTGATCCTACATACATATGTCCCTTCCTGTTGCTAGCAGATCTCTCTCGTGGGCATGACTATTACAGGGGGAAAGCTAGAGGTATTTAAGATTTTAAGAGATCAAAATACCTATAGAACTATGTAATAAAATATGTCGATATGATATGTGTGTATCACAGAAGTGATAGCATTGGCATGATTGCTTATTGGTTTAGGGTTGATAGATTGATTCTCTATAAAAAAAGACGATGAAGATACTACACCTGAGCTTTATTGATAGCTTTAGCTATTACTCAGAAACATCACTTTAAAGCAAAACAGACCTGTTTCATTTAATTTTACTGCATTACAAACAAATTAGTAATTCAGCACTCCTTTCAA
This sequence comes from Chionis minor, assembly GCA_013398295.1. Lineage (NCBI taxonomy): Eukaryota > Metazoa > Chordata > Aves > Charadriiformes > Chionidae > Chionis > Chionis minor. The sequence goes on along the minus strand of VZSF01002850.1, from coordinate 192,168 downwards.
AGTTAAGTATAAGCTATGCATCTCCATGAGAAGTCATCAAATATTCAGTAGCATAGGAGAAATGTATACGGAGAGCAAACGAAAAAGAAGATAAAGCCATGTCCTGATGTCTGCTATTTGCATTGTGCAACTGTGCAGGCTCATTGGAATATCCCAACCATGATTTAATTTCTCAGAGAAAAATCCCACAGATGGGAAAGTAGAAAATAAATAAGTAAGGAAAACTATTCAGCATATATCTTCGGTTAGATGGCTAAAAATATACCTATCTAATTCTATCCATAGTGTGAAAGTGAGAAACAAAACTGGTGGCTCTCCATCTGTACTACACACAGTTTGCAAACTTAAAGTTTGGTGAAAAGGTGTCTAGCTTGATCAAAACATTTCTTTGCTATGGTTTTGAAGTGAGCAGTTGCCACAGCTCCTTGTTCTTCAGATGATCCCCTTTCATTACTGCTATGGCTTTGAACATTTTTGCTGATGTTCTCCATCAAGTTCACAGTCCAGACTAACACACTGACAGTACTTTGCCATTGACTTTTTCTCCTGGCTGAAACAAGTGTTTGTATTTTATTATTAAAGAGTTATGATTCATCTGTAGATGTGCCATGGATCAGATGTCATAAAATTCTGTTGCTGATTGATGAGATACTTCCCTAAGTTATCAGAACTAGTTAATCAAACAGTAACTGTGACTGGTTTTGTTCAGCCATATGTAACAGGCATTTTTATGCTTTGGTGGATTTCCTTTTATTTGGATTGGAGCATTCCCTGGAAAAAATCTCATCAATGAAAGAAGTCTTATGTCCATGCTTTGGCTGATCTGACAGGAAAGCATCTGCATTGGTGTTTTGTATGTGGAAGGAAGGCACGAATACATATTCATCACGTAAGAAAACTAGCTCCTAAGGCTTGTTGTGGAAAGCAGGTAGAGGTGTGAACTTTGCTGTGATTACAGCAAGTCAGATAGTAATTATTTAGGTATTCAGTTATTTTCTTGTCAACCAATTTTTTGGCATTATCATTTTGTTCAGAGTTCCATCCCAAAGCTCCAAATCTGAGACCACCTGTGTTTTGATGGACTGTTGCTGAGAGATTAGATTTTGAATGCCCAAGTTTCCCATTTTCTGACACCAGTGTCTGAGTAGTACTAGTAGTACTAAGTTAAGGAGCAATTAGCAACTGTGAGAAGAGACAATATTTATTCAGTCAAGGACAGCTTTTCAGAAAGGCAAAATCTGTTATGCTTTGCTGCCAAAATAGTTACAGCTTGAAAAAGTGCAGTTCCGAGTTTAATTCCATACACTTTGTAGAGTTTGCAGTTAACGGATAAGCAAAGCATAACTACTGCAGACTGAAGAACATTGGTTTATCCTGTTTGATCATTAGAACTTTGATTCCTAGGTCTTGCAATTTCCAATGCTTTCATATATTGCACAATAATTGATCAAAACTACTGTCTTGAATGTAAGTCTTCATGGTATTTTTATGAATTAATTGTTTAAAGATTTTTTTCCTAATGAAAAAGAGTACATGATATATTAATCTTCAAGATACAGAAGTAAGGTGGTCTAAATGTTGATAAAAATATTGCTTGCAAAGAATTGCCAGAATAAAAATATTTCCAGAGAAACATTTTGAAGTACATTTTGCTTTCTTTTGGTGAATATGTGTATGACTTGAAGTGCAGCTATTTTTGCAAACTCTGATTGATGCATAACTTTCTTAGCAGAGAGAAAGATTAAACTGTCAACTTGCTTGCTTGAGGGATTTCAATTTCTACGGAGTGCATGCTTCTGTTAGCTTTGAATGCTTTTTGTCAAAATATTGATGCATATTTCACATACAGTACATATTTAGATCTGTCACACCTAAATATGCAGTGCAGAATTCATTGACTTTACTGGACTATCAGAGCTGGTAACACAATCTAATACTTTAGTAGAATGTTTCACACTTCACTTACACTAAAAGCATTGGATATTTTTGCTGTTGGAGGAATGTAATGATGCCGTGGATTCATACATTCGCCTTGCACTCACATCCTTCTCGGCGGCATGAGCATGCTCAGGGTGCTGGTGTTGGTGACCTTGACTTTGCTGGAGAAAAATGCTTCTCAAGAAATAATAACAAGATCTTGGTTGAATGAGCCATGTCCTAACAGCTCCAGGGCCTCATCATGACAACCTGGAGAAAGCTACCACCCAAGCTCAGTGGAATCCCTTCTCAAACCACTGGTGGTGGTCAAATCCTGGAGAGAAGATGCAAGACCCCACGCAAGCAACCAAGGGTAAAGAATGTTATGCTAAGAGGGTGCTTTGATTAGGGGCTGAATAACCAGAGCACCAGAGCAGCAAGGTTTAGAAGCATTAAGTGCGTGGAGGGGGGGGTTGAATGTGTGGTATATGTCACTGCTTTTCGTTACCATGTGTTTGAAGTGGGAAAAGCAAAGTACAGGGCTATCTCTCACTAACTGTGCATTTGGTAGCTATTGCTACCAGTTGTCCACATTGTTCATGTACTGCAGAGCTATTCTGCTTGTCGGAAAGGGATGTGAGTCATTTTATTACGGATGTACTTGGGTTTTTCTTTTTTCCTGTTTGGAGGCAATTTAGAAGTAGCCTATTCCAATGGGATAGTCTGGGACTTGTGGGAGAAAGGAAGAAAACGTGTGCAAGCCAGTACACTATGCTTACTCTGCCAGAAGAGGACAGAGTATGGTTAGTGCTGCAAGCATGCATGGGGCACCAAAAAGTAGACAGGAGCCACATTGGGGTAGCTTCAGCAGGGCCATGGCAGGGCGATGAATCCCTTGTGGGTGGAAGAATCAGGAGAAGATATGGGCTGTGAGAAGCACGGTGCTGTACACTCTCCTCTGTGATTGTAAGGCCGCATGTACGGGAGACAGGAAAGCATAACTGCTGTCAGCAGAAGACCTTGTGGGTTAGGGCTTCATGGCAGATTTAACATCATCACAGCAGATGTGACCTCAAGTGGCAATGGTTCAGATGATGAAGACTCTTCGGAGGAGATGATTTACCCAACAGTGTTTCCAGGCTGGGACAGGAGTGTGGCTAAGGATGAGTATGCTCCAAGTACTAGTAAGGAACTTCCTTTCTCTTTGGATGGTTTCTTTCTTCTTTTTCCTACCCTACCCAATGTTCCTCCTCCTTTGACACACATACATTGTATGAAAATTGGATGCTCTTCTGATAAGCTCTTGTTTCAACATGTCTTCTGTGCCACAGAAAATCTCATTTAGATCTTGTGAGGTCCATATCCTTAGAAGCACCATCTTCCATTGCTTCCAGAATTGTTGTCTTGTCTCCATTCATATCTGATTTGTGGGCTTCCCTCATGACATTTTGTGTCTCAAGGAATAATTCCTCTCTGGAGGGACTTTCCAGCATCTATACTGGTATCACAATTATTTCTGCTTGCATTCCAATACCTTTTGGTCTTGGCTAGCATGGTGGACAAAAAGGCTGTAGATTCCAGTAATTTTTGTAAACAAAACTATCTTTCCATAAATGCATGTCACAAGCCTATTGAACATTACTATTTGAAATACTATGTTCTGAGAAAATACTGTGTATTGTTAATGTGATAGGAGTAAAGCTGTGACTCTCTTTCCATGCTATGCTGATGCACAACTGGGAAGTGTTTCTGGTGTGGATTTTGCTGACATCGTTAGGCCAAAGGGAGTGCATGTGTCATTTGAATGGAATGGCTGTAGTTCTGAGCCCAGGTCCTTGGCAGCATTGGCTTCATGGGACTGTCAGTAGAAAAGAAGGCTAAACTAATGGGTGTGCTTATCTCTGGGTGACATTTTGCCCATCATGGATACTTCTTTCACCTTTTATACATGATTTTACGTCTTCTTCCTGGATGTTCCTCATTCTGGACCTATCTAAGGCTATCTGCTCTCTCCTGCTGTCAAAATCTATGAGGAATTCATTAACCTTGTTGAATGTGAAGGGCTAGCAAAGACCCACAGGGGTTTTTGGAAGCTCCTCTCAAGGGACCATGCTCTTTCCTGGGACTCGCACACGTGCTTGCATCTGGCTAAGTGTTTGAGGAATCTAATGATGCCGTGGATTCATACCTTGCGCTCACATCCTTCTTGGCGGCATGAGCATGCTCAGGGTGCTGGTGTTGGTGACCTTGACTTTGCTGAGAAAAATGCTTCTCAAGAAATAATAACAAGATCTTGGTTGAATGAGCCATGTCCTAACAGCTCCAGGGCCTCATCATGACAACCTGGAGAAAGCTACCACCCAAGCTCAGTGGAATCCCTTCTCAAACCACTGGTGGTGGTCAAATCCTGGAGAGAAGATGCAAGACCCCACGCAAGCAACCAAGGGTAAAGAATGTTATGCTAAGAGGGTGCTTTGATTAGGGGCTGAATAACCAGAGCACCAGGGCAGCAAGGTTTAGAAGCATTAAGTGCGTGGAGGGGGGGGTTGAATGTGTGGTATATGTCACTGCTTTTCGTTACCATGTGTTTGAAGTGGGAAAAGCAAAGTACAGGGCTATCTCTCACTAACTGTGCATTTGGTAGCTATTGCTACCAGTTGTCCACATTGTTCATGTACTGCAGAGCTATTCTGCTTGTCGGAAAGGGATGTGAGTCATTTTATTACGGATGTACTTGGGTTTTTCTTTTTTCCTGTTTGGAGGCAATTTAGAAGTAGCCTATTCCAATGGGATAGTCTGGGACTTGTGGGAGAAAGGAAGAAAACGTGTGCAAGCCAGTACACTATGCTTACTCTGCCAGAAGAGGACAGAGTATGGTTAGTGCTGCAAGCATGCATGGGGCACCAAAAAGTAGACAGGAGCCACATTGGGGTAGCTTCAGCAGGGCCATGGCAGGGCGATGAATCCCTTGTGGGTGGAAGAATCAGGAGAAGATATGGGCTGTGAGAAGCACGGTGCTGTACACTCTCCTCTGTGATTGTAAGGCCGCATGTACGGGAGACAGGAAAGCATAACTGCTGTCAGCAGAAGACCTTGTGGGTTAGGGCTTCATGGCAGATTTAACATCATCACAGCAGATGTGACCTCAAGTGGCAATGGTTCAGATGATGAAGACTCTTCGGAGGAGACGATTTACCCAACAGTGTTTCCAGGCTGGGACAGGAGTGTGGCTAAGGATGAGTATGCTCCAAGTACTAGTAAGGAACTTCCTTTCTCTTTGGATGGTTTCTTTCTTCTTTTTCCTACCCTACCCAATGTTCCTCCTCCTTTGACACACATACATTGTATGAAAACTGGATGCTCTTCTCATCAGCTGTGTCTTCAGAAATGTCCATTTTATGATTGGAAAAATGATATGAGGTCCATATTGATACAATAAATATCTCTTCTATCATTACTTAAAATTATCTTCCCAGTTTCATGCATATTTGAATGCATGCATTTACTAATGATTTTCCAAGAAAAAAATGAATTGTTAAAATAATTCTGGATCACATTATATATAATTTATGTCTATAGTATAGTATAGTAGTCTTCCTGGTTGTGGTAGAAGACACAGGCACAATCTGTGAAGGCCAAACCCCAAGTGCCCTTTTCGTTGGGAAGTTATCAGCAAAACAGTCTCATATTTGCTATCCTTCACACTCTTCCCATGCAGTCTTCTAACATCATCTCATTTATTTATGTCCTCAGATGTTTAGGCATGATCCAATACCATAACCCAGATATTTTAATACATCTCCTTATTTTCCTGGTGTGCGTAGTCCCACAGTGATCATCTGATAACTCTTCTTTAGCTTTAAAAGTCATCCATACCTAAAATAATTTTGTCTCAAAACCAGAAAACCACCACATATGAGGATCAAAGCCAAATGACGTGTTTCACTGAAGCACACAGTCTGCTACTTGGCCTTATGACCAGGGTATGGTCCCAGCCCTGGGGTTTTTTTTCTAGTATAGATGTTGCCGTTAATGGCTATACTCTAATGCTCTTATTTGTATAAAGATAATAATCTGTTCCGTTTTTGTAATTTAATTTAATTTGAACACATCTTAATGTGTCTTTTGTCTATGTGCCTTTTTACTCAGTAGTGTTTCTAAATCACTACTTATAAGAATTTTATTACTTTTTTTCTGAAGATAGTAGAGTATTTGGGTTTTTTCAGCAGTGGACTTCATTTTTAGAAGAAAATAAAAAATGAGCAAGTTATCTTGCTTTGGGATTTTTTATTCTTTTGCCTGAGTTTTCGGTATTCTGAATTTATTTATCCTTCAGACTCTGCATTGGTGACTGATTCCACATGGTGTATTGCTTTCCAACTACCTTCCATGGTCTAGTGGTGTCTGCATGCTCCATGGATGAAAATGTATACCGTCTCTGATCATAGACTCCTGTGGAAGTTTTATTTTATCTGTTCAATTGTCTGATAACTTTTTTGGCTAATATTGGCTTCCTGGTGGCTGTCAAGGTGTTTTCATTTTTTTGCTGACCATAGCTTTTGAGCTCAGCGTTGGATATTTTAACATGAATCTGAGTACTTCTTGAGTACTTAGCAAGCATGTCTTGCATATATTCAGAATTCTACTACATTCTTCACATTATTCTTCAAACTTGAATTTAAATGTCTGTAACTGCTGTAATGGTTTTACACTACTTCTGCGGTACATTATTCTTCTGTTTCTTCTTTTGCCCATTCTTCTTGGGAAACCTCATGTCTGTCCAATGCAAAGAAAAGGACGACTGGTTTGATGTAAAAGGATTTGATAAGAAGAATAGAGAGACTACAGTTAAGCTATGCATAAGTTTCCATTTTCCATCACCTTTATGGCACACACTAACAGTAGGATAATAGTGGTAGATGTGAAGCATGGTCAGTGTTAATCCTCCATTGTCCTAACAGCTGCGGATTCACAATATGAAACGCTTCTAGAAATCTCCAACAACATCATTGGAACCCCACCTATTCAGATGAAGAGGAGCCGTATCCTGGCTCTGGTGGCACGGGCAAAGCATTTAAGCATTTCAGATAATATTCAGATTTGTGGCATAATTCTGTGAAGTATAACACTCTTATGGTGCAGCTGGTTGTAATTCCCTTACCATTCGCCTCATTTCAGTCTAATACCTTTGTACTAGAGCCCTCAGAGGTGGCATCTATAACATTCATCTGTTGTTCCAAGTCTCTCTTTTTCATCTAATCTTTATTACTTGCCACTTTTCCTCATATCTCTGGGTTTTTTAAACTTGCACTGCCAGTAGTTCGTGGTACTGCAAGTGACTTCTGACAGCATCTTCTGCTATGTAAACAATAGCAAATTAATGAGTGAGCAATGAATTCATTTTATCAATAAGAGCTTTAAATATTACTGGGTTCAAAACAAGGTATGCTTTTCATCTTCAAAGATATGAACCTAGTTATTTTATTCATCCAGTCCGAGAAGAAATGTCAATTTCCTTGGAGCCAGCCTTGTAATTGTGTGAGATACTAACTGAAAAGAGAAAGTTCAACATCTTGTTTACTTTTAAAAAGACAGAATACACAAACTCAAGACATAAGTTAGTATTAGTAAATATGAACTAGAGATGCAAGCTATTGTTTCTCCTACTGTTTCTCCACTGTTTGTCCTATAGCTTTTCTCTGCCATTAGTCATTGGGATACTTTCTAGTGCACTTAAATCTTCTTCCAATCCTGGTGATGTTTTCGTGTGATAGGGTTTCCAAAGGACTTTTGTTTTCTTTTGTCTCTCATTTCACATCAAATGCAACAATGAAAGGAAAAAGCCAAAACACAAATGCCAAGCACCCTTGTTGTGTAGACCATGAAGATCAGAATAATATAACTGGCGTTGGGTATTTTGATCATTATTGATTGAATCATCATCTTATCAACACTAGCTACAAGTGAAAATGAAAATCATCAAGGACCAACCCAACATCCACTATTATACAGTGTTCATTCTGGATGGATCAGTCAAGAAAAAAATCCTGCAAATATCACTGCGAGTATTGAACGACGTGAATTTACTGTTGCAGGTGAAAATGGTACTGAAAAGGAATCTTCTCATACAGGTAATATTCCAGGTCATGTTTTAGTAAATTATCAGAGTTTACTAAAGGTTTAGTTTTATGATTTTTTTATTAATAATTTTGCATTCTGAGGCCATAACAGAGATTCTGTGAATAAACCTGAGCAATTCTGATGTTTGGTTGTTTGGGTTTTTTTAATTATTCTATTCTTCAGACCCGTTCCTGTAGGTTTGTTTTGTCTCCTATTTGGATTGTGTGTCAAAACCTATAGGAGATTAATTCTGAAACTGCCTCGTATGTTTTGTGTTCCATCATGCAGTCACATGGTTTTAAAAGGCTATCTACCAAGGTTATATTTGTAGGAAACAGTGAATGTTTAAATGGAAAAATAATAATTTCTGTTGTATTTTTCACATATTTGGGAGCTGTCTTCACTGTTGCAAGCCATTATTGGAACTGGTGTTTTTTTCAGTTTTTGTTAATATGACAATTATATCTAAATTTTTTATCTACTGACCCCAGTTTTGAGCTATGACAACATGATACTGCCGATGAAGGGAAGAAAACAAAGCATAGTGTTGAATAAAAGAGAGGCTTCTCTCTTCCATTGGTTGAAATAATTGAAACATAAAAGATCAAATTATACTACAAAGCTAGTAACTAAAAATTGACATACATTAGTTTCTGTTCCTGTGAATGTACTAAATTTACTAGTTAATGACTGATAGGCTGTACTAGCAGTACAGCACTGCCAACAGTGAATTTAACACAGTCGTCATCTGCTCTTGCAGATTATCAAATACAGGCCGCTGAAGGCAAGCCTATCAAACATTATTTGACATGATGTATAATGTGAATCTCTTCCTTCAAATTCAAAGTGAATCTATTCCTCCAAATAATGTAATTCTATTCCTTCCATTCCTAAATGTAATCTTATTAGCAAAAGTTTTGTGTAGCTTACTGCTTCAGCAGTCCCTAAGCCTGCATTCTTCTAAGATACCAAACCCATCCGTTTCATCAACATCCTTTAAAAATCTGGTGATGTGATACAATGTATTACTGATATATATAAATACTACACTACTATAGCAATATAATTTGGCCTAGTTGCAATTAAAATTTTAACACTGGCAATGTTCTTGAGTTTTTTTGATTGAGTTGGGGGGTGTTAAGGAAGGTTATGCTACTTATAAGATTTGGGCACTCTTTTGCTGTGCGTGTCTAATAAAAGCTGCAGGTTGGTTGATATGGACAATATCATATTTTTCTAAATAACTGCAATATCAAATATCCTCCAGTTGAATGCTGTCTTATTTATTGTGTGTATCATTCAAAATCTGCAGCATGTGCTAACCTTCCCCTCTGTCAGACTTCCTTGTCTATTTTCCTGGAGATGCTGCTACAGTGAAATTTTGGGGGGAAAAATTGGATAAAGTTAATACACTCAAATTCTGTGATTAAAATCTTACTGATGGGTCATATTCTTGCAGTTATTTCTGCCTTTGCTGTTCTTAATTCTGCATCAGGTATTGGTTCAACCAATATTCAACCAATACAAAGGCAACAGCATGATTCAGGGAAATGCCTTCGAAAAACAATGAGATATCTTGATTCTGAAAAGCATATGCTCAGTTTGAAGGAGGTAGTCCTATTGGTGACAGCAGGCGGCTTTTCTAAACATAAACCAGAATGAGAAGCAAATCTGCTTTACTTCTCTTTGCCATTAAATGTAGTAGACATGTGAGCAAGGCCTGTCATAAAGACAAGAACTGAAGAGGAGAATAATATAAGAAATGGATCTTTATATACTGACTTCATAATTGCTTCACCATCATCATAACAGCTATGGCCTCCAGCCATGGGGCTAAACAGAATGACTCAGCGCAAGACCTATTGGTGTATCCAGGTTGGGACAAGGGAGACGATTATGCCACACAAGCTGCTGTAACAGATAGAATTATTCCTTCCAGAGAAAATAATCATGAAAAAGAGTCTTCCACTACAGGTACTAGTAATAATGTCAGTTATGTATATTACGTCACTTCTGTCTCTCAGATGGCCTGTCTTGGAAAGATATTTCATGAACTTGTAGAGAAGAGTAACTTACTGATCTCTTTAAGACAATGATATAAATTATAGAGGGATTAATTTTCTCTATGCTCTGCCTGGATGGTGGTGAGATAGAAGTTTTCAATTTTAGCTCTGTACAAAACATTTATTTTTTACTTACCGACACCACTTTTAGTGCTTTCTGTTCCTTAGTTAAGCATGATTATTGAAATGCATCCAGCACATTACATAAGTTACATTATTTGGTGTTGCCAAACTGTCTTTACCATGAAGCTGAATTCATACTTAAGTATATTTGTGCATCAACAGCCTAATGCTTTTAATTTGTGATATTCATCTGGGGAAAGAGTTATCTTTATAGATTTTATTGAAACATTTGTCCCTCTGGTTTGTAGAATGATGAGAGAAAGGAATTTACAAAACTGTCGTGACACATCATCATGATGCAGTCACGATAACACGTGACATTTATACCATCAAAATAATTTCTAAAAACATGATATGAGAAACACATGACTTATTCCTGAAATAAGAGGAAAGGTAACTTTAATCCTTTCTTAAACAGACAATGCTCAGAAGATATTTTTGATTTTATGACAACTAGTTAAGTTTCTTTTATGGTTGCTGTGTATTCCTCTGGTGTTATCTCTTCTGTCTCATTGCTCCTGCCATTATTCAGCATTAGCCAACTACCCTGAAAAAGCAGGACAGCTTAAGTTATGAAGCTGGAAAGCTGATAACAATGAAAATAAATAGAAAACCCTGTTTTCTTTTCTTCTTTATGATCCAATTAGAATAAAACCCAGAAAGTCTACCCTGCATATAAGGAAGAGAAGAACAATGTGGGTGGTGGGTTCAATAAACACCACATCACAAAGTAATTTTAACAGGTAAAATCCTTCAGTAATGCCAAAATTTGAAGCTAATTCTGTGAAGAAACCTAGTCTTATGACTACCATGAACAGAACAATGAATTATAACCATTTTCTGTAAATTATCACCACTCAGTCTCTTGAGCAACAAAGGAGAATCCATGCCTATAGAAAGGGTTCTTCACTGTCAGTACTGATATCAGTAACATAAAACACACTGTAGCAGCAATTGATAGTGTCCCTGAAGCTGAGGATCTGTGGCCCGCATGAGATGCGGGTCAGGGATTTCTTCTGACTGCTGTCTCTATGTCCTTTCCCTGTTTCCACTGTCCTCAGGAATCTTTTGAATTTAGTAAAAAAGTGGATGAGAATAGCAAATGAAAATATCTGATCAATATATTGAGAGAGCAGTGATAATGTACAGGAGGACATAAGGCCTCCCTCCTCTTCTTTTGTGGTGAGAAAAGGGTAGCAGTAGTTTAAAGTGAAGAGGAGATGAACATGGTGGGAATGGGAGCAGCATGGCAGCACACACATGTAATTAACAACTGATTAAATCATTATGGTAACAGCTGTTGCCTCTACTGGCGGTGCCCACAATGAAGACACAACTCAGCCACCTCTTCCTTCAGATAACGAAGCAGGACAGGGCACTGAAGGCATCACACATCCCACAGATGCTCCTGGGGATGAGATCCTCCACAGGACCACAGCTAGTACAAACGAAGCTGGTGATGATTCTCCTCTGATGAGTACCAGTAAGAATAATGGACCATACTCATTTCTCATGCCTGGTGTGAAATGAGACATTGTTTCTTCTGAAATTTACTCCTTTCCTTACCTTTCTCATCCTGGGGGGTCTACATTCGCAGTGTGGACTTGCAGTGCAAAAATTTGTGGTGGGATCTGTGCTGCTGATAGAATTACCTTCTGGACAAGGCACAAGGGAATCCTTGCTGGTACACTTGGTGGTTTCTGTCCTTTGCTGAAGCATGTTTCTGAGTGGCCTCCTGACTGTTCTGCAAGACATGCACTTTGGTGATTCTGAATCCCCAGCCCCATCTTCCTTTCTTGCACATCAGTGGGATCAGGCTTCATACACTTTGGTACCATGATTGGTGTGGTGGAGGTGCTCTGGTGGGTTAATCAGATGGCATGATCCTGTGACTCAGCAGCAGCACCATCAGTGAGGAGTGCTGTCTCGGCAGTGAGGGTAGGGCAATCAGAGAAGAATTATGTCCCATAAATTCTGCCTTCAATTCCTTACTCCTCGCTGCTGGTTTGCCAAGCAAGACCATCACAGGTCTGGCTGCAACGTGGCTCACTCCTGAGTTATAGGGTCAGGTTCTTGCTACTGTGGTCTCTTTTTCTGAAGGTCTTCCCTCTCCATCTGTCACTGGGATCTGTATATGTAGCCAATGTCTCCCTCCAACATGGTAAGCTTGTATGTGGTGCTTAAGGGTCTCTTAGAAGGCAGTGACAGTGTGGCAGAAGAAGGGAAGGCCTTCATGTCTTCTCTCTCTCTGCGCTTTGAATGAAGAAAATGGACATGATTTCTGGCTTGCTGTGGTACTGGAAGGAGGGAAATAATGTGGCTGGTGGTGCTGTGAGTGCTCATTTTTAAAACTGATCATGCCATCATCATGGCAGTCACAGAGTCCATGGATGATACTAACCGAGAGAAGCCAACCAAGGAGCCACTGGGACCTGTCACTCCACCTGGAACTGAAAGTGAACAAGCAAACACTACAGATGGTTCTCATGTCAATTGGATACCTGGGGTTTTTCCAGGCATTGAAGATCATCTTAACCAATTGCAGACCCCTCTTCCTTCTAGTAAGATCTATAAATCATGAATATTTTCATTTATCCGTCAGTCAGTTATTATTTTGGAAAACGGCAATGGTCCAAAATCATGTTTAGTAACCATTATTGCAAATTATTGTCATATTATGATTTCCTTTTGGGTTTTTATTATGGTTTATAGCCTGCTTATGATATCATTAAAGGGCATCTCTTCTAGTGCAAAGCAGAGGACATTTGCTAAAATGCTGAAAATAATTTCTTGCAAATAACCTTTTCTTATATTCTGTTATCTGGATGTGGTAACAGAACTATTACAGTGAACAAGTGTAAACTTTCTGCTCATGCCCATACATACATGATAGCATGTTGTCTTTCTTTTTCGTTGTCACAAATGATAGCAATGTAACGCTTAACTGTCTATCACTTTTCTCCGTCTGTGCTCCCTCTACACTGGTTGAATATGTATCAAAAGAAAGGTAATTCTCTGTGAAAATTTTTTTCCTAGGTGTATTTGCTGTTGGTGTCTTGGCAGTGATTAATTATAGCTAAGTTACTGGGCTGTAACTGATGTTTCATTTGTGAACAACTTCTCTTTTTTTAAGGGGTTTTTCTTCTGATAGAGTTTAGTGAGTTAACAGTAAAAGTGTTTACTTATTACACTATATAGAACCTTTCTCTTTTTGTGTGTGTGATCACATGCTAATAGCATGGGAAATGAAGGGACTTTTCCTTATATCCAAATACAGTTTCCAAACAAATAATCATCCTAACAGTAAGGTTTTCTCCAAATGCTACTTCTCAACCCTATCAAAATTGTTTAAGTATTTTGACGTAGGCACAGCAATATAAATGCAAAATATGTATTTGATAGAATCTTATTGGAAAGATAAATCTATTTTTAATAATGGTTTCCTACTAAAATAAACTAATTTCTTGACTTTTGCTGCCCTTTTCACCTAATTCATCCAAGCTGCCTGCTTAATTTTATGTACAGACATTACACACTATGAAAAAATGTTTTGAGTACATAAAACCTGTAAGAACTGGTTTGAAGATCATTTTCAAGGTGAATGTCTGTGTCAAATCTTTGTATTGTCAGTGCCCTGGCAAAGACTCATAAGGCTGTATTCACAAAAACACTTCATGTTTTCATTTATCTTCTCTTGGTATTTTTTAAAAGCATAATACAAGGGAATCACTAGGACTCTACCATCATCATAAAAAGTTTATTTATTGAAGGGTTCATTCATTTGTAATGTTGCCCTAAGTAGCTGTGATGCTATGGAAAAGATTCATGAATGTATTTGCAGAGTATAGTTAAAGGTGTTCTCTGAACAAATGAATGGCTTGATGCACTACAGTGCTTTCTTTCGCTTGCTTTTTCTCTACAGTGGTGTTTAAGCTGTGGTCTGACATTACACTAATAACTGACCTGTTGTCTGAGTGTCCATGGAATAACAAATCAGTCCACTGTAGGAACCTAAAAAATAACTGTCAAAAAGTAAGATCTAGTATGTCTTCAAAATGAAATGTAGAGAGCTTTTGAGGATCCCTCCCTGCCACTTGCAGGCACCTCCCCAGAGATAGAACAGCAGGGGACATGACTGAATCCTGCTGCTTCTTCTCAGTCCTCAGAGGAGGTGAAGTGTGAATGTAGCAGTTCCCTAAGTGTACAAATTTTTAAAAAATATCTGTGTGTCTTTCTAAGGGGTTTTGTGGTGGAAAAGCTCTGGCATTTCTCAAAGATGATATAAACCACCTTAAAAAAAAATCTGTTGAGATATGGGGTAGACAAGTGAGTGTGTTCCTCTTGGTTAATTTTCTTGGAGACTAGATCAGGGCCCGTAGCTGCTTAATTAGTGCTCTGTCCTTTGTGATGAGGTGGCACAAAACATCTCACCAATCAGTAAGCTTCTTGTTAATAAAAGTAATGAAAATACCTGGAAGATCTATGAACTACTTGTTGGCTAAACTTAACAGAGGGAAAAAGTGTGCTTCTCAGTTTTCTATTTGCCAGCTGCTATTAGGAAATGAGATCAGAAATGCTGTCTAGCAGTGAGTTACAATTTGTGTTAAAGAACTTTACAACTGATTAAAGTAAGTGCTTAATTTGCTCTATTAGAGTCTGGAATAATTCAGAGAGGTGGAGATCTGTAATACTTTTTTGTAGTGATAATGAAGTAGTAGTCCCAAATGAAATCACTATATCTATAGTCTGTTGTTAATTTTAGACTTGGGATACCCAACAATGTGGGCCAGAAATATAATTGCATAAAAGTTCAAGCGGTATGGCCAGCATAGCAAATACTAAAATCTGGAAGTATGTATTTTGATTTAAGATCTAATACTGTCTTAGAACCAAATTACACAACTTACTATAAAGGACAAGGGAATCCACCTTTAAGTTTACAGAGAACATTTTTCCTATTAGGAAAAATATTTAGAATTTTTGAAGTCCCATACTATACATAGCTATCAAATTTAAAACCATTCAGAGAACTATTCTATTTTATGAAAGCATTAGAGTTTTTTAAATTCAGTTTTATCCTGTGTAGGAGTAAAATTAAAAGTTTCAAAATTTCTCCATATTAGTCATTTTAGGTTTAAATAAAATAGTTCTTTTTTCTCTCTCTCTCTTCTCTGTTCTCACTCTCTTTTCCCCATGGAACAGATATGTTTGACTTGTAGGACAAAAGCCTCTTCAAAAAGTTGCCAATATTCATATGTCCTTATATCTTTTCCAGAAAATTTCAGGCAGTTATAACTGCATTTTGTTTAATGAAAGTAAACATAATTGAAATAATAATAGTATAATTATAATCTAATATTATAGTATAATAATGATAATGAAAGTAATCAAATAATAGTCAAAACTGAAACATAGGAGAGAGACAAGAGGGGAAAAGCATGAGTTTTGTTATTCAAAATGCTAAAACTTGCCAAAGTTCAGATGAGTATGATGATTATAATCTGTGTAATAGTTTTTAGTATAAATACTTTTTAATGACCTCAGCAAGAACTTTCTAGAATATGGATTTTTTTAATTGTGAAAGTCATAGTGTTTGTACCTCAGTGTTATGTATTCACTAAGCATATTTGGCCTAAGGGATAGTTCTGTTCTTTAGGATCTACCTCCAGCATATATGGTAATCAAGGACCATACAAGGGACACTATGAATCCACTGCTTTCCCTGGAGAGACCACAACGACAACAGTAGTTTCACAACCGAGGTCAGCCCAGGTACCAGGTACGTTTTTGAAGTCATATGTTTTAACAATTTAAGCACAGAATTATATTAGTACAAACTGAAGTAAAAGATGAAAATGTAGGTCAAGTACAGTTGTTCAGGCTTTGTTCTGAATCAGATAATAGTCAACACTTTCACTGTAGCCTGAAAAATGGAGCATATTGTAACTCATATAATTTTCCAGCAATATCAAGATAAAAGAAATCATGTATTTGGAGAATTGGTTTAATATCCAAATAAAATTTATAAAATGATATGAATCAGGCAAAATTCAATGAAGACATTTGCAGAAAACCATATCCATGAGAATGTTTGCTGAAAATAATAAGCTGAGTGTTGCAGAATAGGGCTTGCAAATTAAAATGGAATAGAAAGAAGCAAACACCATGATACAATTGAAAAAAAATGCAAATATTTTCTGGGATATATTAGCAATAATTTTTAAAACAAAGAAAGTAATTATCCCACTCTGCTTAGGCCTACCAAGTCCAGAGCTGAAGCTCTGTGTTCAGTTCAAGGCATTGCATTAATCACATAGAGAAAAAAAATGGACAAGAGCACAAACAAAATTTTGGAAAGGTAAACTTGAAGCACCTTTTGAAGGAGTCATCATTTTCAGTGAAAACTGAAAGGGAAATATGAGAAGAGTATGCTAAAAAAAGAATGCTTATTGGGTTTTTTACCATGGGGTAATACTAATTAACTAATTAGAAGAAATAATTTGTTTTAAACAAAACACAGGAAACTTGTTAAACAAGAGAAGCTTGTTTCAAACAAACAAAATAAAGGCACTAGCTCATAGGAGAGGATCTCTGTCTATAACGGTGGCACAACATAAAGAACAGGCTACTGGCAAGATTATGAAATCTGCTTTACTAAAAATGTCAAGAGAAATGGAATATTCCTCAGCCATCTTCTTATTGACTCTGTTTCACTGGAGTGAAATGTAATTGACATCACTCCTTAGGGTCCCTTCTAGTTTTGTAGTTCCTGGGTTTTTTAGTTTGCCCCCAAAATACCCCTTAAAGTAAGATTTTAAAGGAAAAAATTAACATTTCACTCTACCTAAAAGTCATCCTGTTTTTGTGCCTAGAATTGCACATGTATCATTGCTAAGCCTTTTCTTTTGCTCTTAGAGTAAATCAGGGGTACAACTCCTCTTCATGTGTGCCCACCAAAGTACAGTGCTTATAGGCACTAACAGTGATGGTGTATTTCATCTGAGCTGGCCTATGTATAGCTTAATGATGAAAATGTATTTGATTTGCACAGAAGTACTTTGTAAAATAAATATTCGTGCAAGCCAGGAAAAAATTCTGACAGTTTAAAGGATATAAAAGAGGTTGTGTTCTTGCAGTTCTGTGAAATGGTGAAACTATGAGATATGTTAACACGCTCTCCTCCTCTCCCTCAACTCTCCCCACAGAATGGCTGATTGTGGTTGCTGCACTTGTGGCACTTGCGTTGATTCTTGCAGTGTGCATTGCTGTTAACAGTCGGAGAAGGTAAGGCAGCCCCTTTACTTTTTCAAAACACACTGCCTTGCTATTTTCTTCCTCAAAAGACTTCAAAGCTTTGTGAAAGAGTAGAGTAGCACAACACAGGGAAGAGCTTCCTCTGCAAACCTCTGTGACTTGTCCTCTGTGAGGACCCAGGTCACCATGTCCTGCACAGGGCATCAGCCTTCACACTCATATGGAACCTTGTGAAGTCAGTAGCTGTATAAACTGTTTGGTCTTTACTTGTAAATGGAAACTAACTGTATATAGATCACAAGAGAATTAATTACTCTTTACCTATTACTTATTAATAGGAAAATCCTGTCTGCTGAGAGTGAAAACTATGTGAGATGGACATACAGACAGTAGCAACTAGAGCATGAGCTTTTCTTCCACCAATAACAGCATTGTCTGTATACAGTGTGAAAGGCTGTATTAGACAATTGCTGTCACAGGATTAATTTGTTGCTTCCAAACAAAAGGCAGTTTCACAGCTTGCAGTCACAGGGGTATATTCTAACATCGCTATCAGAGCTCTCAGTAGCTTTATTTACCCCACTTTACAGATGAAGAAGCTGGGGAATAGAAAGTTGCAGTGATCTGTGTTCAAAGTTAGCCAGGAAATTTGAAAAAACTCTAGCCTAAAGGATAGGCTATAATGTTCTTAAGTCTTTCTTTTCTCTGTGGGCTGTTCTGAGGTTATTTAATTGTCTTAATTGTCTTAAACAGCTTTTTGGTACTTGAATGTTAAAGGTGAACCCTTTAATAGAGTAACTATTTTCTACCTAAATATTGACTTTGAGCTTTTTTTATTAGAGTAACCATATAATATTTGGATATTTTTGTTCCTGAAACAGTGAGCAAATTTATTTCTTGTCTGCTGCTTGCAGGAAAGCACATGTTAATACTTCTGTGAAATAGCATCAAGGTCCTCCAAAGTGTGGGGTGGGTGCTAGAATAAAGCCACTGCCACCATGGTGAGGGAGCAACCCAGGCAGTCCGTGTCCATGCAGAAGACTTCTATGAGACAAAACAATGCAAACTAAATGCCAAATTGTCAGACAGAGTAAACTGATAACAGTTTTGCTGAAGTCAGTAGTGAGATGCCACCTGGCATGTGTGCCCTATGACTGTACCCACAACATCAGTGTTTCTCTGACAGTATTATTAGAGACCTACTGAAATAAGAAAGCTATCAAGCACATAGTAAGACAGAAAAATCTGTAACTTTCTTTCTGTTAAGTGATTCTTGAGTTACACAGCCTGAACATCATTGCTTATTGATTTATATGTCACTCTGTTAAATGCCTTTAAAAGTAGAGACTGCCATTGTTTCCTCCCCCTCAACCCAGAGTCATCATATGAACAAACAGGGCCACTGTGGCTAATTATAGATTGCATCTGACAAGAAATGAAACAATCTCAGAACTGTAAATTATGCCCTAGGTACCACTAATGGAAAACATATCTTTTACTTAGAGATTCAGTGGAACTGGGAGTGAGTTGCAAAAAGAAAACATGCATGTGGGTGGACATATGTGTGCGAATGCATGGATTAGACACTAGTAATTAGTGTTAATCATTGTGAGAAAAACTTTTTGAAGCAGGGACGTATGCTTGAAAAAGTGGATTTTTTTCTTTTACTTTAGCAGGATCCAAATGATAACATGAATAAGTCAAGAATCCTTTCCTCATCTGTTCTGTTAAGTGCTAATATGCTGAAAATCCACAGAGAGGTAGTTACTGTGCAGTCAGTATACAGCATGTGAATGCCAACTAATCTGAAACTAACACTGCAGCAGTGCTATAAGAAAACTGGAGAGCTGGGAAAGGAGGACTGAGCATTTCAGTGTTGCTGAGCAATAAGTTGAGAATATTTCAAGCATTAATTTATTTAAAAAGTAAGAATGATCTGTGTTTTGGTATGTCTAATGCTGTCAGCTGCACCATTTTTTAAATGAATGCTAACTACAGCATCTCCAGTTTCAGTCTCATTCAGGTTGTCTGAAAAAGCCTAACAAAGTGTGGGCCTTTGTTTCAAGGTAGTTAACTTGATTCAGAAAACAATACATTTAACCTTTCCATTTAAGATGTAAGTATGGCAGAGATTTCTAGCATTTCAAACAGCAATTGGTCCTTCTCAGTAAACAGCAAATTGCTTGGCTGTATTATTTCCCTATTTTTTTATTTATTTTTTTTTTAATTGCTGTTGTCATAAGTTCCCACTGACTGGAAAAAGGGAAACATAACCCCCATTTTTAAAAAGGAAATAAAAAGAAGACCAGAGGAACCACAGGCCAGACACTCTCATCTCTCTGACCGGCAAAATCGTGGAGCAGATCCTCCTGGAAACTCTGCTAAGGCACATGCAAAACAAGGAGGTGATTGGTGACAGCCAACATGAATTCAGTGAAGGCATATCATGCCTGACAAATTTAGTGGCCTTCTATGATGAGGTTACAGCATTGCTGGATAAGGGGAGAGCAACTGACAATATCTACCTGGACTTGTTTAAAGCATTCACACTGTCCTGCATGACATCCTGGTCTCTAAATTTGAGAGATAGTGATGTGATGGAAGAAACACCCAATGGATAAGGCATTGGCTGGATGGTGGCACTCAGAGAGTTGTGGTCAATGGGTAAACGTCCAAGTTGCAATGAGTGACAAGTGACATTTATCAGGGGTCAGTACTGAGACCAGTGCTGTTTAACATCTTTGTCGGTGACATGAGCAGTGGGACTGAGTGCACCCTCAGCAGGTTTGTTGACGATGCCAAGCTGTGTAGAGTGGTTGACATGCCTGAGGGAAGGAATGCCATCCAGAGGGACCTGGACAGGCTTGAAATATGGGCCCACGCAAACCTCATGAAGTTCAACAAGGCCAAGTGCAAGGTCCTGCCTGTGGGCCAGGGCAATCCCAAGTACAATTACAGGCTGGGTGGAGAACGGCTTGAGATCAGTCCTGAGGAGAAGAGCTTTGGGGCTGTTGGTGGATGAGAAGCTCATTATGACCCAGCAATGTGCGCTTGCAGCCCAGAAAGCCAACTGTATCCTGGGCTGAATCAAAAGAAGCATGGCCAGCAGGTTGAGGGAGGTGATTCTGCCCCTCTATTCTGCTCTCATGAGACCCCACCTGAAATACTGTGTCCAGCTTTGGGGCCCCCAAAACAAGAAGGACATGGACCTGTTGGAGCAAGTCCAGAGGAACGCCAAAAAGATGATCAGAGGGGTGGAACACCTCTGCTATGATAACAGGATGAGAAAGTTGGGGTTGTTCAGCCCGGAGGAGTGAAGGATCTGGGGAGACCTTGTTGTAGCTTTCCAGTTCTTAAAAGGGTCCTACAGGAAAGATGGGGAGGGTCTCTTTATCATGGAGTGTAGTAATAGGACAAGAGGTAATGGTTTTAAACTGAAAGAGGGTAGTTTTAGACTAGATGTTTTAGAATTCTTTACTCTGAGGGTGGTGAGACACTGGAACAGATTGCGCAGAGAAGTTGTGGATGCCCCATCCCTGGAAGTGTTCAAGGTCAGGTTGAATGGGGCTTTGAGTAACCTGGTCTAGTGGGAGGTGTGCCTGCCCATGGCAGGGGGTTTGCAACTAGGTAATCTTTAGGGTCCCTTCCAACCTAAACAATTCTACGATTCTATGCTTACAACCAAACCCCAAAATGGCCAAAATTCAATGTAGTCTTATTTACTTAGTTGTTCCTCTTGTGGCAAAGAATACTGCCGTTGTCCGGTGCCTGTTATAAAAACTGTTAGGATCGCCTTCCAGAGTGCAACAGAAGGTACTGCTCAGCCTGACCATCACATCAGAAAACACAGTCTGAGCTGTGCTTTCAAGAGGCTGTGGAGCTCCGCAGTTCCTCACTGGCCTCCTTTGGCATTTCATGGCTGCAGTACGGGAATCATTCCTGTGGGTGTGTGTGACATTAGCACAGTGAACTGAGCTACTTTGGGTAAAATAAACCTCATCTATTGGTCAGTAAGCATGAAAAAAGTAATACTTCAGGAGGAAGTCCTGAAGTCCCTCTTGAGACAGTTGTGCTTTGTACATTCAGTTTACACAAGGTTGTTTGAGGAAAAGGAGGATGTTCAGCACCATGTAGCCAGAGAACGATCTTAACAGTCTGGGGCAACTGTGACAGCTGTGTAACTAGTACTTTTTTACTGCCCTGAAGAATACCCAGCCCACATTGACCAGCATGCATCAGTTTTGGACTGCTGACTTTTTAAGAGATAGAGAGTGTGTGTGTGTGCGTGCATCTGTATGTGCATCTGTGTTCATTCAGAGCTACATACAGTTTACTGGGCGGCTATTGGCCTTCTAGGCCTGAAATGCTAATACAAAGAAGAAAAAGTTATCTTGCATAATTAGGTGAGAACTTGATCCAAATTTTCTGCTATCTTAAGAGCTTGAGCAGTTTCAAAGATGTGGTCCCAAGTCTGGATTTAGAATGACCCTGTACTTATATATACAAAGTTCATAAATGTGGATATATCCAAATGTTAGAAAATATTTTCTAGCTCTCAGTAATGAATGTTATTCCTATCAGTAGTAACAGTAGATACAAAAAATATATGTGAGCTTCTGCCGAATTTTATGCAAGTAATTTTGAATGTTTTTAAAAAAATAAAATATGCTATATAGAGAAACTTTACACAGCATTGTATAAGTGTGCACTGGTAGACACAAGTTTAATTTCTAAGCACCTTTTTCTAAATATTGACTTTCATTTTTTTCTTATTTCTGTTAGTCTCCATTTATAATACTTATTTTATTTTTATTTATTTCTAGATGTGGGCAGAAGAAAAAGCTAGTGATTAACAATGGCAAAGGGGCAGTGGAGGACAGGAAGACAAGTGGATTAAATGGAGATGCCAGCAAATCACAAGAAATGGTGCACTTGGTTCATAAAGAACCATCAAATGACCAAACAGGAGCATTTGACGAATTCCTGACCGTTAATGAAACACAGAATCATCAGGAGCTTGACATGAAGAGTGGAGTGTAATAGTACCAAGTTGCTAAATAGATCAGAGCTGGGGAAATCAAAATCACATGGAACTTGTACAGGAATTCACAGATGCATTGTGCTACTGATGTCTTTTGAACATAATTAAATATAAGTTTTATTAATTTTTAATCACTTTAAAATGATATCTGAGTTACAAAATTGACAGTTGCCTTCTGAAATAAGCCCCCAAGAGCTGCATAATGTTTTCAGTTCCCAGTTCCTCCACAGAGAATGCTTACTGTGTCTTGGCTCTTAGGAGGAAGTTTACATCATTGTTCCCCAGATGGAAGGTCTTTGCTGTGTGGAGCTACAGAAGCGTGCAGTCACTCCATCTTACAGGCAGTTAAGGTACTATACTTGCCATGGTACAAGAGTAAGTGAGGAACAAATGCAAAGAGCAAAGTTTAAACCAAAAAGGCCTCCTATATAATGTCTAAAACATCAGAATCCTTTGGAAATGTTTTTCCAGCCAGGAAGAGCAGTACGTGCATTCAGGGTCTGCCAATATAAACAAAAAGCGACATTTTATAATAATTTATGGCTTGGTCTGCAAGGAGGGAAAGCCATAAGGACAAAATTTATTTATCTCTATTTTTAAATGTCTATGGTCAAGTCTTCTTGGGAGGGGGAATAAAGATATGAAAACATGAGCTGATACATAATAAAGTTCTATACTTTATTATCCTAACAATCTGTACAGTTATCGTTGAGTTTTTGAGGTGTTCATTGCTCTTCCCCCTTCATTGGTCACAGTTTGTACACACTTTTAACAAGTCTGTTAGTTAGGATAATGAATAAAACAGAATGATCCCAGCTCTATCACAAGTACACAAATCAAGCAATTGGAGATCGTTATGGAAGATGTCAGTATTTTATTCCCGAAGAAATGTCTCTATCTTCTTCTGCTCCATTTTACTTAAGAGATGCTGAGCCTAGTAAAGCTTGTTTTCTCTATAACTATTATGTTACACTAGCTTGCTGATATTTTAAAAGTTGCCTCTCTATGATCTCACTCACTTCCTCTGAATTCCATTTCACCCATGTTTTTCCCTCTGCTTTTAAAAATTACCAAAAGAAACATTTCTTGCTTGTTGGTACCAGAATTTTAAATTCTACAGAAAAGATCAAAGAAAATTAAAGGAAACTCTTCCAGCCATGTAATATAGTGAAGCAGCAGCAGCTGCATTGTTATATGCTTTTGTTTTGTCCTTATGTGTCTGTTATGTAAAGTATTTGTATTAAGCTATGATGCTGTGCATTATATTGATATGAATTATCAGAAAGAAAATTATTTACTACTAATGGTCAGTGCCAATTTTAAGAAAGCGTATTGGAATGGAGGGAGAATAATAACTTCTAATTGGGTTGCCTCAAAAAAATGCAAGTAAAAACAATCTAAGGTAATTGTAAACAGTGGTCTGTGTCAGTTATGGGATGGGGAACGTCCTGTAGCACAGTTATTTAAGTGTTCTTGTTCACTGACAGTAGCACCTGTCTTTGAAACTGTTCTGCTAAAGCATGTTCTCCATCTGAAGCAATCTGGAGGTTGAATATTCAGCTGGCTAAATACTAACATCAGCTAGCACCAATCTTTACTGAAATATAAAGCACAAGACTGTTGATTATATTTCTCAGTCACAGCTCTCCAGCAGTTTCCCATGTATTTCATTGAGTTACTCAGTGCCCTGGTATCTGCAGGCAGATCTCCTCAGGGGCAATTTATGCCTGGGCAAAAGGTCCCAAGATGAGGTATGATTTTAAAGAACCTATAGGATGTTTTCTGACTTGATGTAGGTCAGCATGTTTCATCTATGAACAGTCCCACATCTCGTGGTCCAAAGGTGTTCAAACAAGCTGAAGTCTGGCGTCAAGGCGATTTACACTATCAGTACTTGTGGTCCCCTGTCAAACTTCTCATGTATTTTAATACTGCACTGTGTAGTGGGAAGTCTGTTGATTCTGTGCATTGATTTTTGTTTAATTCCTGTAATTTTTTAAAGCA
Organism: Chionis minor; assembly: GCA_013398295.1. Taxonomy (NCBI): domain Eukaryota; kingdom Metazoa; phylum Chordata; class Aves; order Charadriiformes; family Chionidae; genus Chionis; species Chionis minor. Next base: position 167,646 of record VZSF01002850.1, on the reverse strand, counting down.
AGCTTTTCTATTTGTCATTATAAATCAGAATGATCTGCTGAAGGCTGTGTTTAAACCAGTGTTATGTACTTGTTTCACTAAGTATGGAGATCCAGAGTAATAATTATTCCTCTCTTCAAATCCTAATTGAATATAGGTCTCAATTGAAAGGAGATATTTCATTGTCTTGAAGGCTAAATTTTTCTTTAAAAAACCTAAAAGGGCTGTGTTATGTTATTTATCTCCCTATTCAGATATTTAATGGAGAAATCCACAAACACCTTCCTAATTTATCTAATGTCACTGGTTGACTTTCTTATATTTTTAAATAGAGAGATGCTCAAATTCTCTTCACAGAGGCAATGCCATTATTTTATATATGCTTATTCTTTTTAGGTATCATGTGATTCATGTGTAAGTGTCATTATAGTTTCAAAACTAGATGGCCATTTCATATGTGTACTATTATAGTACATATTTTTATCAACCTTGGTTTTAGTATTTGAAGGGTTGTCTGTTGTGTGTATGTATTTTTTATATAGAGCACTTGATATGTTTGCATATTTATTTAACAGATTAATCAGAATGAAAGAAAATAACATTGCTAAAATGTAACTAGAAATAGTATTGCTAAAACCACATTGAACTGTAAAACAAGCTTCCACAAATAAACTCAATTCCACATTGAGGATAAAAAGTAAGACCATCATTATTAGTGGGAGAGTAGTATTCAGCAGGATAGTCATGTTTAGTACTGGTGAGCCAGGGGTCATTTTTTTGGCTTGCAAGCCAGTTTCAGCCAAATGCTGTGTGACCCTGTCTGCTCTGCCAGCCTCCCATAAGCTCCCCAGATGCTCTGGAAGTTAGCGATTAACTCAGCTCCCCTCTAGAAGCAGACAAGTTGGTCCAATTTAAGGTCAGCCCAGTAAGATCTTGATGACTGCTTCTGAACCTACCGCATTTGGGAAAGCACAGCGCCGAGCAAGATCCAGCCCTACTTTCAGGGTGCTGACAGACAAGTTGGGTCTTGGTCTACCCTTGGTGCCTGGGAAGAATGAAGAGCTCTCCTAAAAAGGCTGAGGAGACCAGGCTGGACCTAGAACAGACCCCATGATCAGCTTGTATTATCCCTTTGTCTTGAACTTAAATAAATGTAATCCAGACCACGTCTCTCATGGAAATACTGTCTAAAGCAGTAAGGATATTTAAAAGAGGGATTGCATGTTTTAGGATAATGTAATATTTTCATCAGACAGCCCAGGGTGATTGTTTCACCTGTATTTTCTTGAAGATCTTACAAGCAATGTTTGATTAAAACAGAGAAAGGATATGTGGCCATCGTGTCTACCTGTGTGGATGTTTTAAACCCTTTCTACAACATCAGTTCCAAAATTATATTTTTGCACAATGTTTTTCGCATCATAGGGATGACTTTTGTGTGTCCTTTGTCAATAACAACAGCCTCTATACTAAGTAGTTTGAAATGTGTTGCCTGGCATATTATTAGGAGACAATTACCAAGTGTCTCTTTAGCATATAGAAACAACGCTGGGAAGGAACAGAGGTCAGTATATCATCCTGGTTAGGGCTGGTCCTAATGACTTTTTCTGTAAATGAAGGAAAAAGACTAAATGCTTTGACGACTGTGTTCTGCCTCAGCATACACAGACTTCAGGATATTCTGTAAGCCAGTGGTTTATTTTGTGCTATACTAGGCATAAATGATAATAATTATTTCTTAGCCTTATTAAATAATTCAAGGTTCTGACTCCTCTGGTTGCAAGAGATTTGATTAGTCAAACACAAACCCTTTGGGTAACCCCAGGTATTGACTAGTTTTCCTCTGCGGAGGGGATAAGGACAAAAAAGTGGCAGGAAAAGCACTTGCACTGGGCTGTTCCTTGGGGTGCAGTTCCAGCTGTGTGAGAGTGGGTGACAAAACTCTTTTTCCTTACGGGGGGCAAGTGTTATGCAAAGATGTTTTGGGGGGTGGGAACTCTGGGGGATTAGGGATGGAGGGAGTACGTAGTTGCTGAGAGAGGAAATTCAGGGAGAGTGAAATTTCTGTGCTACTACTATGAAAGTCCCTTCAATACTTCCAGGCCTCTAGCACTTGAATATTTCACAGCTCTGAGAAAAACAAAAAAAAAAAAATTGGCCTTTTCCTGTGAACCCCCCACCTCTACATTCAGCATCTCATTTGCAAACTGATTTTGAATAATTTTTCCCTGGTAGCTTTATTTCTGATTATTACTATGCCATGCTGTATGTGGCATCCACCAATACCATGCTGACAGTAAGAAGCTGTGACCATAAGAAATGAGAGGCAAAGCACAAGTTTAGCAACGATGAGTAACAGTGTCTCACCCATTTGGAGTAAGGTAAGCAATGGCAAGATTTCAAGAACATTTCTCTTCTTGCTCAGCTTCCTGTTTTTAAAGGAAGACGTAAGCTCCAGACTTACACAGATCTTCACATAGGTCAACTGTGCTACTGCACAGTTTTTTTAAAAGTTGAAATTGAAGAAGCGAATCCATTACCAAAGAAGCCCTCCTGACCTCAAGGGAGCCAATTATTGTTATAGTGCAAGTAAAGCAGAGGCAGTGAAAGCTTTACATGCACCTCAAATACAGTCTTCTTTCAATTTTGTCTGGATGGTTCCAGCAAGCATTAGAAAGCTTTTGCCTGAGTGACAGCTTCAAGCAGTCTCAAATGTTTTATTAAAACTTCTTACTCTACAGGCAAAAGGGTTTTGGATGAACAAGTGGATGGATGAAACCCGTTTTCATACATTCTCTGCCACACAAATTTGTGGATTGAACACTGATGTGAATGTCATTAGTTTAGTGGTTTCATTTAGAAAAAAAAGAAAAAAACTAAAATGATGACATTTTGGATCAAAATAAGTCCACAAAGATTGTCAAATGAGAAGATAACTATTTTTTGTTTTCAGAAATATACATAGTTTTAGCTAGTTTTAATATCCCAGAAGATCTAGCAGTGCAAAATTACTTTTTTTTTTTTTTTAAGATGCCCCATGCCTAAAACATAATACAGCTTTCCCTTTGTAATGAAATTCTTACAAGTAATTTATTTCCCATTGGAAAAAATGTCTGTGTAAATTTACAATAAAATAGGATTTGTCAAATCAAATAGGATCTGACATAAATTTAAGTGCATCTATTGGAAAACCCTCAAGTATTTTTAAGAATATTAGGGAAGAGTCTCACTCTGAAATACCCACCTAACTCAGACTTCAGCTCACCAGCAGCTTTCTGCTGTTGCTGAAGCTGAGGCAAGAGGCTGCCTTGTAAGTGATGCCAAAGGCACAGTTGAAGTTAGGGGCGAGTGGGTTGGCTGTGGGAAATCAGCATCAATGGCTCATAGGCAGTGAAGGCTCTGTACATCAAAAAGGTTCCAGGTCTGCTGAGTTAGTCCTGAAGTCCCTCAAACTCCCAGAGCAACCCAGGACAGAGGAGGATGTAATAAGGCACTTTCCATCTCTTCTCCAGAGGCTGTGTGTTTTGTACCTGGCATCAGAAAGCCTTGCCTCAGGCAATTGTGTTAGGGTGGAGTCAGCTTTAACACACATACTCTAGTCCCATGTTGCAGTGTATAAATGGGTTGCTTACAGCAGAGTTTTAGCTTTAAGTCTAAATTTATTTGTAGTCATTGGTGTACATCTAGCTTCTGGCACCACATACTCAAAAGGCGCTTTTTTTTCACCGACTTAATCTAAAAAAAAAAAAAGCTTAGGCCTTTTTCAGTGACCACATTTTCCTCGTATGAATTGAGACATGCTTTCATTTTACCCTGAACAAACAGTAATAAACTGGGTATATTCTGCCTCGTGACTGGATGTTAAGTCTGAGTTTATATTCACCACTTTTTATCAGCCTACCCTTTTTAATTACAAGCATCTGGTTCAGGGCTGCTGGTGCAGATTGCTAGCAGCATCCTTACTGTACCTAGCTCAGAGAGACAGTTTTGAGCAGTTTTCAGCCTGAGCCTGTAGGATGAGTTTTTCTAAGATGAGCCTGTCACAGCTGAGCCCAGTGTCCAAGACACAGTAATCTCTGCTGGCAACAGTGCAACAAGGGAGAGAAAAGTCTTCCTGCGAGTGCTCTGGACTACAACCATCATTGATACAAGCCTTACAGCAAATCTCTAGAAAAAGTTGTTGGGTTCATTTTACTTTTTGGATCTACAAATGAATCACTGTTTTGGCTTTGTTCAAGCACTGGCAATGTATGTCTAAATGCTGTCTGTCTATCTGTACCCTAGCGTACAAGTACATGAGGTTTGTTTTACTGTAAAAATGTTTTATGATCATCTGCTCAAGCATGTTTTGTTTTGCAGCAGTGGGTCATCAGATTCAACAGTGCAGACAAGTTTACAGTTACCGGATGCTTCCCTGGAGTTCTTTTGTGGTTCATTTTCTAGTTAATGTTTCTTTCATTCATCAAGAGAAAGTCTGAAATGAACTCTAGGTAAGGATGCTTGTTCGTTCAGCTAGTGACTTAAAAACCAAACTTACCCTTTGTTCAAGGACAGATATAAAGCTTACCCACTGGTTACATGCCAGTCAAAAACAGGAGAAAACAGGTTCAGAGAAAACTCAGAGGGTCAGCCTGTTGCTCATTAACAGCAAAGGTGCAGGTATTCCTCAGGGAGCCTTTTCTAGAGGAATCTTCATTCAGCCAGGTGGAGGTTTATCAGTCTTACAAATGACTACAGGAGAGGCAAACGTGTTCAGGCATGAGTGAGAATTAATAGCACAACACTGTGAAAGACAGACCTTAGGCTGCTTTTCTAAATACTTATCCTTGTACTACAGAAACACCATGAACCACATGGGGCTTCGTTCCTCCAGATCCCATCCCTGTGAGTTTCAGTGGGCAGCAGTCAGCTTTGTAATTTATCTGCCTACATAGACACATTTTGCTTATCGCCACAGAACTCGCCTGCCTTGCTAACGCTGCCATGACCGCAAGATCTGATCTTGCATGCAATCTAGTTTCCTTCCTGCACCTGCTGTAGCAGAAGAGCGCTTTCGTTGCATGCAGTCCACATGAGCAGGCAGCCACCTGCCAAAGCTGCGAAACTGCCTCAGCTTTGTGTGCTTGCACAGAGCTCTGCACAGTTCGGAGTTGCTTCAGCAGCGCAGTGGTACTAAAGCCTGCTGAGTTATTTGTACATTCTTGCAGTATAACTACTTGCTGTAAATAATCCTGGCTAGCCCAATGGAGTGTCATTTTTAATGTTGTCTTCCTCCTAAAACACTGTGAGTTGAGGCCACCTGTTTCTTTCATATCCTTGTCCTGTTTACTATCAAATGTCTGTTTAAACTTTAGCAGCCCTGAAACGTTCTCTCATTTCTCTCATTTTTTCTTTCATGCCTGAGAGGGGATATAAAAATACCTCTTAATACGGGTCAATGCTCCACAACTCACTGTCTGTTATAGCACCTTATAGCAGACGCTTCCCGTACAGAGGGACACATTTCAGATACAAAGACAGTCCTGAAATAATATTTTTCACTAAGGCTGAGGACGTGGGGAAAGAGGGGCACACAAGGGCTTAGAGAATCAGCCTTTGGGGTATGTATATTCAAAAGGGATAATTTCACATAATTGCAGAACTGCCTCTTGCATGGATTGGTTTTTTTAGGTCATTCTTGCAGAAGCATTGCTTTGAAAAAAGCAACAAATATAGGTCACAGTGTCAAGCTTTCCGTTTCAAACTTTTGGGCATGATACCTAACAAAAGAATAACCACCTTTTGTGGAAGGAATTTTAAGGTACACAGTGCACATAAAATATGTAAAAGTAAGTGTTGGGGAATCTTGAGCCCAACAAACTTCAGGAGGGAGTTTTATGTTAGCAGCATGCATTTATGAACAACTGTTGTTGATGAGGCTAGATCAGGGCATTTTTGCCTCTGGCAGAAAGTGGCAAAATGGTGCAGAAATGGCAGCAGGTAGCTGGGGCCTCAGCTTTATCTTTTGCCCAAAGATCTTCCTAGCACTGTATTAGGACTTGGTTCACTACTGACTCAGAGATTGCCAGCACTGCCAAAGCCACTTCCTGCCATGCCTGGATTTTCTTTGGAAACTTCTCAAGTGGATGCTGGCCCTGGTTAGATTAGTAAGAAGTAAGCCTAGGGTTGTGCAGACTGTTAAACCTCACAACCTAGGTTTCAGTTACGTATCTTGATCATACAATGGTAGTTATGCTATTTCTGTAATGTGTGCTATTCTGAGCATAAACATCGGAGCTTTCTCACCAACTTAGCAACAGTCCTCTAGGCACTCCATGAGCATCTCTTAATTCATGTACTAAATAGAGTTGATTTCTTTACAAAGCACTCCAGAGTTTCAGCTACAGGCTTTATTTATTATTTTTTTAGACAGGGTATGAGGAAGAGATTTATCTTTTAGCAGCCAGGGGAGGGAAGTAGGTTTCTAAAGCAACTGGAACCATTGCTTTGTAACCTCCTCCTCTTCTAACATCTCTTCCCACTTCTGTAGATGTCATTGCCAAGAAATGTAGTTATTGCATCCTGGCCTTTGTGGTAAATCAGTTCAGTTGCAGGTGGCACCTTGGAATATTTGGAGGATATAGTGGGGGGTGAGATTTCTAACACTGGCAAAGTCAGATCCATCTTCTACCCTGCCTGCAGTTTTCAGAACAGGCAGTGTCTCACAACAGACTGCCTTATCTAAACTCCTACCCAAAGCGTTCCCATATTGAGCCCAGGCTGACATTAAAACTCACAGATACAAGCCATGAAAATTATGAATCAACATTTATTGATGATATGTACATAAGAGGTACAACACTTAGTGAAATATTATATTCATGACTATTTCCAGTATAGAAAGAATGTCTAGCTTGTTTTATACATGAAAGTTACAGAAATCTAGTCACACTGTAAGAAAGCATTAAAAACAAATGAATACCGATCTTTTAAGGAGGAAAGGATCTGAACTACAAAAATAGACTCAGTTTACAAGGCATTCCAACTATAATATACAAGGACAGAGCTCAGAGTTGGGAGAAATTTTATCATCTGCATTCACTGGTTTTTAAACAAACTGTGCTATAGATACTGCACAGTATGTAATTTCAAAATCTGGAGTGTAAGGAAAAGACCAACCTTATCCCTCTTGCTTTTTATCCTTTTAATATGAAACATCTCAAAACAATCCAGCTTGTTCCTGGTCACTTTTAAGAGGGGGCGAGGGATGATGAATAAGCAGTGCGCAGTACTGTAGTGTGCAATTCATACTGCAGCATCAGAATGGGACTCACCCAGCAGGATAATTCCCAGGCTTTGGGGCCTGATTTTGATCGCTTTCAGCTTACAGGGGATGATTATGAGATCCAGGCCCAGGGTATCAAGGAATGGACCATCTTCTTCCTGCTGTCCCAAGCTCTTTCAGAACCAACTTCAGGTTTTGCCCCAGAAAGGTCTTATTTTCTCACAGAGCTGAACTTTAGCCCTGATTTCAGAAGATTTTTGCCACTGGCTATATAGTTCATGTGTCTGTTTTACAGTCAGACAAACTTTGTAAATAACAGGCCTATACAACAACCACAGTAGCTTGAGACGCATTTAGCTTTGCACTTTACTTCCAATAACTATTAATATCCTTTTTCAACAATGAAAGAAACAGTGCACCTTTGCCCATGAGTGTATTCATCTTTCTCGGAGACTGTTCCTGCCAAGGGGATGAAGCAGTGATTCCTACTTGGACTTCTCTGGCACTCTGGAGAGAACTGGCAGCCCCCTTCTGCCTGCAACCTTGCCTAGTCACAGCCATGTGACTACACTTCCTTTGCTGGCATCTGTGGTCAAGGAGGAACTGGAAGTGACCCAGAGGGATCCTGTGACACCGTGACATGGCTAAGGGCTGAATAATGCACAGTGCACAAAGAGTCATAAGCACACAGGGCATTTAGCAGGAGTGCAGTTAGATCAATTTCCCCTTATTCATTTTGTCAATTTAAACAGTGACTTACTAAACTTCTGGTGATAAATAGTTCCAACATTTCAAGCAAACACAAAGAAAACAAAATAGAAACTAATCATTCTAGGTGAACATTAATTCCTAATGTCATAACAACTGCATGCACAAGGCAGCAAATCTATGCTGAGACCACTTTCATTCACTGACAGGGAACTACACACATGAAGGTACTAATATATACCACACTGGTTAGATAGCTGAAACCTAAAAATAACATATTTACAAGAAGTTGGCTGCATACATCATTCTGAATGTTATCAGAACAGGATGCTCCATAATAGACAGATAAAGCAGTCACTAAGCTGTGGAACCTAATCATTTGAATGGTCAAAAGGAAACAAATCCAGATACAAATGCAAAACAGAAAGTAGAACAAAATTTTAAAAGACAGTCTAAGTTTCTGCTATGGCTCAATACACAGAAACCGATTAAATTAAATTCAAGTACTGCTACGCATACTGTATACACCATTTCACTGAAATTACATGTTGATAGCTACATTATCTACACTAAGTGCAGAGAGGCACTGGACGTCATGCTTCAACAAAACGTCAAAACCAGTATCAATAAGGTTTTAGTAACTCAGTACTATTCTACCTGCAGTTCCTATTAAGATAATACCTGGTACATCTGATGTAAAATACAAGAAAGACATTAAAATACAAGGGTGTATCAACACACTTCCTATATGTATATCTACTAAAAATTTAGTCTCTAAAACCTCAGCAGAATAACATGGACCCATAGATTTCTGAATAGTTGAAGAGATACCCAGTATCAGTCACACTGGGACAGCACTACTTGTTATTCAATGTTTTCTTTGTTTTTAATCACAAAGAGCTAGTAGGACATAAAAGATTTTTTGTGATATAATTGTCATGAATATTTATATTAATTTGCTTTTGTTCCTCTAAAAACAGTTCCTTGACAATTAAATAGAAATTATTATAGCCGTGGCCTTAATGCCAATGAGTATTTGCCTAATGGGAACAGATGACCATAACAGAGAAGCAACCCTCACTTGTCTGGGTTAAAAAATATAGTGGTTGTTCTCTTTAAAATGCATAAGAAAGCAGGAGGCATTTGTATGGGTGCTACCCAATTACATTGGTCCTATGGTGGTTCTGTTGGTCCCTTTTCAAGAAGGCAAAGGTAGGTGGTAAAATTATGAGCTCTTTCCATAGCCTGAAGTCATATACGTGTTGTAGCAAGATGGACTGGGCACCTGATAACATATTTTTTGCCTACACAGATCTCCAGTTTTCTGTAAGCTGTATTCTGAGTCAGTCAATTATACATTATCAGACCCTAAGAAAGAACTGCAGGATTTGGCAAAAGTAACACCCAGAAAAACAAGGAACGATTGCCCAAGATAGTCAATCTAGAAGATTGTTCAGATTATTGTAACATTGTTCCATAATGAACTGCAGCATTTAAGGACATCTTGAAATTCCTATTTGCTTCTTGCATTTTGTGCTTCGTTTATAATTCATCACTAAACATAACACAAAAATATTTCACCGATCCTAAACGTTATAAGAAAGCTGGTTTTGTTCTAAGTTACAGATCACCTTTAAAGGATTATCCCCCTACCTTATACGGTCATATAAGTATAAGATAATATTAGTGTGTCTGTAAATTACAGATACTAGGTAATTTAGTTCAGTCTACATTGTAGTTTCCAGAGAACAAGTACAAACCCCTAAACCCTGTATTAATAACTAAATCAGTATTGAGCATATAATATTTAACAATATAAATACATATGGAGCTTTTTCTCATGCATTCTACAAGCTATAGTTCACACCAGATCATAGGAAATGGGATGTATTTAAGAAAGGAGGGGATATGTTGGATGGAAGTCTATGCAATTGTCTTTAAGAAGGAACTCACAAGCCTATAATCTACAATACTGACTGCAAAATCAATTTGTAAACAGATTGCATACAGTCTTTGAAAAACTGTAGAAAAAAATAGAAAATAATGATACAAAAATCCCTGCAAACTATACTATTAATGTAGAGAGCAATATACAGGTACCAGGCAATCCAGCTTGTGTGATGCTGCCTATGACAGTTTCCCTTTGTGTAATGGTGTGCACCACAGAACATAATTAAAAACAATTGCAGAACTCCTGAATTTTGAAAAATCAGACTAGAAGAATTGGACATTGGCATAGATCAGCATTGGCTCTGCAGCAGAATGTAGTTAGAGGTGAAAGGGGATCAGCAGTTGGGTGAAGTGAGAAATCTCACAAGTTTTCGTGCCTTTCCAAATCTTACATTAGCCTGTTGTTTATTTCCATTCTGAACTGGTAGAGACCTACTCAGTGCCTAAGTCATATGCTCTAGGTTTTTTCAATGTTTGGAGCCTGTGTTTTCCATGAGATTCATAGTTATAACTGCACAACCACCCTATCAGTTAGAAGTTGTATCAACCCATTAGTGGGAAGTCACTAGGTTTCCCCAAACAGGGAATGGAATGTGGGCATATGCAAGGGATGGTTCCTCAGAGTCTTGTGCCAGGGAGCCCACTCATAAAAGAAGTAAAAGAATTACTAGCACCTGAGCATCAGCAGTGGTTTGAATCATTCATAGCAGCAGACTTCAATTTAACATCAAACATGATCAGGAGGAAAAAATGAGGGAGGTGCCCATTGTACAGTCCATACCCAGGGACTGTTGCTTGGGACTTTACTGGGAGTCTTGCCTTAGGTGTGCAGAACTGCAGAGTCTGTGCTTTGTCTGCGGACCACGGAGACATACAGCCTTGGCGTCTATGTGAGAAGAAAGATCAATGACTTTGGAAGAAATATGCATTGTTTCAGGTAATTTGTGAGCAAGAACATAACACTTTCAAAAATAAAACAGCGAAGTTGGACTGTTTGCCTTTGACACTTCAGTATTGCAATTCCTTTTTTTTTCCAGAACCTGAAGCTACAGTCTATATATTCAGACAAAAGAAATTGGGTACATATTTTTCCTTCAAAGTCATCAATATGATTGGAGAGAAGAAAGTAACTCATCTTCCTGAAAGCGCTTTCTGCTGCGAACAGGAGCTTCCATATAGTCTTATATGGTGAACTATACCCGAGGTGAATTGTCCCAATGGACTATACACCTAATACTATACACCATAATAACTAATATGAAAACTATCTTAATTGTGGCCTTAGAAGTCACAGTAATAAAATCAAGCATAGCCTTCTGACTCATAACAGTACTTTTTTATAAAGTGCCCTTATTTATTCTTCTGTAAATTAATTCAAATGCAGCAATAAAAATAGACAAATGGAACGTAATGAAATGAGAAACATTTGTACCTTTACATCTGCACAAAAGGGTTCTTCTGAGCCTGGTACTAAAGCTCAGTGTCTTTTTAAAGGTAATTACAGAAGTGAATGTCAGAGGTAAGGTTTAATACTGCCTGTGGTTTTGGGCATTTCTGCCATCGTTGCTGTATTGCTACAACAAGGCCACAACAACACAAGTGAAGGTGAGGAAGCAAAGAAAATCCAGGCAGTTGCCAGAATAAATTTGTTCAAACACTGTTGCTGCAGCTGCTCAGATGAACAGTCTGCTCTTCTGAGTATCAACTGAGGAAAACTAATGACCATGGGAGTGACAAAAACCACATCAGAAATCTTTGTTACTTGTATGTTTTAAAGTGGCAAAAAGTTTGGAATTCCATGTGCTTTAAGAAAGAAATGGGGATCAGCTGTATCTCAAGGAAGAAATGGAAAAAAACTGTAATGATAGTGATCCTTAGTTTTGTGTTGAGTTTTAAAATCATTGCTGAACTTGTAGCACAGAAACAACTAGGCAAAAAGGAAGCATATTGGCAGATATCTTTTGGATGTAAGAATCAACGTCATTATAAATAGTAGACAAAGGCTATTCCCTAGGATGGGATTGTGAAACGTCTTATGACTTAACAGAGAGAGGATGGGACTTGGCCTTTCCTGAACGCTCATGACTCCCATATATCTCTGTGGGTCTTTCATGTAGTCAGAGCATTGCAGGCACAGTTTTTACCACAGCAAGCACATTTTTTTCAAAGACATACTGAGTTTCTCACCAGTTCAAATGGAAAGAACACATCCCATGGTATGGTTCAAATGGCTTAACCCCTACCTATTTGAAGCACCTTCATGTATAATATGCATGTATTCTTCTTACAATGCTGGTCCAGCCTTTGTCTTCTAAGGGAAGCAATGAAGAAACTAATTCAGTAGCAAAATGCTGCACCTCTTCTGTAGTTTTCATATACAGTGTGCTTTAGTTCCAATGAACAGATATTAAGACAATGCCAGTCTAGCTTCAGCAGTAAATGCATAAAGCAAATGCATAAGCATGTAGTTAATTAAACATGCAATTAACTGAGTCTTTGCCTGGTCTAGAAACATGCCATGTGCCAGTGTGCTGTCAGCAATCCAAAGGGCAAAGGATATCACAGTTGCACAGACAAGGGTTGGGGGAACTGACAGCAGCAAATGACATGAATATAGAAAGAAATGTTAATTGGTTTAGGAACTACATAGGAAACAAATCACTTTCCATTGTGCTTTTCCTTTAACTTTGCTACTCCAGCACTGTGAACAAATACAAGAGATTTGCCAAGTTAATGCATCAACACTCTTAGTGAAACTAATAAGAGACTGGCCAGTAACCAGCACTGCTTGCTGAAACATGAACCTTTTATTAGCTGCAGTGGCCGGTCCCTGGGTTATTTCCTGTTTATTTAGTTAAGTAGAAACCCAGCCTCATGTGGAATGAGCAAATCGAGAAATGCAAGCCAAAAATGACTTAAATTTTCCCAGAGAAACTGAAAGCTTTTTGATGGTTAAATATAGTACTGCACTGGAGTACATATTAAATATTCATTCAGGCTAAAAGCAGAAGAGTATACCAAAACCAACATTTGTCCTTCTCCCAAATTCTCATTTAAATAGAGAAATATTATGGCAATTATCTTTCAAAATGTCCCTGAGTTACTGTATCTAGAGAATTACTATTTTAAAATCATGGTCTGCTATCAAAGGACCCAAATTTATTCTCCCTTCTGTGGGTGGGGTTTCTCTAGTATCTCATTCCTTCCTCCCCTTGTCTCCAGCCAAAGAAGCACTCTTCAAAGGACAATACGTTCCAAGTGGATAAGCATATTCTCAGTGTTTCTCAATATGTAATTTTGTAGAGCTGCCTAGTCATATGTTGCTGGCATTCCTATTTGCTCCCAAATGCTAAATAGTTTCAAATGACAGCTAAAAGTGTATGGACCAGTTTTCTAAAAGTACTTTCAAGGCAAAAAATTGGTGAAACTGCTACAATGAAGAGGATGGAAAGTCATCTATTAATGGGCGATCTGTGCCATGAAACAGCCCAAGAATGCTGGATATAAACCGGGGTAAACCCTGTGTGTTATTCTTGGATATAACTACCAACCAAGTCACAGCAAATTTCACTTAATGTGAACAAGCACCCTCAGAAGTACAGAACAGTTTACACCTACACACCGTCTCAGGCACATTTCTGGCACAAAACCCAGTGTCTTTGAATGAAAACTGGGAGAAGCAGCAGCTAGCTATAGGTTAACTCTGGATATGCTAATACCAATGATTGAAGAAAAGAGAAGACAACCTGCCTACCACTTCGCTGAATATCCTACAATTCCATCTCTCACAAAAAAAAATTCAGGAGGCCCCTGGAAAAGGTCTTCACCTCTATCACAGTGGTTCAATATTTGTTAAGTTACATAGAGCATTTTGCTTAGGATTGTAGCCATGGCATGCAAGTGAGGACAAAAATACAATGGCAAGAAAAATAATTCACAAAACCAAATGCTTAAATGAGGGATACTCTGACAATGAACTTGATCTTGAACATCATTAATCATGCAAGTAGCCTTCACTGGCTCAGGTCTATGTGCATTTTTGGAGATATTTATATGAATGCAGATGAGCAAAAGCAGATTATATTTCTATTTTAATAGCTTCTACAGAGCCAAACTGTACAATAAAACACATTATTCTTGTTTAAATACATGACAGGTCTGAGCACAGAAACAGAATGGCCTATTACCATAAATGTTTCAACTCTGTTTTCTGCCATTTTTAAGTTCACCGTATGCTCATATTCTGATTCATTCTCAGAACCTCTGAGACCCCCCACCAAAACTGCACAAAGCTTGTTCTGTGGGTAGAGCCTCCCAAGGCCACGTGGCTCAGCTTTGCTACAGAACATTGCTCATAGTACAATGGATTTCACCAGTCTTAAAATTGTTGAGTATTAACAAGCACCATTGAAAACACTCCCCAGGGTGATTATTGTGACTGTAATTTCTTCTGATAGGATGAGTTAGCTATACTTGACAAAAAGTTGACAAAAGACTATCTCATTAATTCAGATGCCATATGCTCTAAGAAACTTCTCTGATATTAGAGAGTTACATGAATTACTCTGCAAAAGAGAGATGTATATTCAGTGTATTGGTTTAAATCCTGAAATTCTGGTTCATTCTTTATTCAGTCCTAACCCTGGTCAAATTCTATTAACCTTACATGGAATTTGGCTTAGCAATGAATTTAGGATTTAGCCATTCTCTGAAATATGACATATTGAAAGATGACTTTCCCTGCTTATCAAGTGCTACTGATGATCACATTCAAAAACTCTCCATTTCTTAGAGTAATGGATTCAGAATTTGTTTATAGGTCATTATCAAGTACCCAATCATGACATTTGTGATCAATCTTAGTCATGCCTTACTTGAGTAGTCCCATACCACGTAAGGAAGCCCTCTGACATCAGTGGACAGGGTGAATAGTAAGATGCTACCTAGTTTGATTAAGAATAGTAAAACTGAGCCCATGGTGTTCTGTATTTTGTACATCAGGCATAGATTTAGCAAAGGAACTACCACCCCTGCAATAATACTGTCTTGTATAATATGATGCGTTGTGGTCACAAAGCAGCACAGCCTCATCATAAAATAAAGGCTGCACCTGCCCTGGAACAGCTGATAAAAACATATCACATGCACATGCAAATCTAAGGTCTTGTCTTGTTTCTAAGTATTAGTTGTACTGATGTAATAAAATGCCTGGAATAATTTATTGACTTCTATACATTAATCTTGCCCCTGGATCTAAACTCAGTTGAAAGTACAGCTAGGCACAAAAATACAGCGCTTGTTATTATTACAACAAATAGAAATCTTTATGGACATTTTCGAAAGATATTTTAGCCATACAGTGCTAAATAGATCAGGTAAGCCACAAGAGTCACCAAAACACTTGAAGGTTTACATAGTGTTATGTTTCTCTTGTATTTGTAACCCTGAGTCCCTGTAGTGAACCGTACTGGCATTTTGATCTTCCCATTTTGCAGCATTTACATTCTCTGTGTCTTGAATGACAGGGAAGGTGGGTGAGAGCACATTGCACTGCACGGAGTATTTTCTAGCTGGATCATCCAAATAATACCACAAGGAGACAGATGATTATGGATCATTGTTTGGCAAAGACATTACTATGACTATCTTTGCTAAGTTTCAGTTAAGAAATTAAGTAAGCAGAAACTGTAGATGTTAAACGGAAAAAAGAGAAATCTTCTTTAATTGTGATATCTTTTGCCAGAAGATAGCTTCAGGGCTTATTAAAGATGGAGCTAGGAATCTCTTCCCTTAGTTTTCACGTTTCCAAGGCTCTTCTTCAACAGCACTGAAGTCTGCAGATTTGCCGTTGGTTGCCAGTGTTACCTGCAAGTAATTATCATCAACAACCAACTTAAAGGCCAAGGCACTTTGACAAAAAAAGTCATGAGTTTTATATGGAAGATCATGGTATTTACAGGAATTACATACACTGTGTCTTCTTATACATGCAAAATGTATTTATTCAGAATTCACAACACTCCCAAATATTGAGACTTCTGTTCACTTATTAGACTGACTACAAAACATTAGCAGTAGAAAAAAGTTCCATATTTTCTTAGTCTTTGCTCTAGGGTTTTTTTTAATAAATATTTCAGGTTTTACTCCTTTCTATCTCCTATATATTTTTCTGGATTATTTAAAAAACAGATTACTTTTTTTTAAAATAGAAAGTCATATTTTTTCAGTGGAATTCCTTAGCAAAGCAGGATAGCCGATGCAAGGACATGAAAAATATGCAAGGCCAGAATAATCATAGATGTGTATTTCTACACTCACATACAACTATACTACCTTTAAAGAAACAGAGGAAAAGTTATGCTGTGAAAGTATTGCTCATCATGCCACTATTTCTAACAATGTAGTGAAAGACTTTGACTGCAGTCAGACCAAAAGTTCATAGCAATTCCGTTTGTCTCGCACAAAGTACAGCAAAACATCACACTTGCCTGTAAAGATATGTGAGATATGTGCGAAAATGTTTAGGTTTTAAGTATGGTAGAAGGTATATAGTGATCTACCAACTCAGTAAACACTGACTAGTACGTTGCATCCCAGAAATCACTGTAAATAAGAAAGATAGCTCCAGCCAGATGACTTAAAAAATTTTTAAAAAGTAAAATGTAAATTTTACTTTACACAAGTGATATAGATTTCTATAATTGTGAGAAAACCTTTCACTTGATTCTAAATGGATGGCTCACTCTTTCCTAACTTACCTTGTACGTTAACATCCTCTGCTTCAAATGAAAAATTAAAGATAGAGCTGAAATTCCCCATGCTGGATAAACTGGATGCATGGAAGTATTGGGACATGGAAACATGACAAAATGCAATGATTTTTGAAACAAAGTGAAGGTTTTTCTTAGGTAATTGAGAGGGGGAAACATGCAAATACAGGAATGAACATCTTCGAAATGAAAATCACATACAGTCATGTGAAATATGATAATAAAAAAATACAAAAATATCATGCAATAACAACCACTCTACCCCCATATAAAGGTAGACTACTTATTAAAAATATACATTGACCATGCAAAATTACAAACTACTAGCGTTATACATGGAATATATTACAGAAAGTAGATAGAAAGGACTTGCTAGTAGATTAGCTTTTCCAAATTCTGACCAGAGTTGCAGTGAGCTTTTCAACGCACCAGTGCATTTGACAGGATGAAGATATATCTCTTCAGATTTAACAGCTGGCTGTTTTGAAGTCACAAATCCTGCACTCCATGATCCAAATGCTTTGCAAATGTCAGCATATATTCATAGCTTATAAAGTAGACTGTAACATCACATCCTTTTGGCAGCTTGCAGACAGACACATGGACAAGACAAGTGACTGCTCAGTCAGTCTTGCGCTCAATCCAGTAAACCCTGGCTCTTTTCATGAGTTTAAAAGTGCAAAATGAGATCACAAGCAGAGCAATCCTAAAACAATGAAAAAGGACAAAGACTTCTAGGTCATAGATCACTGGTCCTAAATTTCAATCAAAAGGTGTGCTTGGGATGACAGACTGCACCATTAATCCATGTTTTTGAGGTAAGGTAATTCCTCAACTGAGGTAAATGGTAAGAGAAACTGAATGAGAAAAGAAAGTGTGGCAAGTATCGCATCAATGGGCTACTACTTTCTAGCTTGACTTGGATCTCTGTGCAAATCTGAAAGACTGGAAGGAGATAAAATTATCAGTATTCAGTTCCATGAACCTGATTCAGGCTGATATATGGTAGCTGAATTTGTCTTGAACCCACTGAAATTAGCATAATCTATTTCACTGAAAAAGTTTTCCAAACATTCCAAAAGAAGCTAACCAAAGTATATGTGTGTATCCTTATTTTTAACGAAAAATAATCTTTTATCAAATGAGATCTTTCTTTTCAGGAAGTTTCTTTTTTCCTTCAAATTTTGTGTCCTTTCCTTTTCGAGAAATATAAATTAATGAAAATTTTTCATTTTGTATGAGCATGTATTCTCTTATCATTTCAATATTTTTTTCTTTAATTTTTCTCATGGAAAAAGAGCGAGTAAGAAGAGGAAGGGGAGAGCCATATCAGAAAAAAATATTTGTTTTCATTTTAAAAAATAATTTTATTGAAAACTTGAAAGATTCAGGGAAAAATTGAGGATAATATGAAAGTTTTTTCTTTCCTGAATTTAGTACTACTTTTTCCCCTGAAAATTCTGGTTTGGCCTGACATTCTCTGGAAGTAAGCATCAGAAAAAAATACACTCTAAAGAACATTTCCAGCCAGGCTGGAGGCAGTTGAAAGTGACAGAATAGGACTAATGTTTCCAATATACACGGTGATCTACTAGTGGACTTGGTGGAGGCATTCACTATTACATACTGTCTCAGTTGTGGCAACTGGAAGATGCAAGAGAATCTGTTTGGATAAATGACTAAGGTAGGCTCACAAGCAAATTCACTGTGTCAAAGACAGTGTACAGGATCCGATCAGAGTATTAATAAATAAAAAAAGACTATGAAATGAAAAGTTCCAGCTTGTTTCACTTTCTCTCTCCTCATTTTCAAAACCTGCCCCATCCTAGTGGTGGGTGCTTAGTAAACTTTTAACCACTAACCTCCCCGACTGTTTTCTCATTCAACTGGTGGGGTTTCTTAGGCTCACTTTGCTCTGATCAAGACATTAGTACTACTGTTAATAATCCATGTTAGTTACAGCAAAGATTAGAGACAGAATATGATGTTTATGTCTTAATGACTTAGGAACAACACGGAAGCAAAGCGTAAGCATGTTGCATGAGTGCAGGAGCATTCTGATGCTAAAGTGCATTCAACATGTCCATCTCTGAACAGCATATCATGGAAGGCAGTCAGCAAATGACAACACCTGTATCTGAATTGCAGGTATCCTTCATTTGGGTTGGCAATTAAGTTCTTTGTTGCCATAGAAAATTAAGTAAATGTCCATAGAAGGTGATGTCATATTCTCTGAGTCTTGGCATGTTCCATAATACACTGCATCTTGCCTTTTGATGTGTAAACAATGTACATGATTTTTTCCCCTCAAATGACAATTTTCAAGAAGAGTGCAAAAAACCCATCTTTTGAACTGCTCAAACTTAGTCAAAATGTCTGGGATTCATGGACCTTTTTGTCACTTTGTTATTTGCAGAACAATTTGAAAAATACATGCAGGTTAAAAAATAAGATAAAATAAAGCATGCGGTATTATATACATGTCTCAATATCCATAAATGTGAAAGGTACCTTGCACTCTTCTACTATGACTGAGTTGTGAGCTGCAAAAACACATTGGTTTGAGTTGTTTTCCCTATGATTTTTCATGTCATCATAGACTGACTGAGTCTTGGTCATTTCAATGTCTTCGTGCCCTTTATGATGGGAATCAATGGTGTCAAGTTCTGCCTTGGAAAGGTGGTACACAATGCCAGCACCAAAAGAATCCCCGACTACATTGACAGACGTTCTCATCCGGTCCCTACAAAAAGAAGTAAAAGTAAGAGGCTGAATGCTATGAGAGGAAGAAAAAGTAGGGCATGGCAGCCCTGTTAATGTTACAGTTATTGCATTTATTTCAGAAAGTTCAAGGCATCTTTAGAACAGAAAGATGGGAGCTTTCAAGTGAAATTGAAAAAGCTTGCTTTCCCAGGGGACTTGTTCAGGCAGGTAGGATGTGCAAAATCCCATGTCCCAGCTGCTCGTACTCATAGATTTTGGCAAAGAACTTGCACTAGAGACACAGCCAAACACCAGAGCTGTACTTGACTGAGATCTCCCCAGTGCCTGCTTCTGGAGGTGGAGGTTTTAATGTCAGGGTGCCAGGCTCACATCATTGCCCTTTGCTTACTCTGAATTTCTCAGAGCATTGAACTTAACGCAGACAGAAAGAAGGATTTTGGATGTGAAGAAGTGCTCTCATTTTTGGAATGGATTAACAAATGGCCTCTCTCACTTTATTCTCAGTGAGCAAACTATGGGGAAAAACACGCTTGAAGTATCTCCATAAGGCTCAGGCCATCGAATCTCCTCTTCTGGCACCATGTTTACAGATAGTCATCTGTTAGCATGGCAGCATGCCCACTCACACTACTGGTATGCCAGAGCTCAGCATATGAGCCAACCAAATATTGGTCACGGCCTACAAAATGATGAGCCTGTGACAGCATTTCAGTAATGAGAGCCTCTCTTGGAGGAGGGTGCCAACAGAGGCTCACACGCCTCACAAAGAAACGTGGGTTTTGGCACTTTATGGAAAGGATGCCATTGGACAGATGTGCCACTTTTCTTCTGTCTTGTTTTTAAAGTGTGGCATCTCATCTGTCAACAGTGAACTCATGGTTGCGAATTTTCCCTTATTTCAGAATTCTGACACAAACCTGCCCAAAATTCTGCAAAAATGTCAGACAGTCTTACTACAGGTCTATGGGCTCCTGCTATCTTTTCTACTGTAGGTAGGCTGTATTACATATATTGAAATCATTTACAATCTAATTTGCCTCTTCACATCTGAACTAAACATAAGATTCCTAAAAATCTGACTAAGGCTTTCAAATTAAAGCTACTGCAGCAACTGAGTTTAGCTTTGTCAAAAAGGTCAGAGAAATGATTACACTGATTAATTCTCAGAGGTATATCCACAAAGGCTCATTTACACAAAATGGGTACGTTGAACACTGTGGACATTTGCCAAGGGACAAAAAAGCCTGCATGTAAGACCTCATTTCCCATGGCAGTGATTAATTTCAAAACACCCTTTCTAGTATTTTCTGGTACTAGATTTCTGTGACATCTCCTTTTCCTGTAGAACACTAGAGAAAAAAACCCTAAATATATATATATAAACCCCAAACTGATAAACATTTGTTACACACACCTATTCATGGCCACACAATCTTTTTGAGCCCATTTTAACATCTTTGCTCTAAATATCTGTAAATCTGCCTTTCCTAGATGGGGAACTGTATTCCCTTTCAAATTTCTCCTCTCCCTCTCTACATTACCATGCTTACATATTTGGAGTTTGTGGTGTAATATCTAGTTGAAGCAGTTCATTTTTATTTTTTTGTCATCAAAAGAACACCCAGAAGGAAAAAAACCCTCCAATAATTCCCCTAGAACTCAAACAAACCAAGAACCCATAGGAGTAAAACATTCTTCCAGTTTTGCTTCACACAAATGAAATGCTTTATACATTATATCTCATCCCATGCCGGTGAAAAGTGTTTTAAGCCTGGTCAGAGTGGCAGAACAGGAAAATATGACTCTCTGAGTGTAATTTTTAATTAAGACCATAAAATATACCGAACCTGGCAATATAGCTCCACAAAAAGAACTTTTTCTTGATTTTTTTTTTGTATGAGTGGTATTTAATTTTGAAAGGATTCACTGATGCCGGACAGTACAGGATAGTACAGAATGTCAAAAAACCAAGGTGGAGAGAATACATAAATCTAACTGAGGCACAATTCAAATTCTGAAAGGGGCATTTGAGGAAATGCTACAGCTTATATACATGTAATACTAGCCAAGCAATTCAGCTATACAAACTGCATGCTGCTGCAGAACATGCTATACTGAATGAATCAAAGTAACCAAGTTCCTTACAACAGAAACAAAAGTCTCGGCTGTCAGGAATCAATAGCAAAGGGCCACTGACCTCTTTTGGACCAAAGAACACCCTAAGAAGAACACAGAACACAAGAAGACTGTACTTACTCTTTTGTTAAAAACAATCAACTAATTAATTCCAGCAAAAGCTGGAATGATGTACACAAAATCAATAGAGGAAAATTGCAGTCTAGTAAATTACTTGCCCCAGCACAGCTACTTCTGCACTGTCCATAACAGCTCCTAAGAGGAATAATGGGACTGCAAGTCAAGCTTCTCTCCCAAAAGCCAACTCAACATCTGGTAAGAATGGGCTTTGGAATAACTGGGAAGTAATTCTTTAAGTCCTGATAAGGGTTAATGTCTCATGTCCTCAAACTGGATCAGAAGAACTGGAAGCTTAATAATGTAGATGAAAGGAACAGAAATGAGAAGAACTGAATCAAGCCCCCTTGTTACTAATGTCATAGTACCTACACAGCATGCTAGTATGCAAAAAAGCTACTTCTGTTCCCTGAAAGCTTGAAAAACCAGTATATCAGCCTTACTAGATTTTAGAAAGGAGATTAAAATCTTAGCACACCTGCTCAATCAAAGACCAGGTGACATGTTTAACCTGCTTTATCTCTTCGTCATTACAGGAAAGAGCTCCTGTTTTCTATAGCTTAATTAGATTTATATAAGGCCCTGTGCAGACATCAGCTGGGTCTGAATATTCTGAATTTAGATCTAAGCCAAGGAACAGAGTCAAAACTCAAGCAATCTTTTTCTGAGTTACTGAATTAAGGTTTAAATACTGGATCAGCCCTCCAAGCCCATTTTCTCTAATTTCTCTCTCTTCAATGCAAAATATCAATATATTTGAGGTTTACACTGTTGTATTTGCTAGGCTTGACAATCTCACATCTGGAAAGTAGCCAGCTTCTAGCTAGAGCAAAAGTAGCTGATTTTATTCCAGCTGTTGGCATATAATTACTGTCCTAATAAATATCACTGCTGTGTTGTACTTAGTTTTAAACTGAGAAACTATGAGAGTTGTGAAAACTTGGGAAACTCGCCTGATGAAATAGCTCACACTGTGTATGTATGCCTGGGAGGGGTAAAGGCTGAGAAACCTAATCTCCAGGTATTGGAGAAGCTTGAGAAGAAATCAACACACAAACTTTTGGCTCCAGTTTGAAGGAGAGAGTGCCAAGTTTAAGGACAATCAAAAGTCAGCTTTGTGTTACAGCATGACCAAATTGTGCAAAACTGGTTTTGGCAAGACCACAGTTTCAGGTGATGGGAGTACTGTAAAATCAATTGATACTCTGATATTTTCTTTCATCAGAAATATTGAAAAACTCATAGAGTAGGACATTTTTTAAAAGCTTTCATTATCTGGAATTGAAATGTTATAAAAGAGCTATTCCAAATATTTCTACATAGCTAGTTGCAATTACCCACTGTTTCCAGAAAAGTGGCTAGAATTGGGTCTTAAATATTTTTATTAACTTTTTCTTCTACATTCTATTAAAAATACTGCTGTAACATAATTACATAACTTCCAAAGAAATGGAAGATGACAATGTTTGTAAGTAAATAAAATATCTTTTTGTGAACTTTCGTTTCAGATATTATTTAGGTCTGTTTTGTGTGCCCAAAAGGTTGCTCAAAAGTTGGCTTGTGTGCAATCATAATCATCTGCAATGTCAGCGGCATTGTTTTCCATATGTCATTAGATCATCATGGCTACCACAACACAACCACAGTAAGATGGAAAATACAGCTATTGCTGTTGACTTATGTCAATTAGCATAACACTTCTACCAACAAACTTTGTCTTAACTTCACAGCACTAGTTGCATGACACAGAGCTTTTAATCTCCTTTTATATATTTTCCCTTTTCCCTCTACCTTTCAATTCTGAATCATGTTGTAATTGCACTGTTGATTGTTAGGCCAGAAGGACCCAAAGCCTACCATTTGTGCTGAAAGGTTCTTTTGCCTGGCCTTTA
This sequence comes from Chionis minor, assembly GCA_013398295.1. Taxonomy (NCBI): domain Eukaryota; kingdom Metazoa; phylum Chordata; class Aves; order Charadriiformes; family Chionidae; genus Chionis; species Chionis minor. The sequence continues at coordinate 144,106 of VZSF01002850.1, read as the reverse complement.
TTTTGGAAAGGCACCTTGAAATATTTCTTTCAGAAGTACTTTCCTTCCTATACTTACATTTATCACTGGTACAGCTTCATAGTACAGACTTTTTATTTCCTAAGCAGGGTTGGATTAGTCAGTGGTAACAATGCTGCTGAATGCCTGAAATGCAACACCTACTAGTGGATCAGAACTGCTAGTAAACGTAGAGCTCTGAGGTCTCATAGTGTGGGCAGAGCTTCGCAGTCCACAGGAATATTTTTAAATGACATTTTCCTAAAAAAACCCAAACAAACCATGGTCTCCTTTTGCACATCCTCCTACCAGCTGCAGAAAGCTACCAATTTGCCTTACTTAGAGAGCCAGCAAAAACGTATTTAAAATGAGTACACACCTCTCTTTTGCTCTCCTCCTTCCAGCTGCAGATTCCTATGCTGCTTTCCTGTTTTCGATCATGACCTGAGGTCATAAAAACCCACAGAATATCATATTTTCCCCTACACCAGCTGTACTCTGACTGCTGAACCCTACCTCATTTCACCATACTGAGTCATATTATGATATTCAGTTATATATGAAATATATGTCATCTTTGCCCTTTATCTTCCCAAGCTGTAAATTCCTCTTTCATTTTTCCCTGAAGCAGAAATTGGAGCTGAGTGTTATTCTTCACAGCTCTTAGTGACAAGATAGGTAATAACAGATAGAGTATAGCAGTAAGATCCAAAATATATCTCAGAGGATTGACCAAGGTCTTGAATTCTTCTCAATAAGCCAAAAGATAATGACGGAAAATCAAATTTCTAGTTTATCTTCACATACTCAACTCTGCTATTCCTTCTTGCATAATTTTAGTAGTGTATCTTGGACTGAAAGCTACCGCAAGTGGGTAGCTGAGGCTGCTAGTGTGGTAGGAAATGCACAAATAGTACAGAGTGGTACCTACATCTCTCATGCTGGGCACCTTGGCTGGCACAACAGAAACAGAAACATACGTCTTTACTACGTAAAAGAATATTAGGGGAGAGATGGCTAGAATATACTGTTCTGCAGCCATACAGGACAATATAAAAGCCTCTAGAGGACAGTACAACTTAGAGAACTAGTGAGTCCCTGTCAGCTCTGCGCAGGTGACAGAAAGATACCCATATTGTCAAATGACAGTATCAGAAAGTAACATATGTGGCTTGGCATATGTTCTGGCTATATTTACATCTTCTGTATTCAAATGTTGAAGAATAAAAGCCTTGGAAAACTATCTGTGGGTTAGCTATTTCTTGTTGGAGGACCTTCAATGGCACTGAAGGACTTTGATCTCGAGTCCTCGAAAATCAAAGTCAGTCTTTTCAGTCTGAGGGATCTGTCAGTAAAATCAAACAAGGGAATGACCTTCTCTCTTTCAGTGTGCTTTCTTATTTGTCTTTGGTTTATATTCTGCTCTAGGACAGCTTCTTTCTTAAAAGTATTATGCTTTCTTATGTATAATAAGTATTATGTATAATACTTTCCCCACTATGAGCATAGTACATTTGATACTACCAAGGCCCAAATCACCCTGCAACTTGTTGACAACATCCTGATGGAACCTGCATTTTCAGCATTCATCCTTAATTTTAGACTAGAACTTTAAGAAGAAGAAATATGAAAGCAAAGATCAGAAAACTGCTCTTGAGCTATGTCTGTAATGGAAAGACATCATTAGGAAGGAAAATATATGAGTGTGAGCCCAAGTGCCTTTCAAGATCCCTGGCTCATTGAAAATGATGTCAGTAACTATAACAATTTGTACCAGCTGAGAAGCTGCTTCCAGTGTCTCCTACTTCATCAAATAGCCTATTTCTTCCTCTGCTTCATCTGCAGAGGAGAGTCTTACAAGATCAACAGCTGAAAAACACTACAGACAAGAAGCACTTGACTACTTTTTCTGCACTCAGCAGTAGAGTCAGCACAACTTACAAAAGCCAGTCAACAGCAACAAGCAAACTGATGTCCTGGGTAGGAAGACCCACTGCAGTAAGGATCAGAAGCATAGTGACAAGTCCCGCACTGGGAATACTGGCAGCTCCAACACTTGCAAGTGTGGCGGTCAAACTGCAAAAAAAAAAAAAAAAAAAATCAAATGACAGTAGCAGGAAAAGTAACATACATTTTCATTACATACTCATGTGATCTATTAGGAAGGTCTTATTTTTAATGAGCTCTTCCCAGACAACTAATGACTATATGATAAAACATGATAAACCCAGGCCCCAGTTTTCACGCTTACGTTCCTCCAAAAATATTTATTAGGGAAGACCAGATCTATGGGGTTTGTTCTGTGTTGTAAGAGAGTTGTCTCAGAGTTTTAAGTTCTGTAAGTTGGTTATGACATTGAAATCTTTGGCCTGGTGTTGTTTTCTGAACTCTAGTAATACATTCAAGGTTTTGAATCCTGAGTTTTGATCATCCACGCTTGCTGAAGTTTGGTGGCTACAAGTTCAGTTTTTAGGGTGGTTCACTTCTGTTTATTTATGCTACTTGAAAACTGAATTGTGAGGTAATGGCTGCAAGAAAGTGGTTATTATCAAGTACAGAAGAGTAAGTCTTGGTATCCAAAACTTCCACAATACAAGCCATAGGTGTACCAAATCTAGATACAAATCACCTAGATGAAACCACAAAATTCATCTGATTTTTCATAAATCCAAATCTGTCTTTGTTTTTGCCTCTCGTTTTTTGATGAAGACCAGTAGAGTGAATGTCTGTGCTCCAGATATTTGCAAAAGTACAACACAGACCATAACAAGTATCAACATCACTGGGCAATCCTATGAAGAATGGAAAAAGGCCAAGAGGAGAAAAACAGGGAAGAGAAGGAAAGGGAGAGAGAGGGGGAGAGAGAGGAACATGGACAGAAAAAGTTATCTCTGTCTTTTTAAACACAGAGATGAGTAACCTGGTTGTACTTCTGTGGGTGTACCCAAAAAAATCTGAAAGCGCTTCCAAAACAGAAGTAGGGGAAAAAGGTCTCTGTGGGGGAAACACTTGGCCATTAACCACAGAACTAATCTGTGTGGATGTTAGCTTGATTTAGAACTGGCAGATGGCTGGGTCTTACCGAGACAATCCAGGCTGCAGTGTGTTTGTCAGGTGCCTGGGTTAGAGTGCAACCTGGCCTATGAAACACCCAGATAGGTCCAGCAGATATGCAGACAGGATGCTCTGCTCTGCCATCAGGCTCTGCACACAGTGCCAGCTCCTCACGCACTTCCAGCCTGAACTGAGAGGTGATTGCTTCCAAGGTCTGCAAGGAAATGCTCCTGCCAACCTTCCTACAGCAGCACTTACAGGGCTAGAGATGAATGAAGCCAGAACTATTCAGGCCTAAACAGAGTCTGCCTTAGCTACCATTTCCAAGATCACACTCTCTGAAACAAGACAGGAAATCAGAGCATCTACATGATCAATATGAAGTAACTAGGGCTGGTCAAAGACTAATCAAGTCTTGGTGAGTTTACATCTCAGTCATTTGAATATCCTCAGTATCACAAAATGGATTTGACAGACAAAACCTAATAACCTTTCATTCATTTGAATTGCCACTTCAAGAGACAGTTCTTGTTATATTGTTGCAGTAAAAATCATAGAATGGTTTAGGTTGGAAGGCACCTTAAAAATCATCTAGTTCCAACTCCTCTACCAAGGGCAGCAACATCTCCCACTAGACCAGGTTGCTCAAAGCCCCATTCAACCTGACTTTGAACACTTCCAGGCATGGGGCATCCACAGCTTCTCTGGGCAGCCTGTTGCAGTGTCTCACCACCCTCAGAGTAAAGAATTTCTTCCTAATATCTAATCTAAAGCTACCCTCTTTCCATTTAGAACCGTTACCCCTTGTCCTATTACTACTCTCCCTCAAAAAGAGTCCCTCCCCACCTTTCCTGTAGGCCCCCTTCAAGAACTGGAAGGCCACAATAAGGTCTCCCCAGGGCCTTCTCTTCTCCAGGCTGAACAACCCCAACTCTCTCAGCCTGTCCTCATAGCAAAGGTGCTCTAACCCTCTGATCATCTTTGTTGCCCAGAGCTGGACACAGTGCTCCAGGTGGGGTCTCACAAGAGTGGAGCAGAGGGGCAGAATCCCCTCCCTCAACCGGCTGGCCATGCTTCTTTTGATTCAGCCCAGGATACAGTTGGCTTTCTGGGCTACAAGTGCACATTGCTGGGTCATGTTGAGCTTCGCATTCACCAACACCCCCCAAGCGCTTCTCCTCAGGGCTGCTCTCAACCCATTCTCCGCCCAGCTTATATTTGTGCTTGGGATTGCCCCGACCCACATGCAGGACCTTGCACTTGGCCTTGTTGAACTTCATGAGGTTTGCATGGGCCCACATCTCAAGCCTGTCCATGTCCCCCTCTGTGTGGCATTCCTTCCCTCAGGCATGTCAACTGCTACACACAGCTTGGTGTCATTGTGGTTACTGCAGCAGCTAAGGCTGCCCTTCAGCTTCACATTCCCCACCAGCCCCTCCTTGGTGAGAAAAAGGTCCAGCATGGCACCTCTCCTTGCTGGCTCCTCTGTCACTTGGAGAAGGAAGTTATCATTGATGCATTCTAGGTACCTCCTGGAATGCTTATGCCTTGCTGTGTTGTTCCTCCAACAGATATCAGGGTGGTTGAAGTCCACCACGAGGACTAGGGCTTGTGAATGTGAGGCTGCTGCTATCTGTTTATAGAGGGCCTCATCTGCTTGGTCTTCCTGGTTGGGTGGCCTGTAGCAGACCCTCACTGTAACTTACCTGTCCCTGCGCTCCCTTTAATCCTGGCCCATAAGCTCTTGGTTGGCTCCCCATGCATCCCCAGGCAGAGTTCCGTGCACTGCAGCTGGTCATTGACATAGAAGGTGGCATCCCCTCCTCATGTCCCCTGCCTATCCTTCCTAAAGAGCCTGTAGCATTCAAAAATGCTGTACTGTATGAAGAGGAAAACTAATGGTTTTCTTACAGATAGCCCAAAGTTGCTGCTTGCTTAGTAAACGTGAGTCACAGAGCTGGCTACGCCAGCCTTGAAATGGTGAGAGCTAATGGGCCAGTCCCTCAGGGGAGGAGGAGTAACTTGGGTTTAAGCCTAACAAATCTCTTGGAAAACAGCCGATTCCTGACTTCAATTTCCCTGGTCTCAATTTAGTTTAATACATAGCATCTCTGAAATTACTGTTTTCAGTCTTAGCAACAAATGTGCAGCGTGCAGGTCTAGCATCTTGCATTCATTAGAAGGAGCCCCGAACATTTTAGAAACCTTGGCTTTGCTATTCAAAGGCTGAGGCAGGAGGTAAAGAAATGGAAATGTGCAACTAGTATAGCTGGGCAAGAAACGTACAGACATCTCTTTGCAGGAGTTTCTTTAGTGTTAAAAGGGTTTAATAAAAGAAAGGTGGGTGGGTGAAAACTGCTACAGGAAGAAGGCAAACATGTCAGACTTCGCTTGTGGTTTCCATTTTAACTATGCAAAATATTAGGCCTGGTGTCTTCATCAAGTTTTCCATTGTCAATTAACTTTAGCTGCAGCACTCATAAGTTTGCATTGTATTTTATTAATCACCCTACCTAATAAGTCTTAAAACTCCATTCAGTAAACAGCCTTCAATCACTGTTATCCATTTTTAATGGGTACTTTGCTTTGTCCTTTCAGATATTCAGCTTAGTCCTTCATAGGACAATTTGATATTAAAAGACTAGAGCTAATATTTGCTGGGTTAGAGATAAAAAGTCTGTGAGTATCCAGAGCATGCCACAGGCAATCTCACCCTCAGGCTGGGTAAAGTTCACCAAAATCACGTACACCAAAAAGTACAGGCAAACATAAATACATGGATACATTTTTTAGGTACATTTTTTTCATCCAATGAATACAAACAGAGACATTCTAGAAAGTTAATGCCCCATATATCACTTGTATCGTCCCTCTATACTGAAAAAGGTATTGCATCGGACAGAGAACAGTGTATTGCACATTGTATTGTAAACTGCAAAACTCTGTAAAACACCACCAGCACGCACTAAGGCTGCAAATGATAGAAAATGCATGTCACCAGAGAACCAGGACCTGTGTATATGACATTCCTTTGCATATCATTATTAGAAATCCATAGAATCCCATAGCTACTGAGAAAACATCCTACACAAAGTTTCCTATTATACAGTCTGTAGAAACAAAGCCTACAGTACTAACCTCACGGTAACTATCTGGCCTCCATCCAGCTCAATTCCATTCATCTGTGCTATGAAGATGGCAGCCACAGCTTCATAAAGGGCAGTTCCATCCATGTTAATAGTTGCTCCAACAGGAAGAACAAACCTTGTTACACGCTTATCAATGCCTAGATTTTCTTCAAGACACCGGAATGTGACAGGCAATGTTCCAGCACTGAAGGAGAGAAAGCAAAAAAGTAGAGAAGATTTAGTTACAATATAATATATACATGTAAGGGAGCAAAGTCAGAAATTCTGCTATCATTGTTTACATTTTCTACTTCCACTTTCTGCTGTGATTCACGCCTTTTTTAGCCAATTTTTAAATTCAGCCTACATTTAGCTGGATGTGGGACTGAGGTTAAGACACAAACATGACCTGAAGTAGGGACAAGAGCTTGAGAGAGTGTAGATGATTTTTTCAGACTCACTTATAAACTATTTCTTGCATTCTGTTCAAAAAGACAAGTTCCAGATGTTTTCTGATGGATAGAGCTATGAACATAGAGACAAATCCTAAATTTCTTTGACTGTGAATTTGCCCTGAATGGAGAAATCAGTGTTGCATTAAGGAATGAAAAAGACAGGCAAAAAGATACAGTCCATGGAGTTCCCAGATACTGGAGGACAGGAAAGGACATGAAACACAGCTGGAGGATATGAAAAGATAGCTGGAAGAGGGGAACAGCTCCTTGCAGAGATCCACACTGACTTGCCTTTGTGGGAATAGTTCCGGCTATTACATTAATTTGCTCAAAATAAAACACCTTCATCAAAAAATACTGCAGAAAACAGAACATACTCTTTTTCCCTGTAGACGCAAATATCTTCTACTTCTTCCCTTCCCTAGCAGGTCTGCCTGCCTCAGGCAAACATCTTGCTGCAACAAGCATGAAACCCAACACGGGAACATGTTTTGGTTCCTTACTTTTCTGTGTTATCTCTGAGGTCAAGTCCACCAGTAAATGAATCTGGTTGTTGCCCGAGAAGCTGTTCTGAAAAGAAAGTTGACCTGGGGAAATTCCTTTTAATTGATGTGTCATACAGAAGCAGGCGGAGCACATCTGTTGTGGTTCATTTGCTTTTCTTCATCTGAGTTAGCAGAATTTCTCAAAGGTTTTCACTATTGTATCCCACTAATTCTGGTGTCATTGCCCCTACAAGAATACTAATTTGCTCATAGAACAGTAAAGGTCTAGACTCACCAAATTTTCTCAGGTAAATGCTCACAGCATAGTGTTGCTAGTGCCTTGCAACTTCTGGGCCTTTCCAACTCATTCATTTATCCGCTACCACAGAGATGCTATTGTGTACAAAAAATGTAATCTTTCCATTTTACAGATAAATAAACCATGGAAAAGGGAGATTAAGGAATGATCGAGATATCTAACTATAAAAATGTAGTTTCACAATAAAAGTCATATGTTATCTAGAACAAGCATATGAGGCTGACTTATCTCGCATGGAATCTATAGAAAATTGAAACCCTGCTGGATTGGCAGATGCCTGAGTCACTTCCTAAATGAATCCTCTTGTCCCGTATCTATGGAAACATGAGTTAGAAGATACGAGCTTTTAGATCCCCACCTTGCGCTCAAATGACCATACCATTCTTTGTTCACAGAGATTATTTTTTTAACAGGTATCAATAAGCTAGATACATGGTACCAATCATTTGTCTTCCAGCATCCTTACAAATACATTTGTAATTATGTTTTATTTACTGTGTTTTTAATCAAAGGTGATCAAACGCTTAATATTCTGTGGGTTTAGCCAAATCAGAGACAATTAATACTTTGTAGAAACAATGTAGTAGCTTCTCTTGTAAGTTACTGCGGCATGTATATTTATACCAGAGAACAGAATATATCTAGGGAGTCATCAACCAATAAATACTAGTCAGTTTTCAAGTCAGTTCCGGGATCGCTTTGCCTTAAACAGCAAAAAATATTCCTAGATCTTACTGAAAAAAAAAATAGAATAAAAAAATATAGGTCACTTACACACATTGAAACTCAGTCAAAAAAGGTTCTTTTTCTTCAGAAATACAAGTTTCACCTTACCTTTAGTGTTACAAATCAGATCATCAGCACAAGGTCTGTACCAGCCATGGATTACCATTGTTGCAATGAACCCCACTCGGCTCAGCAGGCAGGGACTATGCAAATATCTTCCCCCTTCAGTTCTGCTACTATGAGCAAAGACAGGTAGGCAGGCCATGGAGATAAGGTTTCTTTATTAGAAGAGCACAATACCTAGATGCCTTCCATGGTTCCTCAGCCTGGCCAAAGAGCTTTAATAAGTCCCTGAACAGGGAGCATTTGCAACTTCCAGAGGCAGCAGATTAGAACATATGATGGTGATTGTTGTCATGTGGTCACTCATCTCTGGTGTTACACAGTTACAAACTGGTCCACTTCTGTTCAGCCAGTAATTCAGATCTGGATAGCAGTCAGGTGGTAAAGCTAGTATCCAGGTAAATCCGTATTCTGGAATCACTTAGAATCCCCTACATTTTTCCACTTTGATACTCCAGGAGAAAAACATTACTTCACGCTAAAAAAAAAATGTTGTGTATGAACACTGTAAATTTTGTATTGAAAATCTAAGTGGCAACTCAAATACTTTAATGAACAAAAGCCTTAGGGAAAATTGTGGTTTAGTGAACCTCCTGGCCAGATTGTGTCTCCTATAATCTTGCATTATTTATCACAGAGCCACAGAATTGTTGAGGTTGGAAGGCACCTCTGGAGGTCACCTATTCCCACAACCCTGCTCAAGGCAGGAGCAGTTAGGGGAGGTTGCCCAGGACCATGCCCAGACAGGTTTTGTCCAGGGATGGAGACTCCACAACTCCTCTGGGCAACCTGTGCCAGCATTCAACCACCATCACAGTAAAAATATTTCTGTTGTGTTCAGATGGGATTCCTGTCTTTCAATTTCTGCCCACTGCCTCTCGTCTTGTCACTGTGCACAACTGAAAAGAGTCTTCCTTCATCTTCTCTACACTGTCCCATCAGACATTCATGCACATCAGTAAGGTCCCCCCAGAGTCTCTTGTTCATCAGAGAAGAAGTTGTCCAGTCAAGTGGTTTGGGTTGATCCAAAGAGGCAGAAGAATTACAGTTCTTTCAAAACATTCCTGAAATCAAGACTGCTCAGTTTTCTGATGGTCAGTTTTGAACTAGGCTTTATTGTTTTCACCTTTTAAATTAAAATGGATGATGAAATTTTCTTCAGAAATAAACATTTATTGAAGGCAAACCCCCTTTAAAATATGGTATTTAAATGAAAAATATTTTAAACACAAGAACTACTGTCTGCCCCAATACAAAGCATTAATTTATTACTGAGAGCTGAGTTGCCTACACACTTTGTTGAGTCTGTTCTGTGCATTAGCAATAAGTCTAAAATGCTCAGCTCTTCAATTAAGTCCCCTTACTCAAACTGCATGGAAGAATAAATGAGAGGTTTTTTCCACTTTTTTCTTGAAACCGAGCACTCTTTAGGTTTTTTCCCCAATGCAACAAGACTGGTCTTAGCATACTTTCAAAACAGAGTTATCACTGTTTTCTAGTTGAGGAAACAAGTATAGAGGTAACACAATTTGCACAAGTCATTTGGCCTATGCCAGAGAAGCAAACAAAAAGTGGGTGTCCCAACTCTCTGCAGCTGGCTGTACAACCTCTCTAAAAAAAATCCCAAACGTGTGTGGTTATTTTTATTTATTTCAACATGGCTGGATCAAAAATAGTTTTTGTTCACTGGCATAAAATGATTTTGCAGTGAAGATCAGAACAGCAGATGTATTATCTCTAAACAGCAGCTAATAATCTGCTAAAGAATAAAGTAAGCTCTTATTTCTCAAGTGTACCTGGAAGCTGTGCCGAGTGCTGTGATCCATGCCTGGAAAATCCCGGCAAGGAATGAAAATGGACTTTTCCGTGTTATCACAAAGTAGAGCAGAGGCAGGAAGATCCCTCCATGGATGAGAAGACCCACAATCACAGTGACCATGTACATGCCAAGTTGTCTAGCAACTACTTCCAAGTCCTTGATTGCAATGATTTTTCCACAGATGAGGCAAGCAATGCCCAAAGGGGAATACCTGGAGAAAGAGAGCAAGCATATAGAGAAGTAGTCTTTGCAGCCTATTCATAAAAATTGTGCTCAACTAAGAACAGACTGCAGAAGAGTAGGAGGCTCATCTTTTTAATAAATAATAGCCATCTCCATCAAATTCTCCATCTACTTCATTTTATTCCATCTCATCAAATGGAATATGCATTTTCTGAATAGTCATTGATCCTGGAATAACATTGTACAAGATTACTATAATGTTACACAGGCTTGGATCATTATGAAGAGTGGTGTAGTGTTTGTTCTTAATATGTAACTTTTACAGCCCAGCTTATCTGGTTCAGGGAGTTGCATTATTTCCTTCATTTAAGCTATTTGTTGAAATTAATTGTTTTTATCTTGAAGGCTGCAAATGTTTCCACTATATTCTTTCAATATATTCAATATTTCAGTATATTATATCTTTTTAAGTCACATTCACTTTCTCTATCTGTTTTATAAAACTTAAACTGGGAAGAAAGAAATGTGTGTAACATGGAGAAACAGTAAACAAAATGCCTCTCTGAAAATAAATGGGAAAGTATATTTTCAAAAGTGATTAGTGATTTGGATGCTTAATTAAAGACAATAAAAGGGAAACTGACTTTCAGAATAAGTGTTTCATGTTTTCTGTAAGAAACATCTCATGGTCTCTCAAACAATGTGCCCAGAACCTGGAGAGCCCTCGGTCACTTGAAATGCAAGGCCAGCTGTTATATCAGTTACCATAAAAAGCCATGTTTCAATGAACTTGACAAAGCATTTTTCTTATAAAGAATTACATGGTATGAGAGCCAGATGTCTGATTTATTTTATGTTTATGTAGCAATGCCATGCCCCTGAGAGTCTGGAGTTGCCGCAGTAGTTACAGCTCTCTGTGCAGAGAAATCACAAACCAAACAAAATGTAACTCTGCATAAAGATGTGCATTTGTCTTTATAAACACACATTAAAAAAAAACCCCTGCTTCTGGCAACAACAATTCTTTTAAAATTCTAGGCAGAGATGAACAAGTGGAATTCCCAGCATTAATCTCCTTTCTCATGAAAAGAGAAATAAAAAACACATGGGTAAAAAATAAACATTTACAGTGAATTTCTTGAAACTCTAATGTTTTCCTGACATTGCAACACTGACCACTGGAGCAAACTTATTCTGTAGGTAAGGTATTATGTCTTGAGTGTACCAACTGGTGTTAAGTGAAGTAAATTCTAGCTCTTGGAGCATTATGAGAGCATAGTCACTGTCTCTCTGTAGAGTCGAGAGCAGCAGGTTACAATACCTATTGAAAGCAGTAGGGCTTGTGAATAAAAACACATGTGTTTTTATGCAGCAACATCATCTACAAAAAAGCAGAAGCATAAAAGGCATACAAAGTCATTGCTTCCAGTTCTTTCGTTCTACACATTTCCACATAGCTGCTGCTATCTGCATCACTCTTGCGTAACAGTCTTTCTTTGAAACACTGATGATGCTGAAGACTTGTGCTTCCTGCTTCCTTTTCTATAAACTGTGTCTATCTAGACCCTCAGAGAAGAGGCATACTGCAGCCTTGTAACTCAGGAAATCACTTCCAGGGACACCAGAGAATCATGGGGAGCAATGAGCCAAGATACGTGTGTATTGGAGTAGCCATTTCTGCCCTCAAAGACCTAGGAGATACAAAACACAGCAGTACAGTGCCAAACATAGCAATGTATTTTTGTCTTCTGAAAACCTTATTTTGTATGATATAGCCATGCTTGGCACTGCCTACAGATAGCTCTGGGGAAGCCCTCGGAAGAAACATTTCAGGGGGTGGAGTGGGGATTCAGGGGGTGGGGGTGTGTGTGTGTCAGAAAAAAAGAATACCCTTCCAGAAATGTAAACAAGGGCTCAGCCTTTATTGGGTAAACTCACTGCCTTGAAGGCAAGCCAGGCCCTATTATTATAAATGGCTGTACTTCAAAAACAGGACAGACCCCGTTGCATCGAGGTTGTAAGACACAGATTCTGTAGAAACTATGGGTGGAGGGACTACACATCACTGAAGACCACTGGAATTTTATTCAGTGGTAAAGTATTTTTCCTACAGAAGACAATTAATAAAGTGTGCCTCCAGGCTTCTTTGTTATTCTACCTCCTAGCTAATACCCTGGGATTATGCAAACCTCCCAGGAAGATTTAGATGTTCTTATGTGGGGCATTCTTGCTTGCTTAGGTGTCTTTCTATGTAATCAACCTCCATAATCAATGTGGCATTTGAAGGCCTTTTCTGGTACCTGCATGTCTTGGATTTCAGTAAACAAAGAACAGAATACCTTCAGAAATATTTCAAATTGGGTCCTAAATAATCCTTATCAAATAGAAATAATGCTGCTGTAGTTCCGACATATCTGTCAAGGCTTTAAAAAATGAACTACGTAATTACATTATTTACTAACAAACTATGGTCACTATATACTATTTAGGGTTTTATTAGGTTTTTTGATTACTTTTTTTGTTCTAAAAGTTAGAACTTCAAACTTACCACATGATCATAGTTACTAACTTCATTACAATCTCATTCAGGATGTTGAAGAAATCCACCATCATCTTGGCCTGTTCTCCCATTTTCCCCATAGCAATGCCAAAAGCAATAAAGAATCCTATCAAACCTATTGAGAAAAAATTGCAAGACAAAAAAAACACCCAACAAGTAAACCCATGTTTTTTAGTAAGTTTTTGCACCTAGTAAATGTTTTGATACTACCTACTAATCCAGTTTTCAGAACTCTAGTGCATTACACATCTCTTTGGACTTTTTAATACGGACTCACTCCCAACTTTCATGATCATATTCAGAACATCTTTTATTCTTCATTATTTTACTAAATTCCAATTTCACAGCCCAACTATTTTTTTTTTCTTTTTTTCCTGAATTGATCTGATGATCAAAAAAATACCCATACCATAATCTTCTCAGTGTCATGAAACTGTTAGAAACCTCACAGCCCCTGGTAAATGGGAAAGGCATCACAGTGCCATACCACAACTCTTCTTTGCTGCTAAAACAGTCACTAGAGACCAAGAGGGTTTTTACGAAGCTTCACAAAAATCCCTTGACAGATTCAACCTACAGACTAGTCAGTCCTGGAGTACAGGGAAAGGCAAAAGTGACCCCAGAATATAGCTTTTACAGGTATTCCAGTTAAATGAAGAAGGTAGGGGTGGGAGGAGAAGGTGAGTATTGCACTTTAAGCTAAACCACAGAACTCCCGTTAAACAGATTAACCTCACTGAAACCAGCTATCCATGAATATGCAATTATGTAATTAAAAATGAGTAACATTTGGCTGCTAAATTTAAATGCTATGCTGTGAGAGTTTGCAGTATTGGACTATCAGTGTGAAAAAATGACTGAGTGCACCTGTCATATATTACTTTGGAGCTGTGTCTCCGATGCTAACCTTTACCATCCAGCAATTTTCAGTGTCCAGAGTGGGATTACTAACTGATACTGAGAGATGGTTTGAATCTTCAGCCACCTTTTGAAGCTAAACTTTCAGTCATTATGAGTTCAGTATTTAAAAAGTGTGTGAACTCAGCTGGGAAATTCCTACGGAAATACCCATCAGGACACAAAAGCATGCAAGAGAAGGGAATTTCAGCTACCAGTGCTCTGGGAAAAGACAGGCAGTCCCTTATCCTCACACTGGGTTTNCCCCCCTTCAAATCCACTTTCCTGGATATAAAGTCATTCTTTAGCACCAAGCTATCTTTGTTGAGTCACTTAAATACGGAAGCAAAGTGTATGTTTGTGTGCTGCAGAGCATAGAAAAATGATGAAAAGCTTTTCAAAGACCAAGTCACTTCCTGGAATTCAGACTCTCTATCAGAAAATGTTAGTAGGTGGGTTTGTTCATTATTTCCAAATGAGCTGCTACATTAGTCATAGGAGCCAGGCTGGTTCATATTTGCAGGAATTTGCCTGGCTTGTACAGTTTATGCAAGCTGGATGGCAACTCCCCAACATTTTCACATCTTCCTTCAAAATGAAACCACACCATAACAGAAAACCTCTGCAACATCATTGGTTAAAATACTGCAGCAAATCCCCTACCTAAACTGTGTATTTCCTTTCTGTAGGAATTGTATTCAGCCTTCTAGCTCTTTTCTTATCCATGACAGAGCCTGCACAAAACAAGTCCACTACTAAATGTAATGCATCTTTCACATTAGAAATACTGTTTCATTTTGATGCAGAAGCAGAGCTCCAGGAGAGAAAAAAGCAGTGAGGGTAAGAGCATAAGCAACAAGCTGCTGCCTCTCACAGGGTGCAAAATGCCAATTTGCAGCTTTGAAGGAAAGCGGCTCCTCTGCCCACGGATGTTGAATGGAAGGAGGAGTTGTGGAGGCAGGCAGCATACAGTGGCTCCTGGCTCTTTTGGATCAGGCTGCTTCACAGAGAAACTAATCACCTCTGATCAGCTTACTGATGCTAGCTCCCCTACATCTAAGCAAAGCAGCCACTGCCAACCAGCTCACCAATACCTGGAAAAGCTCTGCAGGCACAGCAGCCACTGCATCAGCAGGAGCAGCTCATCAGCTGTAAGGAGTCTGTAAGGGGCCATTTGCCCCTGAAAAGTGATTGGCTAGTGGTGAGATAAAGCACTTGTTTAGGTACTGCCACATACTGTCCCACTGACACCTATAAACACAGGTGTCAGCCTGGACATGCTGCCACAGGGCATGTGTATCTTCAGGTCTAGGCGTGCCAATGAGGCTACAAATTGAGGGCTAATTTGTGACTGACCTCACCGACATCCAGAAAGTAAGAAGGTGAGGAGAAGCACTCCTCTCTGGGTTGACAAAACAGTGAGTCTAGGCACAGAGTAGAAAATAGAAGTAGCGTGGCAGCTCTTTGCTCCCCCACACCCTTGCCCCAGTCCAAACAGGTGCTTCAAGAAGGGGCAGGAGATAGGCAAAGCCTTTGTACCACCCCCACTTGCTGGCTTGTCCAGACAGGGTGGCAGTTGTTCATAATTTGCAGCTGGTAAAGGTCAGCAGCCAAGATGAAAGAAAGGGGGAGTTATGACTCAGAGATGTGTCAAGCCTGTCTGGGATTTTTCTTGGGTGGTGCAGTTCACACCCCACCTCTCACTTCAGGCTCTGCCTCAAGCCAAATTCTAGTTCAGCATGCCTGAGACACCTACTGGAAAAAACTGAGCTCAAATTCATCAGGGCACCGGCCCTTGAAGCTCTCCCCCATACTGTTTTGCCACTATGCATTAATATTAGTCTAGGTAGGCTACTTCTAGTATGAAAGGATATTGTGGGTACCTCCTACATGCTTCCCCACTGTACTCCAATTAATACCTGCAAAACTGCCAATCCAGAATAATTCACTTGATTGCTTTTGTGACACAGTCATACCTCTAGTAAGACAATTAGATTTTCACCTCAGAGATCAATGGGGAGCCAGCAGGTGATAATATTTGATTATTATTTAGGGAGACTAAGCTTGCACTGAAGAGCAGACCATGCAACACTGGCTACCCAGTCACAGCTAAAAGCTGTGTCATACACAGCTTACATATGGTGATGTACATATTTGACAAAGTTTTCCTACCCAGGACATTCATGCCATCCTTAAATTCAAGTCCCTTCTTAATGACCAGCTGGGCTTCTGGTGGTGCTTCACGCACTGTCTCATTCATCATAGCAAAAGCAGAGTCAGTAACATTAGGTGGTTCTTCAATGGGTGGTGGTATCAGCACTTTCTTGGTGACAGTCTGGATCTGAGGGCAATAAAAAAACGAGGATGAGAATGGAAACAGACTGAATGTAGTCAATATGTGAGATCAGGAAATAATAATAAAAAGTCTTCACTTGAAATTCCAGGGAACTATTTTTTAAAGAATTAGATGTGCATTCCAGAACCTTTTAACCCCTCCTCCAAAAATAAGTTTGCTTTTCAATAGTTCCAAGTGTCACAAAGTCCTGGTAGTATTCCTCATTATTCTAGTGTGAGAAGTATGGCAAATACTTCTTCCTTACCGCTACATTTTACAGATGGTCCATTTATCCAGATGGTTCACAAATGGTGCTTCACAGATAGTATATTACAAGTTGAGACTATTTATTTAGCACCAAAAGGCAGGCACCTCTAAGATCAGTCACAGCAGCAGCTCTGTGGTAAGGCTTGTTATTCAGGTCTCCCCAGCTCAAGTTATCATAGTTTGATGGTTAACTGAAATCAAAACTTAGGACATTTCCAACACTTCACTTGGTGATTATAAGAGCTCAAAACAGAATACACACAGTCCCCTGAGCTCGCCAATTAAAATATTGTGAGTGAAACATAACAGAAAAAGTATCAAAGCTGACAGATACCTATTAAATCAAATCTCACCACCTCAAAAAAGAAGACATCAGTATCTGAATCGATCTGGATCCCTCCTGGCACATGAAAGGCATGGTCAAGGAAACGCTGAGAAAGACTGGTAGAAGGAGAAATGGGCTTGAGTTTATGATTAGGAAAAAAGGGAGCAGGGAGCGGAAAACTCTGTGACTTTCTGTGTCTTTCTAAAAGGAAGGGATGTTTTTCTCCCACTTCACACCTTGAACCTTTCCTGCCTCTTCATGGCTCTGGGACAGGCAAAATAGTCAGGAAGCTATGACTGGTCTGCCATGGTTTCCCATCTGCTCCCTACTTTCCTTGGTCCTAGAAACACATTTGAGCAAGGCATCAGAAATGGTGCATTAGCCTTTCAAAGAACATTTGCACCTCTTTCCTGTTGAGATGGATGTTGTAGTACTATGGATGATGATCCAGATTCAACCAATATATTTTAAAACACCCTTACATCTCTCCTTTCAAAACCTGCTATAAATCTAGAATGGGGCATGTAGAAAGAAAACCTAGATAGCTTTGAATGAGAAGCTTGTCAGTTGTTGTGAAACAACCAAACATTCCTGAACGTTTACATTTTTGCAGAGTTAAATTTTATCTGAGGGATGTTGTCAACACAGTATTTTTTATGTGAGGTATCCAGAATGGAAGAACAGAGTCACCGAAATTAAACTTAAAACATCAGACTCTACATACTCCCAAATTCCACTACAGTCACTTAAGTCCTCAGCCCTTCTTTGCACAAGGCCAGAGACACTAAAAACGCTGAGCCTAACATCAAATTTAGATTCTGACAACAATGTCTGAGGCCAGAAAACCATAAATGTCACAGTCATTTGCAGATGATATTCTCTTTCATGGCACATCTTAGGTGTCTGCTGGAATAACAGTTTTGATTATAAATTCAGATTTTCTTGCAAACCATACAAAAATTCAAGAGATACTGAAATCCCATAATGGTTCAGAGTTCAGTTTGCAAATGAACTGTCTCAAAATTGCAAGTGAATCCCGTCGCTGCTTTCTGCCTGTTCACAAGGGAAGGCTTGTAAAACTCCCTCACAGACCACAGCTACACAGTAGCATTGCTGTGCCCCCTTCAAAATAATTTTTCGCAGTATTTCTGCAAAAAAAATGCTTCCTCCTAAGGCAACCTGGAAACACTGAATGTTCATGGAGACAGTCCATGTAAATGTAGGGAGAGAAAATATATGCTAACACCATTAAAAGCAGCTAATTTTCCTCCTAAATAGTGAGACAAGTAAAGCCGAAGTCATTACTGAGGAGTTAAGAGCTAATAGAAGGCACAAGTTCTATCTGGAAAGGAGCGTGACTTACTTTGCAAAGGGAAGGTGGCTTTGTGGCAAAGGTTTTCACTAGCAATCAGTCTGGAATCTGGTAAAATTAAACACTGGAAAGCCAAAACACCCAGTAGCTTTTTTGACTACGTTTAAAAAACAATCAACTAGTGAAGTGACCCAAACATTGATATTACACACACTGAAAAAGCAATATTGAGGTTCCAAGAAAACCATCTGACACAGTTAGCTTAATTCTTCTTTCTCCTGCTTTTTGTCCCTTTGAAGATATTTGACCGCTTTCAAGTGACCAGAAATTTAATTCTCCTCTCTTCCAGAGTTCAAACAAGGGAAAGGAAGAAAAAAACATACGTGTCCTGCTCTCCCCTCACTCAGTTTTGCAAAAATACGTTTCACATTTCATGTGATATTTAGATACCCACAGTTTGATCACATGACTGACATTCCCATGATGATTTGGAAATATTGAGAATGTTCACTCTTTAAACTCCCTAGGACTATGTGTTTTTATGTGGAAGTTCATGGAAGAAGCAAAGCAATCCAAGCCCTTTTGGCAGCTTAAGTTGCCCTCCATTCTTCCACCCTGCACAGCCTCTTCTTCCTTCTCCCTTTTCTTTCCACTTTATTCTTTGGCCTTGGCCATGACCCCAGCTCCAGCTATAATGCCATTTCACATAGGAACACTTAAGACCAAGTTTGGCAACAAACCCTGTTTCATCCAAAAAAAAAAAAAAAAATATCTGTATCATTGCCAAACAAAAACAGCTTACATACAAGAAATATGCTTAAGCAGAAATTAGAAAACATGCATTTTTCATTTATTTTACCCCTCAAAGTGAAGCTGTTTTGATCAAGCATTGGTGAAAAGATTTACACAAAATTATCTACCTACAGAGCAAGCAACACATGGTGCAAGCACCCTTCTTTCCCAGCATGCTTCAAACTTGGCCCGATGGAGCCACCTGTAGGTGAGTCAGCCACTTGACTGTATTATCCCCACTGAGACAGGACTCTTAATACAGCAATAGAAGTTATGAGAGGTTGGGTTTGGGGGTACATTTCAACTGGCAGCCAGCTCTAATGAAGATCATCCATATATTACAAACAGAGCATTACAGAACCATCAGCTCTGTAACTAACAACCAAGATCAAATTCAACTTGGATGAGAGATCCCATGATTCATCAGCTGTTCAGCCCCAAGCCAGCATTCATGACCAGATACAGTGTATAAAAAGTAAGGAAAAAAAGCTAAATTTACTTAATAGCAAACAAAAAGTCATCTTCTTTTAAGGAAAAAAAATCCATGAATTTAAATAACAACCGCAACACAAAACAAAGCAGCTATAAATAATGTTCTTTCATTTACCTGCTCAAGACTTAAGACCTGTATTTCTCTTTGCATCATCATTTCTATCATTCATCTAAACATTGACATTAACTTTGCAGACATCCCTGGTAAGTGAAAGATGTAGAAAATATTACAAAGGAGCAGAAGGGTTTACCTGCTGAAAGCATGCTTGGACTAGGTTTTCAGGGAATAGGTTTCGGATCAAATCCAAGAAAGCATCCAGACTAGATACTTCATCATTCTTCTTCCCTTGACCAAGCTGTTTCTTGAGTTTTGGATTCCCTGGATGGATGGCTAAAACCAAAATCACGCCCAGCACAGCAGCAATTATGGTGGTGGACATGTAGTAGATCATGGCTCTTGTACCCAATCGGCCACTTGCTTTAGCATCTAAACCAGACAGTCCTGCAGGTGTTTTATTTTAAGAAACAAATACATTGAGAATCAATATCCAATTTAATAATCATGAAATAAAATCCTATATAATTTACAAAATTTAATGACTACCTACAAGTGCCTACTTTTGTCCTCATGAAATTCTCAATACTAGATAGATTACTGAAGCTTCTGTCTGCAGTTTTTATGTGAACAATGCCTGCTGCTACTAATTTGAAGAAAACCATTTAAGATTCAATCCAATCACAGAGGAGGCACTGAAAAATAGAGAAGATGTCATACCATCTTTTGCTCTTGCTGCAAACTAGTCATGGTCTGGCTGACACCACAGCTTTAAGAAGGCTAGGCTCGCTAATGTCATGGTGTCTTATTTGCAAGATCCAATCCAAGAATTAGGTAAAATAGCACACTAAGAAATTTCTGATGTTGAAGAAGCTAGTATATGTGCACGTGTTTGAAAATAAATTCACTGGAGCATCTATGTATCAAAACCAATGAAGATAATTGGAAATTAACTCTGAAATACACACTGCCACTGCAAAATCCCTAACAGAATCACGCTATTACTCTTCTTACATCACAAAAAGCAAACCAGATGATACCTGCTGCAAGCATCTTAAAGTATTTAAGGCTAATAGATCTTACCTGTGATTAAACTAGAGATAATTAAAGGGAGGATCAGCATTTTTAGCATCCTCATAAGTATATCTCCTGGGAAGGCTATTAACATGATGATGTCAGGGTCGATAGGTGTTGCTAGACGAAGAAGACCCCCACACAGTGCACCCAGGATGACACCTAGAAGAAGAATAAAAGAGAGTAGCTAGGTAATGTAAATACACCTGAATGCCAGAAGAACAGCCTAGAAGCAAAACAGTTACACAAGGCAGCTGATTTTTGGTGCAGAGACAGATTTTGGAAGGCTTAGCCTCCTGATTAATACAAGGCTGTAGCATGCTTACAATGTATCTCATAATTAAAGAGAAATGGTCCTGACAATCTTCTGACAGCTGAGCTTACACCTTACTATTCTGCTTCTGCAAATACAAATTCACTGCAAACCACAGTATTATTGAGGTTTACTAATACCAAGGAGGCCCTGCAATACATTGAAGGATAATCAAATATAATTCATACTGTTCTATAGCTAGCAAAATTGAGACACTGATAATGAAAAAAGAGTCAAGTTTTTTTTCAGGGATTTTGGAAAAGAGTGCCTGACCTGGAATACTGGACCTGCCATTGAAGAAAACTTGATTCTCAGTACTCATTTATTACTCCTCCTCTTTGATGGTCTGCATCCTTCTCTTTGTGCTAACATCCTCAAAACACAAATAATCCCTTCTAAACAAGACTGTTTGTTTAGATTTGTACAGTGATAACACTTAAACCCATCTCTCAGGATTGAGGCTGTAATCCAGGATGCCTTTACTTTTCTGATCCAAAGCCCAAGTCTTAAGTACAATAAAACTTCACAGCAAAGCCTGAGTTGTGATATGCAGCAATTATAACTCTTTGAAATAGTAGTTTGGTACAATGGAAAATGTATGTGCATTTAAAACTCTTTCTGGAACAGCACCAGGCACCTTCTAAAGATGATTCAAAGCAAATAGTATCTAAACACTTCAGCAGTATGGGTTTTGAAGGCTGAAAAATATGGATGTGATATTTGTAGCTCAAGACCAGCTGCAGCTGGTCTTTCAAACAATAACAAAATAGAGTATGCCTATCAATTTGCTGCATTTGGCTGTTAGGCTTTCAGTGAAAGAGAAACAGGCAAAGAGCCAGTGAACCATAATAAAATGTCAAACTGTTCCATATTTGGAAGCCGCTAAAGTCAGAGGTGATACCCAGGATGAGATCACAGGGTGCTGGCTTACAGATACAAAGAGGGGGACTAACCTTAAAAGCAGTGGAGCATGAACTGAGAGATACAAGATGAAGGAAAGGAAATTTTGAAGAGATTTTNGCCCAAAATAACTGAAAGGAAAAAATGTATGGTGTGTTTAGTTCTACTGAATGACATCAATCTGACCAGCCTTGGGACTTCGATCACACTCCATTCAAAATGAGATATAGAACGTATCTTAGTCATGTGGATTTGTTCTGTGTTGTGTCAGTAATACCCTGCACACCCGAACTAAAGTGACAATGCCTATGGGGATCCTATTTACTAACTTCTGGCTGTTCAACTGGAACAGACCTGGGTCTGTGGTACTACCTGAACAAATACAGATACACACAGAATGTCCAGATGAGCAGATATAGCTTACCAAATACAGTAAGAGTCAGGAGCAGATTCCTGTGGAGCGACTGGCAGAACTGCACACAAATGTTCCTGGATCTGTGCTCTGCTGGACTTAAATGACTTTCATGCATCCGCACTTCTACTTGCTTAGGCATATTGTTGGCACTAGAATGAAGAATTAAAATCAAGTAAAAGTCATAGCACAAGATGCCAAAAGTGAGAGGAAAATCTGGGTTACTTCCATCATATATAACTGGGGAATCTGATGCATATTCCATTGCTTCCCACATTTCACAAATACTGTATTTACTGCTCTGAAGAAATCTCTGAAATGGCAATGGGTTCTTTTTCTAAAGGTGTTGCCTTTAAAGTATTTTTTGTGATTATCTCTCAAACAGTGGAGATGTAAACAGAATGAATTCACTGGATACATCATTCCAGCTGTTTCATGGACTAAACTATTGGTTTTCATCTGGAAAAGTCAGTTTCCCCAAAGATCATGAACGTCTGCTTATGTAGGAGAGATGGCTGAAGAACAAAGTTTCTATTAGCAGGAAAATGCAGATTTTAACACCTTATTTAATTCCAATTCAGGAAAAGAGTTTAAAAATTAGGATTTATTTGCAAAAAAAGCAATCCAGAATATTTTGCTTCATCTTCACAAGAAGTTTAATTTCAACATTAACATTTTATTGTAATATAATCAGAATGCTGAGGTCAAAAGAATCTTCTTCAACTTGGTTCTAATGAGACGTGAACAACTGCCACTGAAAATTAGTCAGAAAACTATGGATTCCCCAAGAAAACCTTTGGTTTCATTGAATTGGCAGTGTTTAGAGAAAAAATTTTTTCTACTAACTCTGGTTTGTATTTGTATAGGTGATATGCACATGAGTGCAGGACTTAGAAAGCCATGCCTCTAACTTTCTCAGCACCTGGGAAATCATTAGCAATAGACTCCCTTTTTATACACAAAATATTAAAATGTACTTGAAAAAAGACTAAAAATAGTACTACAAATAAAACATACAGTTTCCCTAAAGGTTAAGGCTATCTACTTAAATATAAGAAATGGGTAAAGAACAATTTTTTTTTATTATCAAAAAAATATACATTTTGAGATCTTGCCAGATTAGAGCAAGATCTTAGAAAAAGGAAACCAAGTCTTCCTCTACAACAGGAAGATTTTTCTCCTTTATTTTAAGGGGGAAAAAAAACCCCTAAGTGTTGTATTTTTTATTTTGTACCTTTTTAAATATTTTACAATGGTGGTTGCAATGAAACGTACTGCTGACGGTGGAATAACAAACAAGACTATCAATGCACATTGTAACATCTTAAATGTGAGGCATGCCTGCTTCCTGAAGACATACAAATGTCAGTATCAGAAATACATAAGGATTAGTCAGGGGATAATGTGCATAGCAGTTATTTGAGGAATTATGAGATCCTTTCCCACCTGATGCTATTCCTATAGCTTCATACCGTCCAAAGGAAAGCCACCTCACAAATATCTCAGCTGTGGGCCTTTTCTCTAATTCACAAACAACAGAAACATATCATTCCACTGACACCACTGCTGAAATAAGTCCTCCCATGCAGAAGCAGGCCTCTGGTCCTGCTCTTGTATTCATTATTTCTATTCCTATCCATTTCTAAGTGGTTGCTGGCCAGCTCCCACTTCCACTCCAAGTTTGATCAGCATACAAACAAAGGTTCATGAAGAGAGGGAATGGGGGATCTGCTCCCACAACTGCAGTGACTACTCAGGATTATAACCCAAGTGAACCAAAGCCAGCCTGGCTTGAGGTGGTCAAGCAACACAGAGCTTTTACATAGTAACTATCTTCTTCAAAAGTTCAGCCATGTAAAATGTAGATATCCAAATACTCTCTGAGAAGAGAAGGAAATAAGGACTCAAAGCTCTTTAAGGACATTCCTAAATTTCCAGGAACTTAATACTGTATTGTGTGCTTCCCTCAAATGCAAAATATGGGTTTTACACTGTCCAGCTCTTCAAGATCGCAGGTGAACCTTCAGCATGGACTGAAATTCTGTAAGGTATGGGTTTTTTAAAGAAAAAGACCCAATACTAAAATATGCTAACCATGCAGATCTGTTACAAAACGTATTGACAGATGAATATCATCACATGAAAAATACTACTACAAAGGATAAAAATCTAAGCATTTGCACTGTTAGCACTGCTCTTAGCAATCAGATTTTTATCACCAGACCAGAAACAAAGTATTGTTCCAGGCTTTTGAGTATGTTGCAGGGTGAAGAGGACAGGAAACAATAATGAAATAAAAACCTTCTGCAAAGGATAAGAGAAGCTTCTTGTGTAGCACATGACAAAATCAGTATTTTTCACGAGAAATTTTCTATCTAATTACTAGAAGATGAAAATCTGTTTGACTTCTGAATCATGGAAATGAACTTGTGTCTTACGGACTCTGTCATCCTCCTTGTGCTGTTTTTGTGCCTCTATTTGCATATTGTAAATGATATTTAGCTCCAGCACAATGCAGAACTTTTTGCACTTGAAACCTGCGGTCACATAATAACATAACTGCAAGAAGTTCCTACTGAAGTCAGTGGAAGATACACAGATGTAAGTTAGGGCAGAATCTGGGCCCTTATGGAACCCAATTCCCCTGGATCTATCCTATTCCTCTGCTGTCTGTCACTGACACTAGTGCATACTCACATGCACAGCTTACTCCATAGCATGAAGGCCACAGTGCCATGTTAAAGCACGCAGGGAAGGGGCTTAAATAGGTATAAGGTTTTCTTGTGCTGCAGATTTTCCTGATGGAGGAAAAAATTAACACATGACAGAGTGGAGCTTGACTGCACCCAAACTCATGTGCAGGGCTGGCACTCAAATGCAAAGCTAAAAGTGTACCAACAACATGAGCCCCTTCTATGCAACTGAACACCACTGATATAATGTCTATGTTAATGGTACCTCTGTACATAGGTAAGTACCACAAAACAGTGCAGAATGCATTTTAGCAGCTGTGGTCTTTCAAACATGCAAATGATTACCTTGGTTAAATAAATCATTGTTTCACTGCCCCGAGCTTCTATGGCCATTCAAACAAATGAAGCATTCTGAATGCTCATCTGAAGCTCACCAGACAAAAACCTCTTTTTGTCTAACTTCACTGAAACCAGAACATGATATTATAAATTAATTCTGCTCATTATTTTCATATGTCATAGTGGCAAGCAGCCAAACAGTTAAGCTCCAAAATAGTTGCACAGAGAACTCCAAGAACTGAGACTGTCAGAGAAGGTAGTATTTTCTGCCAGCTACAGGTGCTTGAAAACATTGACAGGACTTCTTAAAAAATGAACCAAATATTGGAAAATGTGTAGTCACATGAAACTGCACATACCAAGAGCTAGATGTATGTGGTGGCTTTTGAATGTTTGAGTATGACTTTCTGTCTAGCCTAGCATCACCTATCTTTCTGCCTTTTGAGGCAGCACTTACCCCTAGAAAAGGAGAGGAACTTCTTTGAGTCCAGATTTGATTTTTATTCACCTTAAGAGAGTACAGAAGTGTCTCAAAGTGAATACAATCTGCATTTTTACCAATTTCAAATATGCTCCACTATGCCAAGACAATATGTAAGTTAGTATCAGAATTAAACTGCAATTTTACTGCCTTTTAGGCAAAGAAACAACCTCTTGCCTGAATAATCAAGTTTCCACTACTTCCTGTTTCCACTATCCCTCATGCCCACAGTATGCACAAGGTACAAGAAAAAAATCTGTACATAAGCATTTGATTTTAGCTTATCTAAATATTTACAGTTAGTTTTGCATGTGAGATATCCAGTGCTATATGAGATAATCTGTTTATCTGCAATTTTTAAGCTGTAGTGTGTTTCTTTTGCTGGTTGCTATGCATAATGGTGTCAATGCAGGAAAACAAGGTATTAAAACAGCAAGGTCCCTGGGATTTTTTGTTCCTATTTCCTCTAAACATTTTTCTTAGGTTTCATTTTACCTCCCTCTGGGAAAGTCTACTGTTCTTTTCCAGCTGTTTCTTTCTTTCTCGTATTCCCACTGAAGTTTCTAGGCCTGAAAGGTTGGAAAAACTGTTTGCTTCTTTTCCTTTATATAACTCCTTTCCTCACAAAAGTTAAGGGTTAACAATTTACACAGTGCTTGAGTGACAATGCCCTTTTATTTTCAGTCAGTTATGGAGAAAGAACTCTGCGTCTTTCAAATACTCATCCAGCTTGGCACAAACCTAGAGTAGAGACTACAGGGAAAAAAAATAATCTTTCATCTAAATAAAAAATGTAGCCAAATATCATAACCAGGCTAGTGAAAACAGATGCTGTGGACAAGGTAAATTAGCAGAGACCGTGTTTAATCTGTGTAAGATACTTCAACCGTGTCAATTAATCAAGCAGGTAATTCTCGGTATAAAAGTCTGCTTTCGTTAGTACTGCCTGGAGATTAATTTTGTCTTTAGTTTTGAGAGACGGTGAGCTGTTTAGAGGAGAGGTTCTTTTTAGCATAGAAAATGGCTATTTTAGAGTAGGATAAGAGCACGGCAATAGTCGCATTTTTGACACCTGCCAAAATAGCTCCTGGAGGTGTATTAGGGGTTATTTAGTAGGGACTCAGGGTTTCAGCAAAATATTTAGGAAGGATTTAGGGAAGTAGCATTTTCTTCCGGGAATCCCATGAATAAAGCACCGGTTCATGGTTTTTAGCAATTGCTTCAATCTAGGTAGCAAGAGTTATTCTTGAGAAAACAACCTTGGATGGACTGGCTTAAGTTTCAGTTCAAGATCTAAGAACATCTTGTAAGTTAGATGTTTGTTGTCAAACTGTTGCTCTCTTCTGAAGCAATGAGTAAACAGCAGGCATAAATGCTAGTACTTATTCAGTTGTGCCTACGAGGACTGGTCGTATTAAAGACCTAAAAAAAAACCCAAAAAAAACCCCAACCAAAACCAAGGGAGAGGTCAAAAGTCGAATGAAAGCTTTCTTGACCTCATAATAAAAAGTGAATAAACTGCAAATGTATTTTTGGCAACCACCTAATACTCAGACAGGTGGTTCAAATGTAGCCACACATGAAAAGTCATGGCAAAAATGGTATTATGAAGTTTGGTGCATAGTAGTTTTGGTGAATCCTCACTGACAGAGCTCATCCTAGCAATCAGTGGAATTGAATGGCAGTAAATGCGAGCTTAATCTGTCCTGAAGGATATTTGTTAGGAGCACGGCTTGGATCAGGGTTGTACCTCTTCCCCTTTCCCTGAAGAGATAGTGTAACATTGATGCATCAGGATCACATGCTGTGTTCATGACAGTGAGTGGGATTATGGATCTGCTTCACCCCACATGATCATCTTAGTCCTATCCTATACATAGGAAAGGGTCTACTCCGGTTGCTAGATAAAAGGCGAGTGACTACAAAACTTAGGGAATATCACCAGGACAAGAGGGATTTCACTAGCTGGATGTGGAGAGTACAGCCTGTTTGCCACAACTCTTGTGAAATTAGGGCTCAAGCACCATCTTAACAAGAAACTTCTAGTTTGAGTTGAAATAAAGTTGTCTGCTGCTTAAATTAATTATATCAAGAAAACAGCTGCTGAGCTTCTTTTGGTAGACTGGACTATATCATTCCACTGCGCATGTACTGTAGCGTGGGGCTTTATTTTCTTAGATTAGATATATTTTTCAAAGCACAGCAGAGCTGGTAAAGCTTATCATATACAGCCACAATATGACAGACCACGTAGGGGAAACAGCTAAAATACTTTTGTTTTGTAAAATATATATTAGCCTTGGCATCACTATGTGATGTCTAGTTGTTAAAACATTGTATTTTACATAAATAAAATAATCTGGTCAGGTCTCAGCCTCTCCACAGGGGGGAAAAAAAAAAGCAAAAACAAATACACAAAACTACTATAAGAAAGCATAATATAAGTTGTTGTCTGCACTAACAAGCGGTTTATTTTAAGCCTCTCACTGCCACTAAGCCCTTCTATTGAATTTTAACTGCATTATCGAGGTTTTTTCTTGTTATTTGTAAGACTTAATGAATTCTGAGTGGAGATTTAGTCATTTACCATGGAGCCTGATTTAGCCTGGGGACTGGTACTACAAGCAACAACCTGAAGCATGACTTGCCTTTCTGCAGTGGGAGAATAACTTTTCTCCCTGGATCATTTTACAATCATTTGTTGTTTAGCATTTAGTATACATTCTGTGAGTTTAACATAATCATATGAGTGAGTTTGATCATAATTGTATCAGGACAACCAGGTCATCAGGCCCACTCAGCATGGTTTACACGTCCTGCTTGACTAGCCTGATCTCCTCTTATGGCAAGGGGACTTGCTTAGGGGATGAGGGAAAAGCTGTGGATGTTGTTTATCTGGACATTAGTAAAGGCTTTGATGCTATTTCCCACAGCATTCTTCTGGACAAACTGGCTGCTCATGGCTTGGACAGGCGTATTCTTCACTGGGTCAAAAACTGGCTCAATGGCTAGGCCCAAAGAGTGATGGTGAATGGAGTTAAATCCAGTTGGTGGGCAGTCACAAGTGGTGTTCCCCAGGGCTTGGTACTGGGGCTAGTTCTCTTTAATATCTTAATGATCTGGATGAGGGGATCAAGTATACCCTCAGTAAGTTTGCAGACAACACCAAGTTGGGCAGGAGTGTTGATCTGCTTGAGGGTAGGAAGGCTCTACAGAGGGATCTGGACAGGCTGGATCGAGAGGCCAAGGCCAATGGCATGACATTCAACAAGGCCAAGTGCCAGGTCCTGCACTTGGGTCACAATAACCCCATGGAGAGCCATAGGCTTGGGGAAGAGAGGCTGGAAAGCTGCCTGGCAGAAAAGGACCTGGGGTGACAGCCAGCTGAATATGAATTGTCAGTGTGCCCAGGTGGTCAAGGCAGCCAATAGCATTCTGGCTTGTATCAGAAATAGTGTGGCCAGCAGGACTAGGGAAGCTATTGTCCTGCTGTACTCAGCACTGGTGAGGCCACACCTTGAATATTGTGTTCAGTTTTGGGCCTCTCACTACAAGAAAGATATTGAGGTGCTGGAGCATGTCCAAAGAAGAGCAACAAAGCTGGTGAAAGGTCTACAGCACAAATCCTGTGAGCAGCAGCTGAGGAAACAGGCTATTTAGTCTGGAGAAAAGAAGGCTGAGGGGAGACCTTATTGCTCTCTACAGCTACCTGAAAGGAGTAGTGTAGCAGTGTGTGTCAGCCTCTTCTCCCAAGTTGCAAGTGATAGGATGAAACAGCCTCAAGTTGGGCCAGAGGAGGATTAGATTGGATATTAGAAAAAATTTCTTCACTGAAAGGATTGTCAAGCATTGGAACTGGCTTCCCAGGGAAGTGGTTGCATCACCATCTCTGGAGATATTTAAAAGACACATAGATGCAGTGCTTAGGGGCATGGTTTATTGGTGGACTTGGCAGTGTAAGGTTTACAGTTGGACTCAATGATCTTCAGGTTCTTTTCCAACCTAAATGATGATGCTATGATTCTACATTTAAATAGCTGACGAGCAGCATCCTTAATGAACCTGCAGGGAAGAGTAGTCTGTGTGAGCCCACTCCTGTTTCCAAATTAGTTAGCAGTTACATGTATCTCTTTCTTCGTACTTTTAAAAAAGTGTTGCATGAGGTCATTTAGGAAAACTACTCTTTGTGATCTAACTTAGTTCGCAAACTTTGAACTTAGGCTCCATTTGTTCACGTTTTTAAAACCCTATTAGAATTGGCAGGTTTCTGCTCACTAAATGCTTCCTTTAACAGTTTCTCTAACTTTTGAGTCTGGCTCAGGAAGCTTAACTGTACAGTGGAGAAAGGGTAGTTGAGGCCATTCAAAAGCAGGAGCAAAGGAAAATGAAGATTTCTTACAAGCACAATTCTTTTTGACATATCTATCCAGATCTTTCCACAAATACTTACCACTGTGGAGCAGAGATGACTCCCCGCACCCCCCCACCCCCGACCTGGGTTTCTGTATGTCTGATTGACTAATGCATTGCCATGTATTAACTGGGCTGCACCAATACATGTGAACAATAAGAAAGAGAAGTAAAAGTGATGGATCTGCCAGGCAGCAAGGAATTGTTTTCTACTCACACTCTGTGTATGTCCACATATTTGAATAATCTCTTTAGACAGGCCGAAGTGTGTGGATAAAGCCTCCTCCTTTGCAAGATTTATCCTATTAACTTGCAACTTAGATTTTATATGGCACATAATAGCGTATGTCAGAAGGACATAGACCTGTTGGAGCGAGTCCAGAGGAGGGCCACAAAGATGATCAGAGAGCTGGAGTACCTCTCCTATGATGACAGGCTGAGAATGTTCAGCCTGGAGAAGAGAAGGCTCTGGGGAGACCTTATTGTGGCCTTCCAGTTCTTAAAGGGGGCCTACAGGAAAGGTGGGGAGGGTCTCTTTTTCAGGGAGTGTAGTGATAGGACAAGGGGTAACAGTTTAAATACAAAGAGGGTAGATTTAGATTAGGTATTAGGAAGAAATTCTTTACTCTGAGGGCAGTGAGACACTGGAACAGGCGGCCCAGGGAAGCTGTGGATGCCCCATCCCTGGAAGTGTTCAAGGCCAGGTTGGATGGGGTTTTGAGCAACCTGGTCTAGTGGAAGGTGTCCCCACCCATGGCAGGAGGGTTGGAACTAGATGATCTTTAAGGTCCCTTCCAACTCTAGCCACTCTATAATTCTATGGTTCTACATTATATGGAAAAGAAAATCAGTCCCTTTGGAGAGGTTGTGAACTGAAGTTCACTTTTCATGGAACCCTGCACCGTAAACCACATGAAGCCAACAGATCACATTGAATCACACTGGTTTTGTTAGAAAGAAGATAACTGTATTTTACACAAACAGGTATGTAACTGCATATCTAGAAATGCTTTGTGAGTGTCAGGTAGGCAAGGGAGAAAGCAATCAGGATAACACCTACGTGTTTGAAAGGAAGAGACATGGAAATTTCTGCAGTAAATTGCAAAAATACCAACTTTCTATCCACTGGGTGGTGGGTCTGACGGTAGGGAGCCACAGGAAGCTTGACAGGTATCCTTCCACCAGGCAGCCATGAGCCCACTGCTCCAGGACCCTACAAAGCAGTGTCTTTGGGCATCTCTTGCCTAGTCATATGAAAACCTGATTTTAACACCTCAAAGAGAGTGTGTGTTGGAGCATCTGTGTGTAAGCATATAAGCAAATTAACTAACTTTCTAATTTAGTGGCATGACAAAGTAAGTTACAGTTGCTAAGAACAAAGCCAAGGTGGTTATCCAAACCTCAGATGAGACAGGTGTCCTACATTTCCATGGTCCTTGGTAATGTAGAACCCCAGCACTTTACTAGGACAGAAGTTCTGGCGATCAGAAATCCACTCCTTGCAGAAATATCTGAAAGACTCAGAGGTGCTTCTCGCACCTCCATGCGCTGACCCTACATCTACAAAGCAGAGTGAGCGATCGAAGACTTATGCTCCTCTCCTTGTGAGCATCTCCAGGGCGAAATAACACTGCCTTGGTAGAGATTAGCTGTTGCTTGTAGGAAGACAGAATTTGTAATATAGTTGACGTTTTAGCAGACAAAGAAAAAGCTTCCATATTTTGCCAAGTCCTCTGATTAATAGCAGCTGAGGGTCTGGGTATGAACTTTTTTTTAACAAGTCTAAATTTGGCACTGACATATATCTATGTGAAGGTCTGTTTACTCTGTCTGTTTACTATCTCTGCTTTTCTGATCCTGAATCTCAAGCTGAATCAACTTAAAAAAGCAAATCCTACTATGACATGGTAAAGATTCAGATTTACTCTAAATTTCAGACCTTAAAAGGATATCAGTTCTTTGTGGAAGGTGGGCTGCCGGTTTGTATCTTGTTTGGAATAAACAAGGGACATTTCTGTCTACAGGGATTGTATTCTATCCATCATCCAGTGTCCAAAGCAAGAAAGTCTGTTTTAAACCATACGGTACAATACCAAATATAAAGACGAGCATTTATGTAATGATGCTGAAATGGAATATCTTTTTTAACTGATAGGTTTCTGATAGTGCTTTATAGCGGTGTAACAACCTGGGAACTTGCATGCTTCATTACCCCAGAATTATGTACTGAGGCTGAAATTAAGAGTAAGAGAATTAAGGATGAATCATATTATTATGGCTAAGGTTATAATAATGATATGCTTTATGCAAAAAATTATCTACTTACATGCTCAGAAACTCAGAGACAAGTAAAATCATGATCTCGCATTAGCTTCTACCCAGTGTGTGCCAGGTAGCACAAAGAAAAAGGCAATGAAAGGAATGGAGATTGACATAGTTTTCAAGGGCACTGACCAAAGATTAAGCCCGTGAGAATGTGCGAAGATCAGAAACATAGCAGGTCCTAGACATGCTGGCTAGGGACATAAAGGAATAGAAGTGTTGGGGGTTTTTTTGTATAATTTACAGACAGGCAGACTGAACAAGGAGCTCTGAGACAGTAAGAGTTAATTTTGTCATGACAATGGGAAACAAAATGCAAGTTCTCCTATGAATTTATTTCTTGAGTGATAGCACTTGAAATACTTTTTCCTACTGTAAATTCTCACAGGTTTTGTCACCGTAAGCAGCTACACCAGTGATTTTGGACCACATCACTTGCACAGAACAAGTTTCTAGTGGCCATGTAAATCCCTATGGCTGAATTGGTGCATCAGAGCTGTAAAAAAAAAAAAAAATAATAAAAATCAGAGCTCCTCTCAAACTTCCAGTGGCTAAAATCTGAGATAGCTGACCCTCAACATTTTCAGTATTTTCCTCTAAACCCTGCAAAGCACACAAATAGATCCAAGTTTGACTAGACTTCAGAAAACCTTAACAAAAAGCAAGCAATTCACAAAATAATGCATTCAGTTCCACAGGATGTTTGCCAATGAGACAGCACATAACATTGAATCCAGCACTAATTCTGTCCTAAAACATTTCTCAGTGCTTCCTGTGGGGGAAATCTCTCTTCCAGAAAGTATTATGGATAGTCAGAAACTGTTTGCACAAAGAGCAAGTACTAAGGAGACTACAAGAAAACAGTTGAACTTGTGTGTAGAAAATGTCAGAATTTGGGTAAGTTGCAGTGACACTCAAAGTCTCAACTTGCTCCTATGTACCCCAACAAATGTTAATTCTGCTTTGACTATAGATAATGGTCTTTCTCAGCTGTTCTCCAAAATCTGATTTAAAAGGAAATTTTAAACAACTATAAAGCTAATTTACGACTTGCAATCTCTAAGTGCCAGAAACCTCTATGAAAGTGCAGCACAAAACATAGAAACAGACTGTATCTGTTCACCAGTATCATGTTATCTCACAAGCTGAAAAACAAAAAAGACATTTTAAGCTTTTTCTCTCACCATATGGCATATTCTATCTTAAAATGCATCCTGTTCCAGAAACTTCTAGTCATTCTTTTCTCTTACTCATTTTGTAAGATTGGCTCTTTTTTCCAGAGCCCCTGTTTCTCTTTTTATGCCAATATACTTTTATTACAGCCAGACATTCAGATTGCTTTAATCACAATTATTGCTCTGACAAAATTGCTTTGGCCAAACCCTGTTCATGTTCCTTGAAAACAGTCTCAACAAAAATTACTTGGGCCAGGCCCTGAAAAAGCAAATAAACTTAGTTTTGAATACATATTAACTTCCTGTAGTATGTTAAAGAGATTATAGAAATCAAGTGTAGAGTCACTTGTGACATTATTTTAGTTGTACAGCTCAGCATATTCCTTGGTGTAGTATTTATGATCACACACAGCAAGCTTTGATGACTGCATGCCATCTGCTGGAACCAAAAAGGCTTCTTACAGAGGAAATCCTAAAAGGCAGCAGTAATTTTCACACAGTGTAAAGCATTTTCTTCATTGTCTCATGTGCCTTCATAATTGGGGTTTGGACCCTTTTTTTCATACTGTACCATTGAAACAATAGTAGTGAAAAACACGGCGACCACACTCTTGGGAAAGGAGGGAAGAGTTTCATATTCATATGGACTAGGAATTTATTCTAGTAGCTTTATGAAACGGAACGGATATTCAGATAAATAGGCTGCTCAGGGAATCTGTTTATATTGTTCCCTCCTTATCAACACATCAGAGATGTCTGCTAGGAAACTACACCCAGAAAACCAACAGTATTAAGATGGAAGCTGATAAATACAAAACAGCTTTCACAAAGAAGTGTATATTTAGGATTATAGGCCTGAAGATGCATGACTGAGTTGTTTTCTGCCATATATATTATACATGTGATGCCCTCAAGGCACATGCCACTTTATCAAAGGATCTGCCTTTGCCTCCCCCAGGTCTGTTAACACGCATTTTACAGATACAAAAGAGTTGAGAGAATTTCAGCGCTGGCAGGAACAAGATTATTTTTGGCATTCCGTAAGTCTCTGTCCTAGCAAGACATTTTCTTGAACATTTTATTTTTGCTGCTTATTTAGCATTGTCCACTTGAATGTAGTATAACACTTCGGGTAGCCTCAGCTGAACTACTTCAGTGCACAGTGGTGGTGCCTTGTTAGGGAGATGATCTGCTTCAAGACAGAGTAGCACAATTAATATTTGTGTTGAACACAACTCTTTATATCCAAAAGTTGTGAAGCTCTACAGCAGGATGCATTACGAGCTTCAGCAGTTGGTTTTCTGCATGATACAACTACTGTCACTGCATGAGGACGTAATAGCTTCTGTGCAAACTAGGATGTATTTTCTAACCTTAGCCAAATTCAACCATGGAAATTTGAATTTTTCAAAGTTAGTGGAAATCTAAAAAGGTTACTCTTCTGAATTATTCTGTGCTCCTTACCCTAATGGCTTGATATGAAGACTGAAGCTGGTCAGACTAGAGGGCTCATTTAACCCAGTTTGAAATCTCTGATAGTGACCATCTCAAGATACCCAGGGCATGACTGTAAGACAAGCATGTAGCACAGTATTTCCCAAAGTATTGTCCTGATGTTCATCAGCCTGTGGGTTGTGGATTTCAAGTGTTATCCCGACGTAACTGTAAGAATCCTCCAGTACAAAGTTAGAAAAAGAAAGTACAAGCACACATCACAAGCAATTTTTCCCATTCTTCCTTGTGAGACTTGGTGGATAAGAGGTGTTTTATAAATCCTGTTCTGTACATTCCTCTGTCAGTGCTGTTGTTGTTGCTTTCCTCTTTCCTTTGCTGTTCTGTTAAACTGCCCTTATCACAACCCATGAGTTTTGCTTTTTCTTCCCCTTCTCCCCCTATCCCGAGGCAGTGGTGGAGGTCGGGGTGGGGTGGGGAGAGGAGGAAGTGAGCGAGCATCGTTCTTTGTTCTCGGCTGGGGTTAAGCCACGTATCTCCTCTCTGCTCTCAGATCGCGTGGGCAATTTTGGCTGTTACACAATTAAACCACTTAAGCACTTTAAGGAACGTCAGTGCTGAATGTGCATGCATTCATGTATTCTGCTTTCTGCTTTCAGTAGAGGATGCAGTAAAAGTGAAAACATCTAATTTAGCACACAGTCTGTACAGGGAAGATTTTGTTGTACCCCAGTGTCCACCATATTTAAGCCACCAACTTTCTGGAAGGCAACCCTCACAGACCCAGCAGAATTATTCATAACCTTGCCAATTTCTATTGCCATTTATATTAGTGCGAGGTAGGTGCAAACCATTCCTGGGTTCACAGTTCTCTAGGTGTACCCTGGTGATGTGATTTTGTTTCCACTGTGCATTCCCTGAAGTCTTACTGTGGACTACAGCAACCCGCCTTTGTGGACTCTATGAGCATCCTCATCACACTAGACCTGATAAATTAGAGCTTTTCCTAACATATACAAAACTTCCTCAGAAGTACTTTGTACTTCATATCAGGAAACTAGGGAAAGGAGAGGAAACTACTCTAACCTAAGCCCCTGCAGCTATCCTTGATGCCAAGAGGTTCTGCTCTTATTTTGCACTAATTACCATTAAAATCTTTGCAGAAGTTTGGGCAAGAAGTAGAGCCTAGAATCTGGTTTTGATACTTTATTAAGATTTTCTAAATGTTAGAAGAACCAGAACAGTATTAGAGAGACTCCTTATAAAAGCGCAAAAGTTTTCATGATAATCCTTACACTTCATTGTTGCTGGGTGTTGCACCTCTGACCTTCCCAACAAACAAAATTTTCTAATGCTGTTTCCCCCTCTTTCCCATGTCCTAGACCATTTTTGTCATGACACCAAGAGTTCAGATTTCAGTATTGGTTTTGCTAACAGCTCCTGCAGCAATCAGCAAGACCCAGGTTGCTTTAAGCAGGTGCTGTTGTTTCCAACAAAGTAGGCATGGACAGACCAAGTACATTTATCTTGTGAAGGCTATCTGGTTTTCTTCCCTGATATGCATTTGTACAATAGAGTCCATTAGGCACCAAAAGATTTTAGCTAAATTCCAGTATTTCATGGGATCAGACTGTGCCCTGAATGCAATTTTAAGTACTCTAGCCCCAGAGAATCTCCTTAGAGTTAAGTGCAATTGAAACTGTCTTTGGTCATTTCCTAAATCCTTTCTTTCCTCTCTGTTATGAGTGATATGGCTTAATCTTGCAATGAGCCTGAAGGCTTTTCAGTGAAAGCACGAAGGATTCTTGAATGGTAACAGAGATAGAGGATTTTCATATAAACGAAAGCATCTGTCCTAGCCGGAAAAGCAAAGCCGACTACAGAGAGCCCCCTTTTGTTTAAGTTGTAAATGACCATTGTGTCTAATTCAATTACTTGTGGTACACTGATACAGTAAGAGACTACCAGTGAACTGAGTTTATCAACAGTAGAAATAAGAACTGTTAAATAGCAGAAGCTGATGTTTGTGTAGAAAGATTTAACACACATTTATCTTCAACAGTAACCTAACATATGTAATTGTTTTCCAAAGGCCAACTGAGCCTGAGCACTTGTTCCCTAACCAGTTTCCCTAGATGACTGTTAAGTCTTAGTACATGTTGTTTACACTGCATTTTATATCATTCTAAGAGGAAAGGCACTGGAAATCAAAGTTCTTCCTCTAGGCACAAGATAAGTGTGTAACCAAAAAGCCACAGCAGCTCATCTTAAGCAAAGCGTTTCAAGTATCTTCTGGACTAAAAGCCTATACTTTAGACTGCATATAGCCAATAGAAATTAGTTTATGATCACTTGTTCTTCTACATATCAGCTATCCCACCAACACTTTCTATTAGCCCTCTCTGCTGGTACTTCAAGACCAGGTTGGATGGGGCTTTGAGCAATCTGGTCTAGTGGGAGGTGTCCTTGCCATTGGCAGGGGGAGTGGAACTAGATGATCTTTAAGGTTCCTTCCAACCTAAACCATTCTATGATTTTTGTGATTCTACTGTGTCTGGGTCACTGTCCCAAAGTCTGAAAATTATTCTACAGTAGCAAATTGATCACAATGACAACCTTGTCACATAAGCTCACCCTGTCTGTCTAAAACAGTCCTCTGCCGCCCATTTCAATATCTCGGGTAACAACTACTTGGATTTTATCTGTTTTTGTTTCCAGTTCTGTATTTAACAGAAAGAAGTGTTACTGTCACTAAGACTGTAAGATGAACACTGTCTAGTTAAAAGGAGAAGTCCCTTACTTCGTTCATGTGTATGTTAAACATCACATTTCAACTCCTTTTGCTCCTACCTTGGAATATGATCCTCCACACTTCCCAATGAGAAGTTTTTCTGCTTAGAAGAGAGCCTAAGAACAAAATTATTCACAGGTTTTCTAAGAAGCCACTGGACTGGTATATTCCAGTCTAGACCTACAGCCTACTTCTACTAGAAATAATAGCTCTTCAGACTAATATTCTGTATAGTAATGCGCCAGACTTTTAATAAGCATTAAGTAAAAGAAAGCTCACCTTCCCTTCACGCTGAATCCTGAACCATGTTTTTTCTCTTTATTAATTAGCTTTTCCAAGTTAACCAAGGTCAGTACATCTCTTTTTTGTCTCACTTGCCTGCCC
The DNA here is from genome assembly GCA_013398295.1 of Chionis minor. Taxonomy (NCBI): domain Eukaryota; kingdom Metazoa; phylum Chordata; class Aves; order Charadriiformes; family Chionidae; genus Chionis; species Chionis minor. Next base: position 106,036 of record VZSF01002850.1, on the reverse strand, counting down.
TTTTAATCTCCTTATGTTTCATTTCTTTTCTGAGCTGCTACCTCTCACAGACTGAGAGACCTGTGGTTTACATGATTTTTTTCAGGCCTCAGCCCACTAATGAATTTTCTTGGGTTTTTTATTTGTTGGGATTTTTTTCCCTGTCACTTCTACAGAGGAAGACATGATTCCTTTGGTTGCATAGATGTGTATGGGAAGGAAAGACCTGGCTCTATGAGTGACCAAATTTAGGAGTACAGAAAGCTCAGCAATAATCTCTTTCCCCAAATGCAAAAGAATTTATTAGATGGGACTTCACCATACCTCTCAATTGAGTGCCTATTTACTCCTAATTCAGGATTCAGTCACAATTCAGGGCTTGAGAAAAATTCAGCATGAGAAATTTCAGAACATATTCCCAGAACAAACTATTTCAGTTCAGATATGCTAAAATTAAGGTCTCCAGTTACCTCAAGTCCATATATTTTTATCTGCATAAGGCATATTAACATGATTCACTCTTAAAGGCACAAGACATAATAAGACCTTTAGCCTAGCGTATTAAGAATGGGAAACCATCTGGGTACGCAAATTACAACTACTATGGCAAGCAACAGCACACCACATTGTGACAATTCGATAATTCAGACACGGTACTTCTGATCTGAGCTTAGTTTGAAGTGATTAGGTTTCCATAGGAGGTAAAGAAAGCATGCCTCAAGATCTCTGTCTACACATTCCTTTCTCATACAGACACTCCAGACAGCTTAAACATCTGCTATAAAATCAGATTCACAAAATTACCCTGGTTTTCATAATCCCTGGGCCCTATATCTACGACAAAAGAAATGAAACATCTTAAAATTCTGGAAAATATGTTTTTAAATTTAGTTGTGACTTACAATATCATTGTAATTATGACATTATTGATGCAATGTTAGGCTTTTCTCTTTGAATCATAAACACATCAGTTGTCCACCACAAATAAAGCAATATATATGTGCCTTTCATGTGCTCTTTGCATAAAATAGAAGCAAGAAGATCCCAGGAGGTCTACTAAATGCAAACATATGAAAACAAAGCAAACATGTCATCACTTCTTGCCAGGAGACATGCTTGTAACACCACTCCTCAGGGTACATCCTCAGTGAGAAGTTAAATTAGCAGTAGATTCAAAATTTCTACTCTTCAGATGCCTGAGTAGGGGTCACATGAATTATGATAAAGGTCAAAGTGTAGTGGAGCTTCATACTGAAGCAAAAAAAATTACAGCTGCTGATTTTGCCCATTCTCACTAAAAAAAAAAAAATATGTATATAAAAAATATATATTATGTGTGGCCAGATATATGGTTGCACATAAAATCTAGGAATTTTTTTCCCCTCAAAAGCAAAGTCTAAGAGCAATTAAAAATAAAGTTATGGTGAAAAATTTTTATCAGCCTTAAGAGTTACTGTCGCTATTGTTCAGGATTGATATTAACATTCCTAAACCCAAAAATGATTATGTTAAAAAGCTGCATCCATTATTTAGTAGATTAATCCATAGACTAGTTATGAACTTAAAAACAAAACAAAAATCCCAACAGCAATTGGGCTTTAAAAATGAAATATATACTGATAAATTTATTGTGCTTTTTCTGGTGTAAGTCCAGTACTTGAAATTCACACGGAAAATTGTGTTGAATGTAGACAATCAGAATTTCAAAAAAACAGAGCTCAATGTTTCTATTCACTGTTTGCTTTTGTCCATCTCTTTATGTCCAACAGCCCAAACTACAGGCTGTGGGTTTGTCTCTTTTAAATATTAAATGCTTCTCTTACTTCCCTTCAACTTAGAAGGGAAAAAAAACTTCCAAAGAGGAACGTTTACAATAGAAACATTCACACTTTAAATGCTTTTTTTTCAATGTAGTGTGAATGGTGCTGTGAAAATAGACCTTAACGTAAAGCCTAAAGTAGAATTTGGCCAGAACATCATCTGCCCCCGTGTCTTTCATTTGCCAATGGCTTCTGCGTGCATTCCATTGTAACACACAGGCTCCAGGCCAGTGGTATGAAGAAAACTTGTCACAGCAATGTTAAGGAAAGATAATTAATAATCAGACATTTCTTGCCTGTTGGCAATTTCAACAGCAAATATTCAGCCTTTTCACATCACCCCTGTGTGAGGTGCTATTGGGGTAGGACAGCTTATTCCTAAAATCTTTTGCTGGAAGATGAGGTAGGGCACTGCAGTGGTGAGAAAGGTCTTACAGAAGCAGTGCAACTGTATTTCCCTGGAGAGATGCAAAGTCTTTTTTCCTCTGCAGTCAGTTTGCTTCCCCGCCACTGAGCTACACAAGAGAGCAGCAGCAGCAGCAGCTCACCTGTGCTTCCTCTTCCTTTTCCATTCATCTAGAAGCAGGCACAATGGGGCTTAATAGGGCTTGATCCTGAAACCATGAGTAATGCCTAGTGAGACTCATCCAACTGGGTAGTTCTAGTGTATGAGGTGGTATCTGAAGCAGGAAAAGTGACATGCATGGCTAGCAAGGGCTGCAGCATCTATATAGGTCTGCAGGAAGATGGGAGTCTGGAAGCTTTAGAAGAAGGCCTGTCTCGCAGTGCATGTGTATTTAATTCTTCCTGCTAGAGATTTTCAACTTTAATCTCCCTGCAGCCTGAATTAACATTTTTATTTTACTGCAACCAGCCATAAAAAGGAGGGGCAGGGAGAGTTTGTGGGTTTTTTTTAACAGCCGAATTTGCTGAACATATGCCAACCAACCTGTAACGAAAGAGAAGCATGAAATGGGGGATAAAGACTCAAAATGAGAGCTTATAAGAAAGTAAGAAAGCAAGAAAGCAAATAACACGAACAACTTGAATGAATGCCACCTTTGTTCTTTGTAAATGCATGTGAACGTCCTAACTCCAGTTTCACAACTTCCCATTCTGACATAAAAGGCATGTACACAAGGAACATAGAAAGAGGGACATTTCAATGGGAGCCATTAACTTTCAAAGATAAGGACAGGACCTAATGCAGAGGGACACTTTCTCTTACTTGACTTTAATATACAAGGAAAATAATCCTTCCCAAAAGCAAACTTTGCCAGGGGTAAACTAAAACCTCAAATCTTTTGACAGGCACAAAGCTTGTACTGTTGTGCAATTAAAAGGGCTGGAGTGAAAAAAATGTTATTTATGATGGGGTAGCTTTGCTTTAGATCCTGTTAATAAAGTTTCAGGAGCTGCATCTGTGACTGGCACTCAGGATAAACGTTAGCAAACAGCAAACAACATGCCCTTGCTATGGTCACTCTCTGCCTAGCTGCTGTTTTTTGCAAATTTCTCTCTTGATTTGTTACCAGTGGACATATAGGTACAACCTTGATTCACACAGACACAGAATCACACAGAATCACTTCAGTTGGAAGAGACCTTCAAGATCATCAAGTACAAACCATAAACCTAACATTGCTAAACCACCCCTAAACCATGTCCCTCAGCACCACGTCTACCCATCTTTTAAATACCTCCGGGGATGGTGATTCCACCACTTCCTGGGCAGCCTGTTCCAATGCTTGACAACCCTTTCTGTAAAGAAGTTTTTCCTAATATCCAATCTAAACCTCCCCTGGCACAACTTGAGGCCATTTCCTCTTGTCCTATCGCTTGTTACTTGGGAGAAGAGATTGACCCCCACCTCGCTAGAACCTCCTTTCAGGGAGTTGGAGAGAGTGATAAGGTCTCCCCTCAACCTTCTCTTCTCCAGGCTAAACAATGTCAACTCTCTCAGCCGCTCCTCCTAAGACTTGTTCTCCAGACCCCTCACCAGCTTCGTTGCCCTTCTCTGGACACGCTCCAGCACCTCAATGTCCCTTCTATACTGTGGCACTCAAAACTGAACACTCAAGCTGTGACCTCACCAGTGCTGAGTACAGGGGCATAATCACTTCCCTGCTCCTGCTGGCCATGCTATTCTTGATACAGGCCAAGATGCCATTGGCCTTCTTGGCCACCTGGGCACACTGCTGGCTCATGTTCAGCCGACTGTCCACCAGGACCCCCAGATCCTTTTCTGCCAGGCAGCTTTCCAGCCACTCCTCCCCAAGCCTGTAGCGCTGCCTGGGGTTGTTGGACCTAGCACTTGGCCTTGTTAAACCTCATCCCATTGGCCTCAGCCCATCGATCCAGCCTGTCCAGATCCCTCTGCAGAGCCTTCCTACCCTCAAGCAGATCAACACTCCTGCCTAATTTGGTGTCATCTGCAAACTTACTGAGGATGCACTCAATTCACACTTCAAAACAAACAGGAAAAACAAACATTGCCGGGGGGGAGGGGAGAATGCTGTTTCAAAAGAATTTGCTGGGGCCTCTGAAACCTTTGAGCTGATGGCAAACTATTGCAAGTCTGAGTCTGCTCTAGTCCAGGCCTGGTGAGCTCTTACGACTTTGCTCTTACAGACTTCCATATATTCATTCAGAGGGCAAAGAAAGGACAACATGGATGTGTTTTACCAGCATGCCTTTGCTCTGCTCATGCTCGTAACAGTTTTGCCTCAGATTTCAAAGAAGCAAGACACTACCTTGGAAGATCTTCCCTATGCTCAACCATTATAGACTGAGCTCTATAGGTAGAGGTAGGTGGAGGCTCAAGTGCTGAAGTGCTTGGGCCATGTGATATGTGCAGCTTCCTAGCGCTGTACTCAAGAAACGGTGTCACGATCTCATGTGCTTGTCTGTGATAACAATGCTAAAGTTTTTAAAGAAAAAGCCTGTCTGGTTACTTAGCCTGACCCAAACTGTCTTAAAGATCACTCAGCTATCACTGGGTGTATCCCCCTTGAGCAGATGCCTCAGGAATCTCCCACAGCCAATAGAAAAGCTACAGACAGGAAAAGTAACTGGGTATCACAGAAACAATAATTGATGATTGTAATGAAAACTGCTTGGGATGTGGAGCAGTTGGTATCATTTAAAATATTATAAGAGTATAATAGATTAAAATTTTGCCATCCTAGGCTAGTATTATCATCCTTCCCTCTAAGGCATATCATACTGCTGCATGGCCCAGTCAGTGGTTGATTTCGCTTCTGAGTCAGCTGCATGATAATTATCATATTATATTTTAATGAAAAATCCAAAGTTAAGTTACCCAAGGTGAGTACTACTTTGCAAGCAGCAGCTTCTTCAAAGGAAGCAGAAAAGAACTGGAACGAAGGCTCCCATTATTCCATACCAATCAACTGAGATGACCAGGTGCAGAAGGCAGTACACCACGCATCCTCCTGCACGTGTGAGCAGAGCACGTTTCCCTTGGGTACAGTTGTCCAGAACTGCACAATCACCTAGAGCTGCAGGGCTCTAACATGAGTGACTTGCTAAAGGTTAGACAAGTTGAGACAAAATCCAGATCTCCTCTCTTCTTCAAAAAGTCTTCTTCAAAAGACTCCATGCTTTTGAACCTGAACCAAACCATACTAAAGTTAATGGAGGTTTTCTATTTCTTTTAGTGATTTTCAGAGAAAGTACTTAGACCTCTGGGCTGCCTCACAGGAGGATGTGGGCTCCTTGCTCTCTTGAAAATCTTGATCTGCATGACAGGAAAGAGATTTAGCTGAGTAGGAAGGAGCTGTCCCATTCTTACTTTTGTAGGTACAAATATCATTCACTCACTCCTAGTTTTATGCACAATCTCTCCTCAGTTGCTTAAGCAGAGCAATACAGCTGGCAATAGATTTTGTTTTATATCTTGCTTGGAAAAAAACCCCAGATGCAAGCACATGTGGACAGCATGCCATCCTCCCTCTGGACATAAAAGAATAACAGTGATGATGGATAGATAAATAATAGAAGTGAACAGAATAATGAGTGTTCAGAGGTTTGGCTGTGCCCCATAGCACGTTTTGTCACACTCAGCAATTGTGTTCTTTCTCAGTAAGCTACATAGGATGGCAACTGTAATATCCTGTCATTTGTAATGAAAAACACTTAAAGCTGAGCGTGCATGGAACAGAGAAGCCTCCACCTCATTCTTGCACTCAAATACTGTGTAACAATTGCATTCAATGTACATCTGTGCCTTAGCACTCCCTTACACACAACAAAGAATAAGAATGTGGAAAAAAGTCCAATTTCTTCATCCCCTTTGCATGTTATCAGTTTCATTACATAAAGCTCTGTCCAAAAAGGCAGACCAACTAAATTGTGAAGAGCAGTTTCTGTCTAGTATGGAAGTTGTTCCCTGCAATCTCACAAATACTAACCCATTCTTTCCTTCCCTGCAACACCTCTTACAAAGACTTAACACTAGCTCCCCAGCTCAGTTTTCTCTAGCTCAGTACAAAGATTTCAAGTAACAATAAAAAAAAATATTTTATACTGATATACTGTATACAGGAGCTTCAAACCTTTTTTTTCAGCAATTAGGGTCTGCAGTGCCATCAAAGAACATTCCCATCTCCAAACTTTTGTTACTGGAGCATGGAAATGATTTGCTATACAAGTTTCTTTTGGGGATACTGAGCATAGATGTGCAATGTCTTGGGGAAAAAAAGGTTCCATACAACACTGTCAAACAAATACCTAATTTCCTTAAGCAGAACACCCTCTGACTTTTTGGGAGTGTACAGCTTAGCTCCAAATGAAAGAACAGATTTATTTTTAAAGCCTGCAATATTAGCATGAGCAGAAATAAACTCAGAAGAACAATCAGTCCCTTGTTTCAGGGAGCACTCTTGTGAACAGAACAAGAGGAGATGCCCGCATGATTTACTACCAGGCCATATACACTGAAAGGATCCTATTTAGTTTTACACATGCAGTGTGACAGTTAGTCAAAACATTTGCCTTTAGAAACATTTTTCATCACAGCTTTTTGCTGATATGTTTTTCTTTTTAGACTTCCCAGTCTGGGTTTGAAAAACAAACAGGATCTCTGCATTTGTTTGGTTTTTTTCATTGAAAAAATACAAAGTTCATGAGAATCTGAAAAAATGTATTATTAAAAATACGTATAGTTGTCAGTTTGAAAGGGAGATAAAAACAATCAGTCCAAGAAAAAGCTAAGTTCTGTGTCCTACACAGATGTATTTTAAAAGTGCTATAGGAAAACACAGAGGAGTTACATTCCTGATCATATCCTTTTTCCTTTGAGATTAGTAGAAGCTTTCCCCATCTAGCCAAGAAAAGAAATCACAAAGCGAAACCCCGCAACTGATGAACACTGGGAAAAACCATCAACCAGCCAGAAAGAAGTTGTGTGGAAAACTTGATAGAAAGACTAATCTTGGACCAGAAACATACGCAGGAATTTTATGATGCCTGGCAACTATTTCAGAGGCCTAAGTGAAGACAGTTCATTGTAGGCATCACCAAATGCTTTGTAGGAGACAAGACAGCTGCTGAAAGACAAAGATACACATTCCAATTCTGTTATAAGCGTTTTTCTTCTACTGAATCAGGGTATGAGTTATAATGGCAACTATTAGGACAATCTGGCACTTCTAAGGGAAAACTTACAGTGGAGTAAACTATCTCAGCTTTACGGACGCTAGTGGAGATAAGCTAGTTAATGATGAATTAGTTCACTAGCATTTTTTTGTTTTAACTCCTTTAGATTTGTCCTTGACTTTGTCATTGGTTTACTGTTATTTTGACGATCAGCTGAATATCTCAGTACCTCTGTTCACCTGGCAGCACAGTAAATGTAATGCTGCCCAGAACAGCGTTGTTAAGATTCAGAAACATGTTTGAAGGCCACCACAGAAACACAGCAGTATTATTGCTGTTTTATTTCAGCTTTGATAAGGAAATCTGATTGAAGGGGTGCAGAGAAAGTAGCTCCCTAGCAGAGGACACCAGCAGTACATGCAGCGGGCAACAATGACAGAGACCCATTAATGCAGTCACTCAGACTACGTGATGTAGCGCTGAACACTGTGAGACTCATGGCAGACCCCTAAGCCTTCTGCCACCTTGTGCTCATAGACATCTCCTGAGCTTGGAAATCACACAAATAACTGTCTCAGAACAGAAACCTAGGAGAAAGCCTCACAGCTCAGCAGCATAGTCTTTGTCTTGGGCTGGTGGTAGTAGACAAGGTACCTGTTTTGGTAGTCCTTACATAGTCCAGAGCTTTCTGCAGACTGTTTTCCACTGAAAGGAAACACTGACCATTACCTTATTCAAAGTCCTTGCATAGAATCCCTTAATGATTCTAGCTGTATAAACTAAAAGTCAGCATGTTTTTTTTAGCCTCCCCTTCCTTCTAGCAGTCTTCCAGAGAGCAAATCGGTCTGTAGTGCATCTTCCTCATTTCAAGCACAGATAGGATCTCTGCAAACTTGTATCCAAATTCTTTCATGCTATGCACCTTTTGCCTTGAGAGGGAAAATAAATTTTAAATACCTGTATGGAAAATGCTAAGTCATTGTTATATTTCTGATGTTTCTTAAGAAGAATTTTTCCCTACTCCCCTGTATTTTACATTGAGACACTTCTAGGTAGCATTTATTTTACAAAGTTAATATTAGGACTTACATTCCTTATATCTTAGAGATAATCAATGTGGGAAGGCAGGTATGTTAAGCCAGTGTCTGAGTGTCAATACACCCTTACTTTGCATAATTGCCTGTGTAGATGTGTGCTGCTCTTGGTGGTCTGTTCCAAAGTTCTAGACACAATGCAGAGAAGTCAGTGAAAACCGTAATGTATTTCTTAGTAACTTTATTTCATAACAACCCATCCTGTGTTTACTGTTTCTGAATGCTAGATCCTAGTCACCCAAATAAAAATCAGAAATGATTCACAGGAATTATGATACAATTTATATACACAGCCATTTTCCATAGAACAGACATCTAAATCTCACTCAAAATGTGACATTAAAAATATTGTCCTTAGAAAAAAAAAAATCTGTAAATGACCTGACCCTCAGGTTTATTACACCACTCTTAGAGAAGTCTGATTTTACTAAATCCAATTCTCCTTATGCTGTCATCAGATGATTTGTACTGGAGTCAGTGAGAACTGCAGTGAGAACATGGACCATCACTTCATGGGATTTAGTCTTGGCATTGTAGCAATGCACATGAAATGAAAATTAAAGCAAAATCCTGGAGCAGTCTTCAGCCGGAGTCACCACAGGTTTTATTCCTCCTTTTTAATTTTGCTATACCACTCAGCTAAAGAGAGTTACAACAGCATAAAACTAAACCAACCAACAATACAGCATTTTGCTTTCTGCCCATTTAGTTTACTTAGCTGCCAATGGCTAATCAACTAAACATTTTCCTCTTAAGCTTTACCACTGACTTAATAAACCATTGTGCTTTTGTTTTCAGATTCTAGGGCAAATTTCATCAAAAAGCAGGGTGCTCTAATCCAGACAATGTACTAAAGTCTTCTTTTGTTCTAATTACACTTCCCAAATGGTGTCTTTGCAGAGGGAAAACAAAGAGGAAGCTAAAATAGTGTAGCAAATTAAATCCCATTTGTGGCTAAGCAGAATAATGAAAATGAAACACGTTGTTAGAGAAGTTGAACATGCTACCTAAATTTGCAACAAGCTTATACTGAGCTAGACACTGTCACCCTTATTCACAACAAGGATCATCAGGATTCAACTCAAATTCATTCTCAGAATGCATCCAGTATTATAATGTAGAAGAACAAATAAAGTAAGATTTTTTCAAAAGAAAACAAATATTGAAAAATAAGATAGACGTCACTGGCCTTACAGTGTCCTGATGACAACACTCCCTTATGAGAGCATGCAGAACACTTTATGACCCACTGAACAGCATGATTGATTCCACCTTGCAAAATTCTTCACTTTTCATTTTCCCATATCCAAAGGCCAATCTGTGATTTTGAGAGTGTACACTGAGATGCAGAGTACAGACTATCTCTACATTTGGCTCAAAGTGCCAGACACATAAACACCATAATACTGCAAACTGAGGCTAGTCCCCAAAGACATCTTCCTGACATTCTTCAGTAAGAAGCAAAATAACTTGCATTTATGATCTGGGCTCTCTGAACAGATGTAAAAAGGTAGAGTTTTCACAAAACCAGGGTTCTTTTTGCAAGGTGTATACAAAAGAGGCCCTGAATCTTCCCTGCTGGTGAAATGGAAACAGGTTATGCTGAATATAGCAAATTATCATTAAAATACATCATTATAAAACCAAGTGACTGATGGCTTTATTATGATCAGAAAAAAATGGGAATTTTATCCTGTGGTTGTACAGTGGGAACTAAGTACTGGAATGCATCTCTTGTAAGCTTTAATACAACAAATGTAACTCTTCTCATAAAAAGTTAGGTGTTTAAATTAAGATATAATATGAATTGTGGATCAGAAAAACATTCCATTATGAAATAGGTTGCTCTGTGGGACAGAAACTATTTTCTGTCTGTGGCTGTAGTAGACAGAAGGAAAATAACAATGTTTAGCAAGGGTGCTAAAGTCAGGTGTTACGAAAACTCTTCTACTTTGCAGAAGTAGCCGGCAGTGGCAGGGGATGTCCTTCACTGGCCCTCTAGTTTAAACAAAAACCTGTTGGAGATAAGACCAGAGCGACTGATCCTGTCACAGATGAAGGATGGAAAACCTTATGTGCCTCGCAGCACTGTTTCCTGACACTATAATTGTTGGGTTACTGTGTTGTTTTGGTTTCCGCTAATGTGCAATAAGCATTAATGCAAGCAAACAACAAAGGGCTTTGGTTGCTTGATTGCATTTAATCTTACTAATTATCAGTCTGCCTCAGACAGTGAGTGTTTTTTACAGTTTGTGCTGGGGAGAGGAGTCACGCTGCCCTCTGTGAACCAGTTTCGATGTGCTAAATCCCAAAGAGTGATGTCAGGGTTGTTTGGGATGTAAAGCACCCTGCCACTTTCCAACTATCAAGGCATTTTTAGGCACCAAAGATTTCAGTGATGTTCATTAGTGGGAAGATTGCCACTGACATGTCTATATGTATGCTTGGTTAATAACATGGTTAAATGGCAATTTAACCATTAATAATGCAGAATTTCTGTTTCCTTCAAAAACCCAGGGTGCCACCACACTCCATCTCGTGCAGAGGTATTAAAATTCATATTTTACACATCACAAAACAAGACGGGTGTTTATTCATTCTTGCATTGTGCTTCCATGTTGTTTTAAGCATTGGTGTCTATTTGTAGTCCTTGTACCCATGCATGGATAAAAGCATGAGTTTATTTTTAGTGAACTTTTTTTCCAAAGAGTTTTATTTTAAACCCTGACTAATCTTTGCTGCACCACAGACTAGGCTTATCTCTTGATAAATCTTAGCTTAGATTGATGGTGAGCTGCAAGAAGACACCAAATGCTTTTTCAATTAATCCTCTTTTATATCTACCCTTAGAAGAGGGTAAGGAAGGCACAGAAAAGAGCCATAAGGCATGCAACACTTCCTTGGGATCCTAATGCAGCCTGGAAAAGGTGGGAGAGCCACAGGCATTTATTTGTCTTCTGTTTCTTAGCATGGTCTTTTTAGCAGCTCTACAATGCATGAATTTGTCTGCTCTGCCTGAAGTTATTCACTGCATCTGAAAGAGACAAGAAAACATGCAGCAGATTTGCTTGCTCCTATTTTTTACTTTTATCTTAGCCTCTCTAACTGGGATGTTGGAAAAAGAAAAGGGCTGAGGGAGAAAGGTATTTCAATTTACAGAATGGTGCATTTTTAGATACATACTGTTAAATTTTAATACTTAATAAAAACAGTGCCAAAGCCATCAACAGTCTTTAAAGCCTTTGATTAGCAATTGCACAGCCTGAACCTGAGAGACAGAGAAAGAGGGAGACAGACATACCTCTTTTCTGTTCACAGCCTTGTAGCTGCTAATTCTGAGTGCCCCCTTCTCTCGTACTGGAAGACATGGTAGGATGATTATTGCAGGTGGTATAAACGTAAGGGTCACTTGGCCATCATGAAATAATTAGGAGGGATTTCCCCAGTGTGAGGGAGGTCCCAGAGGCAGAAAACCACAATGCACAGCACGCTTATGGGTCCAGGAAAGGCCATTTCACACACAAAAGAGTTGTGAGGAGGACAGATAGCTGACTCCTTCTGACCTGAAGTGACAACTTAAACCTTGGATTAATCTCAGCTGGGCAGAGGTAGAGAACCAAATACGTTTTCCTAATCTGTGCTGGAGTAATGGCCATGTGGAAAATGAGGGAGCTCTGGCAGACACCTCCCCATTTCACCATGTCTCGGGCACAGATCTTAGCCTGTGGGACCTCTGCAGATCATCTGGTCCAACTCACCTGCCAGAGCAGGTTCACCTACAGCAGGTTGCACAGGATGTCATCCAGGCAGGTTTTGAGTGTCTCCAGAGTCGGAGACCCTACCACCTCTCTGGGCAGCCTGTTCCAGTGCTCTGCCACCCTCAAATGAAGGAAGTTCCTCCTCATGTTCAGGTGGAACTTCCTATGTTCAAGTTTGTGCCCATTACCCTCTTGTCTTATCACTGGGCACCACTGAAAAAAGACTGGTCCCATTCTGCCAGCACCCTCCCTTTAAGTATTTACAAGCATTGATGAGATCCCCCCTCAGTCTTCTTTTCTCCAGACTAGAAAGACCCAACTCCCTCTGCCTTTCCACATAAGAAAGGTGTTCCAGCCACCTAATTATCTTCGTGGCCCTTCACTACACCCTCTCCAGCAGTTCCCTGTCCTTCTTGAACCAGGGAGCCCAGAACTGGACACAGTACTTGAGTTGCGGCCTCACCAAGGCAGAGTAAACGGGGAGGTTGACCTCTGTCGACCTGCTTGCTACACTCCTCTTGATGCACCCCAGGAGGCCATTGGCCTTCTTGGCCACCAGGGCACATTGCTGGCTCACGGTCATCCTGTTGTCCACCAGGACTCCCAGGTCCCTCTCTGCAGAGCTGCTTTCCAGCAGGTCAGGCCCCAACCTGTACTGGTGCATGGGGTTATTCCTCCACTGTTGCAAGACCCTACACTTGCCTTAGTTGAATTTCATTAGGTTTTTACTTGCCCAACACTCCAGCCTGTCCAGGTCACGCTGAATGGCAGCACAGGCTGAATGCCTTGTAAGTAAATGTCTCTAAAAGTATTTCACTACATCTTATAAACGAGACTGTAGCTGTAGCATTTTGCCCTTCTTGGGGCATGAATTTCAGTGCTTAAATCCCCTGGACAATCCCCCTAACATCTCTGCTGGGAAATCAGCTGAGTAGGGTAGCGCTTAACACATGCCAACACACACAGAGAGCCTGGTGGCCATTAGCTGTCTGCAAAGGATGGCTCGACTGGCTGCAGGATGGACGAAAAGATAACAAATGTTAGGGATGGGTGGGGAATAGCAAAAGGCAGCATTGCTCTTGTTACAGTCAGAACTTCCGGGGTTTCTGGTAATTCTCTGTTTTTATCTCGGTCATGAAGCAACGACTGTGTTCAAACCACTACGTTAAGCACACGAGAGGCTTGAGCCTTTCCCATTCACCCGTACGCTGTTGCATGCCAGCCTTCCTTCAGGAGGTCTCTTACAGCCAGCTCCCATGGGCTGAATGGTAATCAACACAGAGCAGACAAAAAATATGTATTATCCCCAAGCCTTGTGAATTTTCATTAAGGTTTACTGATTTTTATTTTTTATTTTTCTTCTGCTTTATCTTTATCTTTTTCTTTCCCTTTCTCCTTTTTTCTTTTTTTTTTTTAACTTCTTTTCTTTGCTTTTTGCCATCTGATTTGTAATGTTTCTTTTTTCAGTCACAAGCAAGAGGGAGTTGCCTTGAATACTCCTGAATCATGATTCTGTCTGGCTTTACTGAACAGCTAGAGTATCTGCTAAGGACAACCCTACTGGTAATGTTACAGCCCCACACATTCCCCACAGGCCACCTCTCTTCCTCCCTGCTGTCTAGCTTTCAGTGGATTACATTTCAGGATCACTGCTTGGCTTTAATAAATAGATCATTTCCTATCACAGACTGCATCCTACATGGGGAAGAAATATTTTCTTTCCTGCTATAAAGTGGCTTTTGTGCAGTGGTGCAGATGCTGCAGTGATGAAGAAACTGGATATAAACAAGTGCTCTCTTTCCGATTTTGCACACTGAGTATGTCCAGAGAGACTCTGGTGGAAGGTCTCTAAAACCCCAGAGGACAACAGGATGCCACTGTAGAAAAAGGAAGGATGGATTTTTTTAGTGCCTTTCTCCTCCCAAATAAAGCTCTAAAACCAGCTATCTAGTAAGTCATCTGGGCAATTCAGGCAGTGTGCCTTGTTATATATTAGAGTGATTTGTCCTGCATGCTCATTAAAGTTTTAAGGAACTTATCTTCCACTACTTCTCCTGAGAATCTCCAAAATTGGCTAATGAATCTTGTGACTAATACATAAAAGCATGCATACATTTGGATTTTTTTCAGTAAATTCAAGCTCATTTTTCTCTTTTTTCCCATCTGAATATTCCTAATTATATTTCACAAGGACGAAGCAAATTGATTTCCTTCCTTTCTTGATGGTACAAATACTTATCTCAATCTGCACTGCTACATCTCAGCTTATAGCCCAGCAGAACATCCTCAGATAAGCACAGGCAACTTACTTAAAATTTCCACTAAAATCACTGTTACTCCTTCCTGTGGTAATAATGGTAAAGGCTAGCTCTGTTTGTCCCTCTAATTTCAGTGGGCTAGTATAGAAAACTCACTTCTGACAAAAACTTGACAAAAAGCAAGAGCCTGTGCTTTGAACTTCAAGTTTCTCCAAGAAGCCTGCTGTGCTGCCATTCATTTGAGGTCAGCTGTTTAGCCTGGTCTGCTCTCAGCTTTGCTGAATAGCTTAGGTCTCCCGTTCCCTCTGAAATGGGATCACACATTTACCTCTATAAAATTGTAGTGAAGCATCATCTGGGTTGAACAGTTGGCAGAAAAGCTGCCTACTCTTCAGTATATTGCTTTTCCTAGAAACAATGAATGCCACCTGCTAGGTGTCTCAACCGTGATTTCCTAGGTTCATCTTTTTTTTTTTTTCAAAGGACTTATTAAGGGCCTGTGATAGGACAGCCAGGCAGACACAGCTCTTATCTATTTGGGTGATGAAGTTGTAATAGCTGTCCTAGACCGTCACCTTTATATTTCAAACCCTGCACATAAAATCTGTCTTCAATCTCATTCCTGCGTAGCAAAGTACCGTGCTTTGGGCCAAACTGGCCCTATCAGGCAGAAGGACAGATGCTCTCTCTCTCTCCTGCCCTGCTTTGAAGAGAGGCAGGAGAGGTAGAAAGAAGAGAGACTTAGGAGTTTAGAAGGAACTATGAACTACTTTAGTGAAATATTAATAATAAGATAGTAAAAAGAAAATAATGAAATATATACAAAGCCACATCAAGCTCCCAGGATGACAATCATGTCACCAGCAGGCACTGGGGAAGTCCCAGACTGGACTCAGTAACAGATGGAAACTGGATTCCAGATCTGGATTCAGGATCAGGATCAAAGGCAGATGAACAGACGGAGTCCTCCTTGGACGCTGGCTATGGAAGAAAGAGGGATGACCCTTTAATCCCTCAGCTTTTACACTAAGCATGAGGCAGATGGGATGGAATACCTTCTTGGTCAGTTTTGGGTCACCTCTCCTGTCTGCTCCTCCCCGCAGGTGGGACCCCTCTGCGCTTTTCTGCTTCCGACCCTCCAACGGGGCAAATAACGAAGTTGCCTGCGCTTGGTTGTTACAGCAATAAGAGCCTCTCTGCATACTGTACCTTGGCATCAAGTATAAGCATGGGTCTTATCACTCTGAGAGCCAACAGTTTTCTGCACAACGTGCTGTTAATTTCAGTAGTTAGAAGAGGCCTAGCTGAAAAGTAAAGTTACTGAACAAAACTGCTTCTGTTTTACCTCAAACTGGAACACAAAGCCTAGCTGGAACGTGAAGAAAGGAAGAGAAGAGCTGCAGAAAAATTTGCACCAATAAAGATTACAACAATAATTATAAGCCTACAGTGACATCTGAATATACCAGACATCACAATGTGAAAAGTTGGGTTTTGAAGGAAAAGACATCCGTGGACTTTGATTAAGCTGCATAGCCCTACAGCAACCTCTGAATATTGCCCAGAGACGCAAGTCACAGCTCACAAGGCACGAGGGCAGAGCTATGCAGAGCACCCTTCCTCAGCTACCCATTTGGGAAAAAAAGATCTCTCTCCAGCCAAAAGCAGCAGTGTAGTGAAAGACTCGCATACAACCCTACAAATCTAACGTGAAAATTCACCTATCTGGGACAGACCGTTTGGGGGGCATATTAGTCCTAGGTGGAAAAAATTATGAGTGATATTTACTCAATTATCTAGTTGTTTCTACAGAACAATGTAGGATCATATCTCCAATATTTTTGAGCATACTACATCTACTGACTTTCCTCCTTAGTGTATCTGTTAAACATCTATATTTTCCTAGAACACATTCGTGGACTGTGAATAGTGGAGGTTAATACCTATGCATTTCTTAAATCACATTTTAAAGACTTCCTGCCATTTTCGTAACAAATAGTCAACACTACCAGGAATGTAATTCTTATCTGGAGTCACCAATCAAATACCTTAGAAAAAAGACAAGCTGAATAACCATAGAAAACTGATTGTACACACACGATAAAAATTGATAAGCAGGATCACATCTTTAAATAGTTTTAAAGCAGTAATGTAAAGTCCTACAAGAGCGGTTATTCAGAGCCTTTTGAAAAAGTTAGCACTTTGTCAACCAGTTTTGTAAGCTTGAAGGAGTTGTCTGACCCTTCAGAGAACAGGTGCTGTCTTTGCCAATAGCAGAACACGGAAGTATAAGTTGATCTTGATACTAAAGATGGAAAGTATTCTTCCCTCAAATCACGCCAATGGCATGTTTCATTTCAAAGTAGCTTCTCTCTTATCCTCATGATGCTTTTCGTACTAAGCCCTAAAAAGAATTTCCAGGAATGTATTAAAAATACCTGAAAATTTTCTGCAATACTTTTATAACCGTGCTATTTCTGCATAGAAAAGCCATATCAAAAACTAGCAGGCATAAGACACATTTTTGTCCTTAAATTTTAATTTTTATAGTTACCGCCCAGACTCTAATTTAAAAAAGTAATTTATTAAATGTCTGCAGACATTTTCTATACAAAATTTAAAACAAATGAGTTTTGGATTGGAATTTAGAAGCTCAGAGGAAGAAATTCCCTTTTAAACATAACCCATTCTGCCTGTCTGTTGATATTTAGACAAACTGCTACAGCTGCTTAAAGCTTGACAGTAGATAACAAAGCTCCAGGAAAAATATATAACAAAAAGAAAAAAGATCTTCTAGCTTACATAATGTACTATGAAATCCCAGTGCTACAAAAGCCTTGCACTATTTTCTCAATAAAACACATGACACCACAGTGCACAGCCATCAGGAACAGGATTTTGCATTTTCTGCTGCTGAAAACCATTAATAATTTACTTCTGACTGACAGCATTAGGTTGCCATAGTTATGTCTGAGATCTGTATTCATAAAAACATATTTGGGCTGCTTTGAACATGAACAGTGCATGTCTTGACAAAGGGTAGGTGTGTATACACTAAAGCTGGGGTTGCCCCATAAAACACACAGTCTGCAACTGACTAAATGATGGATTGTTTGTATAAATCTCAGGCAAGCAGAAGGTCACATCTCTGCTGATGTAAATTGACAGAACTGCACTGAAGTCAGTAGAGGGATGTCCAGTGAAAATAAGCAGAAAATATATCTCACTGTCCGCAAGGTCTCCTGGCTGAGGGAAAGTAACAATAACTCTTCATTTCCATTTTCTTTCTCACTGTGCTTCCTGGAAAGAGTTGCTGGGTTTCATGTTCACATTATAATAGGATCTATTTCTCCTAATGGAGCACCAATTGCGCGTGGGCACACATGCACATGTACAACCACCATCAGTGTGGACTTAGAATGGCTCCAGTCTGTGTTCTTTGGCCATAAAAATCTGTGTCACATGTTCGCACATCTCCTTCAGTTCCCTGGAGCAAGAAACAGGAGGAATGGTGACATGCATGGGACGCTTTGTGGTACTGCCCATGATTTCAGAAGAAGGGTCTTGTAGCTTAGACCATTTTTACCAGCTTGAAGTAATTATTATTATTAACAACATGCAATTCCCTACTGTATGAGTTGCACACGTAGTCAGCCTTGCTTCTCTAATAGGGCCACTCCTCTATGATGCATGTAGCAACAGCACAGTGTCATATCATGAGAACTTTTATTTTGGGAGAGGCAGAGTGAGTTTTACATTAGCAGAAGGTGTTGGTGTTGCAAGTGAGTGAAACTGGATGCCTAAGGGTGCGGAATTGGGGTCATCCCCAGACCCAGTCCAGCCTGGCTTGGCTGTGACCGAAACATGCAACCACTAATGGCAGTTTTGTGATACATGTGAAATGAGTGATTTCAGTTCCTAGAGAGCAGTCCCGCAAACCATGAAAACATTACTTGTGGTAGACACAACAGGGAGAAGTCAAAAAGGACAAATTGGCTGTTGGGACTGGATTCACTCCCTGCAAGATACAGGACGAGATTTTTCAAACATACACTAATCAGAATATTTGGAGGCCTCTCTGGAAGAATGTACTGAAGTAGCACTGAGACCTTCCTACCCATGGATGAATACCAACTGAAATCTATTCTGGGTTGCTCATTTAGCATCATTCATGAGTACTGAATTCCCTCTGACCTAGAGCAGGCAACAAGCACGCTAACATGAAGTAAAGCCATCAGGTAACTATGGTTCAGATTAAAAACTAAAGCTAGGAAAGAAAAAAAATCAGAGAAATTTCATATGACTAAGCTCTGAAAGGCAAATGAAGAAGAAGTTCAGCATGCATGTAATTGAGGTGAGCTGTGAATAAGATAGTAGTGAGAAAAGGGTAACAGGTGAGAGAAAGTTAATTCATATTCTCTTATGTTGCACTAGAATATGGCTATCCACATTAAAGTATTGTATTAAACACACTAAGAATTGTATCTAATAGTCTAGACAGGATTTTAGTTTCCTAGAGAATGCGTGCTCTTGGTGGATTGGGCTTTGGCTTCAGGTTCTTATCTGGAGACCCAATGAAGATCAGGCTTCAGCCCTGCAACAACTGTGTCCTTCCTGCTCCACCAGGCAAGGCACTCTGAGGTCAGGCTGCAGAAGGGCTGGTGCACCATGGCCCTGACTCCCAGGGATCGAGCAGCATACGGCAGGCAGAAGCAGACTCCTTCTGCTCAGGCTGACCATAAGGGTTAGCACAACACCAAACATAGGCTAATAATCCCAGCTGACAGATAAGGTACGCTAGCTCAGCCACAGCACTGGGCTAATGCAGCTGCACAACTCTCCTCGACCGGACCTGCCCTGCATCCTGTCAGCCCAGAGCACAGGCAGAGCAGCCTCAGCACAGCAAAAGTTTGAAAGACTTGCACCTTGAGGCTAACCGTATGAAAAGACAATAACAAAGTTTCAGGTCTGTAAGTCCATTTCCAACTAAGCTTCCACCTCTTTCTCTACCTCAGCATCCACCTGCATGTCCTGATCTGAGTTTTACCAGCATGTTGCTCTAAATCCAGATACAGCAGCATTAAGCAAATAGGGAAGAGCAGAAACTGATCTTTCTCTACTTCTTAAAAAAATGCTATTAGCTGGATTTAATGATATGAACAACCACTTCCTTTCTTTTCCTCTTTGGGGAGCACCCAAAGAAAATCACAGATGGAATTTTCAAAACGTCATACTGTGTATTATAAAGAAGATCTGAGTATTAAAAATTCTATTTTTTTAACATGGTGAGTCTTTGCTGTCCATTTGCTGGCAGAATTGAGTCCC
This sequence comes from Chionis minor, assembly GCA_013398295.1. Classification (NCBI taxonomy): domain Eukaryota; kingdom Metazoa; phylum Chordata; class Aves; order Charadriiformes; family Chionidae; genus Chionis; species Chionis minor. The sequence goes on along the minus strand of VZSF01002850.1, from coordinate 86,183 downwards.
AGGTTTGTATTTTTCTAAGGCAGGAAAAGCTGTTACTCCACAACTGCAACTGGGAAGTGGTATTGTCAGTGTATTCCTTATTGTCAGTGTATTCCTAAACAGAGTTTCATTAGCCTATTTATGGTATTTCACAAGAAAAAAAGTCCATTTACCATCTGTGAGCATTTCCCTCACAGCCTTATTAGGGAAGCATCTACTTGGCTTGCTTTGGTATTCTAAAGTCAACTTTTTTTAGTCCTAATTACACGCTCCCATACAGTCTTGTTGTGTCATTGTGGTTATATATTACTGTATGGCAGCATTTACTGTTAACAAAATTCCCTGTGAATGGAGAATTAGGAATGTTAGCTTTTTAGCCCCCATTTCTGCATATCACATAAATATTTCTGCAATCTACCTGTTTTGGTTTTTTTTCCAAAGAGCCACAGCAATTGCAAGCTACTCGTTTTCAGGAGTGTCCTGCTCCTTTTACACCCACAGCACAAGGGAACTGTGCCAGAGGGAACAAGGCGAAGTTTGCAAGAAGGAAAGGCTTATCACTCTGACACAGATGCATTATATTTCTAAGACAAGTAAGTATGAATCAAATTAATTTTGTGCATAAAATCCAGCAGTTTTATTAACTGCCAGGCTCAAGCTTGCAGAGTGTATATGTACTGCTAGCTGGTAGTCAGAAATGAGCAGAATCAAAATCAGTTCTTTAACCCCATCTCCTGGCCTTCTCTTGGCAGTCACATTCAGATCCCAGCCAAATAAAATTAAGCTGTTGAAACGCACAGTGAATTCAAAGATGTGATTTTCTTTTAGGTCAGCAAAGCCTTTACAACTCTAAGGCCTGTCTGCACTGAGAATCTATTGCAGTGCAGGCAAAGGTACCATGCTGGCTATCCTACATTTTCAAGGTATAGTCAGCTATTTCACCTTTGTTTCGGGGCAAGTGTACCTCTGTGAGCAATTAGTACAGAGTAGCTAGTACACAGCCAATTAGCCAAATAGCTTGCTTCACAGTAGGCAAGCCCATACATTCCCAGACAGAGTGCCAGCATGTTTGTGAGTAGCTGTGAAGGGCTTCTAAGGAAAGACTTTCAGATCAATAGGTAATCCAGCAAAGCATCAGAATTTACGCGACATTTATCACGTATTCTATGAAAATTTGGACTTAAGCAAAAAGACCAGCTTATTCTGCTGACACTGCTTTCTTCCTGGCAGCCACATGAGCAATTCTGAAGGAAGAGTAAACCAGAAATATTATAACTGCTGAAAAGTTACTGCCAGAACATGGGCAAATAGTCAGAGCAGTCTGTACTGGCAAACCTAAATAAACTGCATAGTTGGCCAGGAGGGCTGCAATTAAATGTGTACCACTTTCCTCACATTCCTTTGTAATTAATTTTTATTCATTCTTGCAATGAGTAAAGATTTAAAAAGTAACAAATGGGCAGAATACCTACCTTTCACCTATTAAAAGAAGTGTTTGGATAGCACTGTGACAATCCTACAATGCCCTTCCCCCCCCACCCCCCTTTATTTTTTCAATAAAAACCTGACATTTGTATCAAGTCTGATTCCAGTTCAGGTGACCAACTATTCACAACAGTCTGAAGAAAAAATATGATACAGAGACTTATAACTAGAACAGAGAAGGTAGCCAGAACTGTTAAATCCTACTTCAGTTTTTGTCAGGGGCCCACTATTTGATCTGTTCAAAAAACTGAGAGTGAAAAATTTTCAGGTATAAGGCATGCCAGAATGTATGGGCAAACTTGTGGGATGCTGCATGTGAACACTGATGTCCACATGAATGTGAGTATTTGCACTCACAGTCATTGAGAATACATGCTCACACAAGAGAGTCTGCTTACTGCGCCTGCCAGGGACCATCAAGGAGTGCAGTCCACGTAAGGCCTTTGGTACAAGCTCTGTCCATACAGGCACTAAACAAGCTGTAGGAAACTCCCACTCTGTATGTGCATAAGTGAATAGGGAAAAAAAAAAGAAATAAAATATAACAAAAGTCTTACAGGCAAATAATAACTAGAGTGTGAAATATAACTTTCATTTTTCCACAGGAGACCCATTATGCACGATCCCACTGACCTAGAAGAATGCGTTTTAAACAAAGCTTACAAACCCTGAGATCTTCATATAGAATGCACACCTGTGCATTGATTTGAAACTCACTGAAATGTATTTGAATGGTGCCACTGTTACGGAATCCACAGATAAAGATGGAGACTACGAACTGTTGTTACCAATGTTGAACAGTAAGACAAAGAAGTCCCCTCCCTGCTGGGGGACTGACTGATCATTATGCTTTGCTGAGTTGTGAGTGGACTTTTATGTGAAATCAGATTCAGTGTTGTCCACAAAACAGATAAGCTAACTCACCCTATTTTCTCTTACAGTGGGTATTTACAGTAATTTTCCTAGCTATACACTGTAGGCCTGTATGGGATCTGATGCTGTTTTTTGTCTGCCTTATTATTGTTTTCTGGCATTGTTTCTGCTAATCCACCTAATCTTTGTGGGACCTTCTCACGGCACTTGAGAAAAACCAAACACGAGTCACTACGACAAGTTAATCCTTATGGTTTGAAAACACTAATAGTGGAACAACTTCCCAGGGATGACTGTTAGCTACACTAAAGAATTTTAGAAGAGGACTAGATTTGAGACTAAAATCTGGAGTCTTTTCTGTTCCACATACATCATTTGAGTATTTCAAAAGGAATTAAGAGTGTAATTCTTGGACAGAGGGATGCTCATCTGAGAAGACACTGAAACATATAGATAACAGCTTAGCCAACTCCTATACCACCTTCTCCAGAGCCTCTGGACAAGGGATATGTTGAGGAAGAAATACAAGATAAGGATGCCTAGTACACTCACTAATCATTATAAATGATCCCAAAGGCTGAAAATTAAAGAACTTGGTAGAATATTCTAATTTATACACTTCCACAGATCCCATATACTTCTTGTACACTGAACTTGGGACGTGGTGAAACAGTGGAGAGAATCTGTTGGTAAATCTTTAAGAAATGAGTTTTGAGGCCATTAATACCTAGACAGACAAAGCAGATGATAGCTATGCCATCTCTGCTCTAATGTAAATTTTGCAGTATATCAAACTGGGCAATTTAAATCTCTGCCATGTTTGTCAATTGTGTCCTAAGGACACCTGGCAACTTGGTGACAGATCACTACTTAGACATAATAGTGACTCGATGTTTGCACGTGTTTCCTTTAGTATGTGTCTGTATATAAAAATGTCTTTCATGGCTCAGTAGATGTGTGAGCATCTTCTTTAAACAAGGAAGACCCTTGACAATAATTGTTTATGGACAATTTCAAGAAAATACACTGTTCTGTTCTTTTTTTACACTTTTTCATGTAAAAAATGCCCTAGTGGACTGTTAGGTTACTTATCTTATTGCTTATTCAACTGATAGACTAACTTTTTTCTGTCTCCTGCTATTCTGTCCTGCTAGGCAGAATCTGAAGTTATGTCAAGAGTGTAAGCCATCCGAAGGAATCTACTTTTTGAAATATAAAAGCCTAATCTGATAGCCTTCTACGATGGCATGACTGGATGGGTAGATGAAGGGAAGGCTGTGGATGTTGTCTACCTTGACTTCAGCAAGGCTTTCTACACCGTCTCCCACATCATCCTCATAGGAAAGCTTAGGAAGTGAATGGACAGTGATGAATGGACAGTGGGGTGGATTGAAAACTGGCTGGCACATAGAGCTCAGAGGGTTGTCATTACCAGGGCAGAGTCCAGTTGGAGGTCTATAACAAGTGGTGTTCCCCAGGGGTCAGTATTGGGTCCAGTCCTGTTCAACATAATCATCAATGACCTGGATGAAGGGATAGAGTCCATCAGCAAGTTTGCTGATGACACAAAACTGGGAGGGGTGGCTGACACACTGGAAGGCTGTGCTGCCATTCAACACGATCTGGACAGGCTGGAGAGTTGGGCAAGTAAAAACCTAATGAAATTCAACTAAGGCAAGTGTAGGGTCTTGCAACAGTGGAGGAATAACCCCATGCACCAGTACAGGTTGGGGCCTGACCTGCTGGAAAGCAGCTCTGCAGAGAGGGACCTGGGAGTCCTGGTGGACAACAGGATGACCGTGAGCCAGCAATGTGCCCTGGTGGCCAAGAAGGCCAATGGCCTCCTGGGGTGCATCAAGAGGAGTGTAGCAAGCAGGTCGACAGAGGTCAACCTCCCCGTTTACTCTGCCTTGGTGAGGCCGCAACTCAAGTACTGTGTCCAGTTCTGGGCTCCCTGGTTCAAGAAGGACAGGGAACTGCTGGAGAGGGTGTAGTGAAGGGCCACGAAGATGATTACGCGGCTGGAATATCTTTCATATGAGGAAAGGCAGAGGGAGTTGGGTCTTTCTAGTCTGGAGAAAAGAAGACTGAGGGGGGATCTCATCAATGCTTGTAAATACTTAAAGGGAGGGTGCTGGCAGAATGGGACCAGTCTTTTTTCAGTGGTGCCCAGTGATAAGACAAGAGGGTAATGGGCACAAACTTGAACATAGGAAGTTCCACCTGAACATGAGGAGGAACTTCCTTCATTTAAGGGTGGCAGAGCACTGGAACAGGCTGCCCAGAGAGGTGGTAGGGTCTCCGACTCTGGAGACACTCAAAACCTGCCTGGATGACATCCTGTGCAACCTGCTGTAGGTGAACCTGCTCTGGCAGGTGAGTTGGACCAGATGATCTGCAGAGGTCCCTTCCAACCCCGGTGATTCTGTATTTCTGAGATATGACGCATTATGCCAGAAATTGTTAAAGAAACCATCAGTTTTAGCTAGGTTTTGACTTTTCTTTTCCTGAGTACTTTTTTTGTAATAGTCCACAAAACAAATAGTAATAGAAGATTTGTGAAATGCTATAAACTGGTCATCTGCCAATCAGGCTCCTTCCATTCTGACTTTGATGTACATTTGGCACTAGTGTGTTTCCCATCACTGGAAAATGTCCTATCTATCCTTCATGTATGTACATTTGATGTGTTAAAGCCTAGTTTTACAAATCACCCACTATTAATAAACACATCAGTTTCAGAGCAGTGCTTAGAAACACCGGTTCTGAGAAATGCAGTCTGCCTCTAAAAATAGTCATCAGTTTTTTTGGCTATTTTAAGCTTCAAGGCGGGGGAAAAAAAAAAAAAAAAAAAAGAGAATGCAAAAAGAGAGCATTAGCATTCCTGTACAATTCAACAAATCTAAAGACAACCTGGTATTTTTTTTTTTCAAGAAGGGGGAAGCCACTGCAGGTCCACACAAAGAAACAAGTTCAGTCGTTCATCTGGCCTCTCTCTGCTCTAGTCAGGCAGCAGAGGGGCAACCAACATCACCTGGGATGAAGAATGTGGGAAACATAGTTTTGCATTCCCTGACTGGCTATGGCAGGACAACTGTCCTATCCACAGCCGCAGATTCCTGTGTGACAGAGAACAAACCTCACACCTTAGTTCTTCATGTATAAAGATGAGAACATATTACTTCTCCTAAGCTGTGTGATTTCTCTGTTTAGACAGGAAGATAAATTAGGAGACGTTAATCTTTCTGTACATGTCATTTAGCCCCAAAGAGGCACCTCTTAGTCATTCTGTCACAGCATTACTAATAAACAGATTGGTAAAACAACACCTCGATGTGGTCACTCTTGATATGCCATGGATGAGAAGGGAGGTTGTCAATACTGCCTTTCATGATGGCAGAAGGAGTATAAATAGCAGGGAAACTGGCTGGAAGTTAAAATCCACCTTCTCTTTCCTTTCTGTCATCTTTAGAAATAATGAAGAAACAGTATATGACAGCTAGCATGATTTCCATATGGTGTCTAAAATTATGGAAATACTTCACTTAGAGGATGTCACTATGTAATCCAGGGTAATTAACAGGCATTAACACACAGGTACAAGACAGTGAGTAATTTGTGTGTGTGTGTGTGTGTGTGTGTGTGTGTGTGTCCCTTTTCAGTTCTCAGTCTTGAGGCCAAGTCTGACCTCCAGACACCAACCAGTGTTTTGGCAGCTCCCATTTGATGTGCCTGTCCAACCAGTGCGCCATTCTGGCAGGTTCCTCTCACCAGCTCTGACCAGCTTCCAAGTGACAACTTTGAGTGCTTCCTCTGCAGATGTAGAGCCAGTGGCTTTAAGGTGAGAGCTCTAGCTCTTTCTTCCCATCACTCAGCACCATCACCTCCACCACTCAGTCTGCAATGGCTATCAGGAGCCACCTAGTGATCTCAGACGTGCTGACTGCTGAAATCCTCCTGTATTCACACAAGGAGGAGGGATACAATGGCTGCTACACTGATTCAGGTATCACAATGATTTCATACCTTCAATGTAGAGCCTGAATAGAAAATATTATGAATTATTACCACCCAGTAGAATTAAACTGTCACTTAACACTTTTTCAAGTCAATTATATCAGTCCTACACTGTCATTACATCAATTTGTCAAGGATTCTAAGCAATGAACCAGTTTCATATGGATAAGGATAAAGGTACTGGCATTTGAGCATTTCTGTGACTACATCTTTACTATTCCCTCAAGATAGGAAAATGCATTCTTTTCTCCTGACTTGGAAAATACATTCAGATTAACTAACACCATTGTTATTTTGACTTAGAAACATTTCTCTATAGGTTAGTGAATAAATACAACCCACAAACTGAGTTGGTTTTGGACTCTGCCTTACTCCTGTTGTCACTGGGCCCCCTACATCAAAGGGCCATAAAAGCTGATGGTGCCTTTTAATAGCTAGAAAAATGCAGCGCACAAAAAATTTCTGGTAATAAACACTGCCGTGCTCTTGCTGCAGCAGTTTGCTTGGATCTCTGTAAGACAGTACAAGTTGTTCGAAGCAGACAACTGTCTTTCTACTGTAAATGTATGTAACAGTTAACGTATGGCTGGGCTCTGATTCTCAGCCCAGGCTTTTGGAGACTGCCAGTACAATGACGAACGGCAAGATCTCAAGCGGATTGATGTCCTAAGACACAGAGGCTTCCAAAGCATGCACAACTACAAAACTGAGGGACCTAAACTCAACAGCCTACCTCATTTGTGGAAAGGCAAAATAACAGAACTGTTTAATACAATACTACCCTCTGAGGTGGGAAGCTGGAGAGAATCCATATGGCCAGAACAGGATTTCTTCAGTCTGAATTTAGCTACGTATATTCTTGCTTCATGTTTCACAAAATCCTTAACTGCTACTGATAGTAACATCTCATTGATAAATATTATTGAGGAAAAAAAAAAGTGTCTTGGCAAAAATAGTCAGATAACATAAATACCAACCAATATATTGTGATTTTACTCTGTGCTATGATTTTGCATCTACTGTCAGGTTACCTATAAAAATGGGGCTTACACAACCACACCATCCTTGTGGGTTTTATCTGTTTCCCACTGCTCAGTAAGTCTTTCCACCTCTTCACTGATTTCAAGCTAGACACAATCAGGGGATCAACATCTGAAAGACATTCAAGCCTCTGTTACTGAGTGAGGGTGAAGGCATTCTAGATCTCCCTGACCAAGGGAGAGAGGCTGCAGCTTTATTCGGTTTGCAAGGGTGCCACCATGTGACACAAACTCGTTCCTGGAAAACAGAGACAAAAATGTCCTCAAGGCACTCCATCAACTTGCTTGAAGAGACGGTGACTGCTATGGAGCCCTTCTGCCCTTAACTTTGAGCCCAGTACCATGCTTTTCAGAGGGTCCTCCAGGTTCCCCTTGGAAAGGGCTGTTGGGAACCCTCTTCAGCAGACCACCAAGGAACATATGCCTGTAAATGGGACAGGAAAGAAAGCAAGAAGGCAGGCAACAGCTAGTCCTGAAAGCAGTGGAAGGCTTCCTACTGAGCTGCATTGGTATTACAGTGAGACAGGTTTTGTAGTGCTTTTGGCCTACATAGCTGTGAAGGTTCCTCCTATTTTTATATCAATCGAAATAATATCTCCTGGCAGTTTCCAGCATGGGTCATCGCCATCTGCTTGTTCTAAGTTCCCCTAAAGTGTTGAGTGAGGGATTCTGATCTGTTTTTCGCTTCCTGTCCCAGATTTCTGTGATATAAATAGCAGCCAGGTGTTAATTAATTCCCACATATGTGAGTGTACGGGCATGCCATGTGTTTATATACATGTGCACTTTTAAGGACACATCTTTTCTCAGTTACTATAGCAAGAGTAGTTCTTACACAGATAAGGACCAGATGCTCAATTAATGAGATAGCTTTCTGCCTCAAAGGAGGTGTACTACAACTGTACATACTCATTAAGCTGCTTCTGCCATTTTATGGGGCCAAGAGCCCTCTGCACGTTTGGTGTGAATTTGCAACAGGAGCCTCCATCCTGCATGACTGAAGACTACAGTTTATCTTCAGCCATCCTTTGCCCTAGTCTGTGCTCCTCCTGACAAGGAGACCAAGTATTGTTCACTAGTGGCTTACATATGCAGGCCATGGCAGTATCTTGGCTTGTGGCCACAGAAGCAGCCATGCTGCCAGCATGCACATGAGTGTCCAGAAGATAACAAGAACCTGCCAGGAACCTGCCCAGAGTGGAGCACTTACCTGAGCAGTATCAGTAACCAACTGAGGGTAAATTTATATTAGCAATTTAGTCCAAATCAGGAGCGAGCTTCTAGAGTGAACTTCCAGATGATGCCCACCTGATGCACTCTGGCTTGCATCGCAGAGCTGTGTTGGGGCATATGCACTGAATTACTTTTGGATTAAGCTACATCAGGAAATGCACTCTAGGAGCCCTCCACATACTAACCAGTGCAGTGTGGGTTTATCAGGACCAACTACTCCTGTTGGGCTGGACTGTTATTCATGTATACATAGCCTGAAGCCAATCCCATGAAAAATCAGTAACATGGACGTATTATAGTACGATATGGTGTGCGAACAGTATATGGCATCACAACCATATCCAAGAACTGAGATTTGAAGATACCACATGGAGACCGCTGCATATATTTGCATATACCATGTGTATTTGTGGTATACAGAATTTCAAAACAGTTAAGGTTGGAAGGGACCCCTGAGAGCCTGTAATCCACTCTTATATCCCCAGTTAACATGTTACATATGTGTTGGCACTTTTTTAGATTAAGGGAACCATGGTCCTAGACGGTTGTGGTTAGTAAAAATCACAAATGACAGCCATAATTTTCATACTGTAGAAGAAATAACATTGATTTTTTTTTCCTTGGACTGAGAAACCTGTTGAGAAACAGGTTTTCAGGCTCTCTATGTATGTGCCTGACCTGGGACACAAAAGGTACCCATGTCTGCCTCTGTGGTAGCCCAGGACATCCATACTAGCACTCAAGCTAATTAGCCTGACTAAGAGGCAATCATTAGCCTGGATACAATGCTGGGCTAATAAATACAGTTACCCTACCCTCATGATCTAAACTGGTCGCTGATCGTGCTCCTTCATGTTGGAAAGATATATCAGAGGTGTCAGTAAACCCCTCTAAGAGGGTGCTGCACCAGACGCACTTGCCCAAAGGCGCAGGAATGGACAGGTTCGCACACAGTACCTGCCAGACAGCTTTTGTGAATGATGTGCAGCACGTCAGAAGCTTAGCTGTGCACATGACTTGTTTACCAGTGATCTCTGTCATTGTCCCTGACAGAGAGGAAATCTCCAAGATCCAAACTTAACTCAGCTGCTGGGGTCAGCAGAGTAAATGACAAGAGGAAAGTACAGTGAACGGTTGGAAAGGCAAACATGAAATTCCTGCCTCAGGGAGATGAAATTCACCATCTGGAAACCACATGGTATCGCTTGAAGAGGCCACAAGTAAATCAGAGGTGCAGTTACTCTCAGATTTGAAGCACAAATTTGGCAGTAGGGCTAAGTGAGACTTACTTGATTCACACAGAAATGTGTACTAGCAGGTGATAATAACTCCCCTTAGAGCTGTTTACCTGTCTTCCTGGGGGTAGATGTACAGCAACGAATTAATGCATTTACACTTTTGGCATGTACCAGTTTGAATGCAGGTTTTACTGCTATGCTCTCTAAGTGTTCTAGTACTGAACTGACCATCTTCTCACTCAGAGAGATTTTATATTTGGATATATCACTGATTATTCTGGATATAGAACCAGAATGCCAAAGGGATGATTGATTAAATTTAAACTTGCCCCAAAATATCTACTTCAGAGGTGCTGTCCATTATCTTCTTATTAGGGATGCAGTTGATAATGAGCTATCACAGGATAATAAAAAGTTTTATTCCTGGACGGAGCTCAAGGACCTTGGCTTTGGTAATGGCAGTTGCATCCTATCCACCCAACAGAAACAGGCAGGCAGCTCCTGTGCCTATATTACCAGTATTAAAAAACAATGCTGCAAACCTGCCATTGTGAAAATCAACACTGCAAAAATCACAAACAAGTTTTGAGATTGACAGAGAAAAGGCTTAAAACTTCTTGGCAATTTTGGAAGCAACACCAGTGAACCAGCTGAAGAAAGAATCAGTTATGCTTTTGTATGTAGCCAGAGAAGAAGAAACATTTTACTCCAAACTAAACAAAATAGTACTGAACCACAGAGGCTTGGCAAAACCTCTTCTCAGCTGGCTATCTTCACAGAGACGCTAGGTGAATCATTAGTGTCTAGTTACCAGTAAAGAGAATTATTATTAACAAAAGATGAAACAGAAGCCATGAAAGACTAGAAATAAAAGAATGACAACAGAAAAGGCTGAAAGTGTAGGAAGTAGACCAATATGTAACAGTAAAGGAGAAAGCCAAAAGTTACTCTGGAAATACATGACAGAGGTGGAATTAAGATGCACCAATACAACAGAAACAGCAGCAAAGTCTACTAAATAAAACTGTTGAAGTAAGGAGACAGTATCTGAAATGGAACAATGAAGCATACATATATATGCATACACACACATATACATACATATACGTGATGCATATCATAGTTGTAGGTTACTCCCTTCTGAGGGGAACAGAGGGTCCCATATGACAGACAGACCATCCTCTTAGGGAAGTCCACCACCTCCCAGGCCCCCAGGTAAAGTACATCACTAGGAGACTTCCTAGTCTGGTGTGGCCCTTAGACTATCAATTATTGCTCTTCCATGTGGGTGGCGAGATGAAGCCGCAATGCATAGTCCAAGAGCAATCAAAAGAGACTTTGGGTTGGTACAGGAATCTGGAGCACAGGCTGTTTTTTCCTCTCTCTTTCCAGTTGTGGGCAGTGGAAGAAATAGATGGGCCCAATCTATTAATACATGGCTCTGTGGCTGGTGTCACCGCCACAGTTTTGAGGTTTTCAATAATGTGGCCTACAGGGCACCAGACTTGCTGAAGGGATTCATGTTTCTCTAAGGGGGAAGAGGGTCTTTGCTCACATGTAAGTAGGGCTTATTGGCAGAGCCTTAAACTAGACTTGAAGGAGGAGAGGGATAATAACAGGCTTGCCCTTGAGAAGCTATGGGATGACACATAGAGGTTAGAGGGACGGGGTACTATTGAGGGCCCTCAGCCTGTTGCTCTGAGATATGCTGGCTACACTGGAGCACACCTGAAGTCTTACGGAGATGAGCCAGAGGCTCCTGAGGTAATAGGAGTCGACAGGGGAAAGACCAGTGAAATACCTTAAAGGAATTAAGGGCTGTTCTTCTAAGAAGGTGACATGGCCAACAGACCAGCTGAAGTGCCTCTACACCAATGGACGCAGCATGGGCAGCAAACAGGAGGAGCCACCATGCTGCTAGAAAGCTATGACCTAGCTGCCATTACTGAAACTTGGTGGGGCGAATCCCATGACTGCAGTATGGCTGTCAATGGCTAAAGGCTGTTCAGAAGGGACAGGCGAGGAAGGGGCAGAGGCATTGCCCTCTACATCAAGAAATGGATAGAGTATGAAGAGCTGTCACTTGAAGAATAGCCACAAGCAGGTTGAAAGCTTTTGGGTAAGAATTAGAGACCAAGGCAACAAAGGGAACCTTATGGTTGGTGTCTACTACAGACCGCCCAATCAAGGGGAGCCTATTGACCAAGTCTTCTTAGTCTAGCTACAGGAGGCATTGCGCTTGCAGGCTCTCATCCTGCTGGGGCACTTCAATCACCCTGACATCTGCTGGGAAAGTAGCATGACAAGCTGTAGGCAATCCAAGAGACTCCTGGAGTGCATTAACTTCTTAAGCCAGGTAAGAGACAGTCCTACCAGAGGGGATGAGATACTTGATCTGTTGGTCACCAACACAAGTGATCAAATTGGTGATGTCAAGACTGGAGGTAGCCTGGTCTGCAGTGATCATGCACCAGATGAGTTTGCAGTCCTGAGGGAAATGGGTCAAAGAGTAAAGTCAGGACCCTGAATTTTAGCAAAGCAAAATTCCAGCTCTTCAAGGAATTAGTCTATAGGACCCCCTGAGAAACTGCCCTCAGGGACAATGGAGATGCACAGAGCTGGCAGATCTTTAACAATGCTTTCCATAGAATGCAAGAGCTCTTGATCCTCAGGTATGAAATCAGGAAAGGAAGGCAAGGCATGACCATGGCTGAGTTGAGACCTGCTGGTCAAACTAAAGGGCAGGAAGGAAATGCACAGGCAGTGGAAGCAGGAACAGGTATCCTGGGAAGAGTATAGGGATGCTGCCTGGGTTCTGTAGGGATGGGGTCAACAAGGCCAAGGCGCAGCTGGAGCTGAACTTGGCAAGGGATACAAAGAACAATAAGAAGGGCTTCTACTACAGGTATGTCAGCCAGGAAGGGAAGGTCAAAGAAAGCATATCCCCCTGGTGAACATGACTGGCAAATTGGTAACAATGGATGAGGAAAAGGCTGAGGTACTCAACAACTTTTTTGCCTCAGTCTTCACTGACAACCTCTCTCCCCACACCTCTCGAGTGGATAGACCACAAGGCAAGGACTGGGGTAGCAAAATGTCTCACACTGTAACAGAAGATCAGGTTTGTGACCACCTGAGGAACCTAAACATACCGAAGTCTACGGAACCTGATGAGATGCATTCCAGAGTCCCGAGGAAATCGGCTGATATAGTTGCCAAGCCACTCTCAATCATATTTGAAAAGTCATGGCAGTCAGGTGAAGTCCCCAGTGAAAAAGGGGAAACAGTGCATCCATTTTCAAAAAGGATAGAAAGGAGCACCCTGGAAGCTAGCGACCTGTCAGCCTCACCTCTGTGCCTAGGAAGATCATGGAACAGATCCCCCTTGAAGCTATGCTAAGGCACATGGAGTGTGACAAGGAGGTGATTTGAGACAGCCAACATGGCTTCACCAAGGATAAATCCTGCCTGACCAGCCTTCTATCATGGAGCAACTACATCAGTGGACAAGGGAAAAGCTACAGATGTTGTCTATTCCCACTTCTTTAAGGCTTTTGACACAGTCCCTTACAATATCCTTCTCTCCAAATTGGAGAGGTATGGATTTGATGGGTGGACTGTTTGGCAGATGAGGAATTGGTTGGATGGTCACATACAGAAGGTAGTGGTCAATGGCTCAATGGGCATGTGGAGGTCAGTGACAAGTGCTGTGCCTCAGGGGTCCACACAGGGACCAGTACTACTTAATGTATTCATCAGTGACATAGAGAGTAGGATTGAGCGCACCCTCAGCACGTTTGCAGATGACACCAAGCTGAGTGGTGCATTTGACATGCCTGAGGGATGGGATGCCATCCAGAGGGACCCGGACAATCTTGAGAAATGGGCCCTTGTGAACCTCGTGAGGGTCAACAAAGTCAAGTGCAGGGTCCTGCACCTGGTTTGGGGAAACCCCCAGTATCAATACAGGCTGGGGGATGAAGGGATTGAGAGCAGCCCTACGGAGAAGGGCTTGGGGGTATTGGTGGATGAAAAACTGGACGTGAGCCGGCAATGTGTGCTGGCAGCCCAGAAGGCTAACCATATCCTGGGCTGCATCAAAAGAAGTGTGGCCAGCAGGTCGAGGGAGGTGATTCTGCCCCTCTACTCTGCTCTTGTGGGACCCCACCTGGAGTCTTGTGTGCAGCTCTAGGGTCCCCAGCACTGGAAACGCATGGACCTGTTAGAACGGGTCCAGAGGAAGGCAACAATAATGATTGGGGGACAGAACCCCTCTGCTGTGAGGACAAACTGGAAGAGTTGGGGTTGTTCAGCCTGGAGAAAAAAAGGCTCTGGGGAGACCTTACTGCAGCCTTTCAGTACTTAAAGGGGGCTTGTAAGAAAGATAATGTCAGACTTTTTAGCAGGACCTGCAGCAATAGGACAAGGAGGAATGGTTTTAAACTGAAGGAGGGGAGATTCAGACTAGACAGAAGGAAGAAATGTTTTATGCTGAGGGTGGTGCAACACTGGAACAGGTTGACCAGAAAGTTGGTAGATGCCCCATCCCTGGAAAAATCCAAGGCCAGGTTGGATGAGGCTCTGAGCAACCTGATCTAGTTGAAGATGTCCCTGCTTGTTGCAGAGTAGGTTGGATTAGATGACCTTTAAAGATTCCTTCCAACCCAAACTATTCTATGATTCCAATTCTACATAAATCTAAATGCCTACAGGAATAGCCAAGATTTTAACTCATGTGCTGAGAAAATAGTAAAAAAGGCAACAGTGCAGAAAGCAGGCTGGAAAAATTACTGATTTTTTACTTGGTGTTTATATTTTTTAAAACTCAAGAAATAGATCATTTGCAGTCACACTAAAAAAGACAGGTTTCGAGTTTGTCAGCAAAACTTAAAAAACAAATCAAAAAAACAAACCAAAACAAAAAAAAAGACAAAATACTTTATTCAACCCAAAATGTTCCCTTAATACACAGTGAAGTGTTTTCCTTTGTATTGGAGCCTATACTGTTTCATTTTAGTCCTCCTTTTTTCATTGACCTTTTTTTTTCAATAGAAAAATAGATGTGAAATGCAAACGTTGTGGCTGAAACTAAGCATTTATTTTTGAAAAGTAAAAATTAAATATTTTTTATTTTTACTTTCCCCTTCCACCTTTTTTTCTTTCAATTAATTTGATTTCTCAGACAGGTCAGTGAACCTGAAATACTGTGGTTTTGTGAATTTCACACTGTTCTCCTAAAGATGTCTGTATTTAGCAGAAGCGTTCCTTAATTCTTTTATGCCCCGGTTCTTTTTTGTTCTTCCTTGTAAGGATCCTCAATTTGTAATTGCTTACACAGGACCAAATATGTTCTAGATGAAAGTTAGAAAATATGATGATCTTTGAACCTAGTCTGTTATCTTTCCCAAGCAGAGAAGTGCCTTGTAGCTAATTGTCTTAAAGCTTTAAGTACACTGAGAGGCTTTGAAATTAATATAGAAGTAGGATTAAATATATAAAAGCACACTTTCATAGGGTTAGTGTGGGCTCCACATCCCCCTGCATACACAGCCCCGGAGCTGCCACTGTCACGTACACTGAGAAGGAACCCTCATGCCAACCACACTGCTACACAGGTGAAACAGGACAGAGTTTTAATGACAGCCTTGTTTAACTGAAAAACTGTGATGCTTTAAAAACTGTTCACAAATTTAGTTTTTAGCGATCTTTGTTGGGATAGCCTGGAGATCAAGGAGAAATAGGAAGATGAAGAAGAAAAATTAAATGCAGTAATTTGCTAGTATAGAAATACAGCACTGCTTTGTATGCTGAGTTCTTAGTTCACTTGTACATGCATGTATGTTCACAGAGGAGGATGTACGTATGTGTTTATCTCACGGAAAGATATGGTAAGGCAAGACATTTGAAAACTTTGGCTATTTTTTAAGGAAGCACTATCTCCCTTTAGCCTTTGTATTTCTAATCGAATACCATAACCTGCTTTTTCCATAAAGTTCAGAATCAATAAGTCCCTGTAGACTTTATAAGAACTATTTTAATCCTTGTGCATCTATATGAGGATCTGGATATGCCGAAAAATTGAGTTAATGTCTAGGCGACAACTTCTTTTTGAAAGTCTAGCTCAAGGCCAAACTGAAGGTTGAAGCCATAAGAACTATCGTGTCATCATATTAGTTTTAAGGAACGTGAGTGTCAGGGTATTATCTTCTGTAGTGCCTAAGTCTAATTTATTGAAATCGATGAGAGATTTGCAATCGACAACAGTGAAATGAGGTCAGAGCCTGAGCTGATATGTCTAATTAACCAGCTACATCCACTCCATCTGTTCCACAAAATGTCTGAGAAAGAGCATAGGGTAAAACGTCTCCATCCTGAGTTGCTGCTGTTCAAATCCTACATAAAAATAACAGTGAGAGCACTTGGAGGATTTCATCCTTTGAAGTATCTAAACATTTCTGCCAGCACATTTCATCAAGTTTCCATTTAGAGGAATTCTGTGAGTAAATTACAAAGTAAAAATTCAAATGACAAGAAATCTGTGGGTGTGCTTGTTGTACATATTGTGGCAGATCCTGGAAACCCACTCTCCCCTATAGGTGCCTGAACCCTATCACGAAATGCAAAGCTAGTTTTTCGGACTCACCTAGGTGTGTCCTGTTGCCTCTGGGTTAGGTGTATAACACGTGTTGGCAATCTCCCTTTCAAAGCAAATGGCTTTAGGACTCCTGGTCCAAGATCCAAAACCACCACAGCTGCATGACTAAAACACTAATCCTATATAATATATTAATTCTTAAAGTTCAAATTTGTTCAAAAAATGTTAACAGGTTAACTTGCATCCACAAGGCTTGATGCCAGGTAAAGTATTTATTATTTATGCCTCCTGTGTTAACTTTATGTTGAATTGACTAATAATCATCTTTCTACAGCTAGTATAAAACCTATGTAAGTTCCACACTATCTGCTGTGGCTAATTTTAGAGAAATCAAGTCATATACTTGATGATCTGGACCAAACTCTTACTGTTTTGTGATCAGGTAGTACAGACAAACCATATGTACGACAATGGAATTGTGGCTTCAGAGACAGTGAAACTTGGGATGAAGATAGAGAGTATCTATAGAAGAAGAATGTAGGAACAATCAAGTTTAAAGAAGAGGAATGGACCACAGCTAGGCTTTTGGGGTTGGTTTTGGGTTTTTCTTCCTATTAAGTGAGATACTGATAGTCAAATATCAAGCTAGGCATCTCTGTAGCTTGCATGCAGTGCATCTGCTACTCTGAATAGAATGGGAGCTCTGCATACATGCCATTTCATATTGCATAAACACCATCTATATTAAGTGTACATAAAATTGTGAAGCACTTTCACTAATCAAATTGCGATGCTAAGTAATTACCCAGACTTCTATATTTTCAAATTTAATAACATTTCAGCTTACTATTCCACTTCACTAGATTTATTTTGTAGCAGGGTGAATACACACATGCACACACAGAATTGCCTGTTAAGTGTGGACCATATATCCCTAAGGGTAACATCTCTGTTCGTTTCATAAACAAGCCCTGGGAATGTTCTCTAGCACCAAGACCAATGGAAATGGAAGAACCCACATCAGTATTATTAAACTCTCCAAAATACGGTGATCACATCCAAACCTCCTACTGGGAATGGCCACTGGCCCATGCTGACTCCCTAACTGTGCCTGCAAACTGGGAGAGGTCTGCCTGGCCAAAGCCACAGCAGGACTGCTCTGAGGCTGACCTGCACAGCGGGCTGAGGTCCCAGGCACCTGCTCTGCCTCTGTTTAATTTACTACTATAGATACAGTGGTAGTGTATCCTAGTGGCTATATTCTTGAAGCAACAGACCCAACCCCAAACTTCACACCTGAAATGCCCGCTCTTCAAAGGTATACAAAATACAAATGCATCTCTCGATTTTTAGAGTAGGTAAAACAGTATCACTCAAATAGATAAAATACATAATTTAAACACTCAAGATTTAATATAAGTTACAAAGTGTCATGCTGATTTAACATCTAAACCCTATCTCTAAGTTACACAAATGTGTTCCTTCTTAAAAAAAAAATAGTAACATTCTTTCCCTTTTTAAGCAGTAACACTAAAGAGACAGACTACAGCCATAACAAAACCATGTGAAGCAAGGTGTTCAGGACCTTTCTCAAATGTCTGAAGGCAAGCATGGGCATCAATTGGATCAGAGTCAATCTCATTTAACCTTTAGGTCCTCTCAGACCCTGTAAAAAGCTCTGCTGTGGTAAGTTTCCATAGGTTCAACCTACCACATAATGAGCCCTATACCAGACACAATAATCTGTGAATATGCGGTAATGTCAACGGATCTTTGAACCACACTAAGGAATCACGAAAGGCATATGTCAACATAGCTGCTTCTCTCAGCAGCACCCTGTCTGCAGCCATGGCCAGCAGAGGACATTTAAACAGAGAACATGAAAACAAGCAACCCTGAACAGTATCAATACTTGGTTCTCATCCTTCTTCTGTGAAACAGATATCTTCCATTTTCAGTACTATCTAAGCACCAAAAAACCATCTTGGTAATAAGATCTGTATCAGGGGATTTTGTGAAAGGAAGACTTAACAGTCAAGATATAGATAGCATATTCAACAGTAAGCAAAAGCCCCACTAGCTGGAACTACAGCAAGGTAGACCCAGAGGACACATGGGTCTGATTTTGCTATGCAGGGGGACAATTCCTTTCTCATTTTCAACTGATTGAAGTTTCCCTTTGTTCACCATCCTCTTGGAACAGGAAGTTTTGGGCAGCAAATTTCCATACGTGGATAAACTTAACCAAATAATACATTAAAAGAAAAAAATAAAGACTGGAAAGATGCAGACAAAGAAATCTTTCCTAGCAAATCCTGGCTTTAAGTGACCACTACTTCTTAACAATGGAATACAGATTTGTCTTCCTCCGTGTATATACGTCGAGGCCTTTCGTTATTTGCCAAGTATCCCATCGCACCCCTGACAACCCCACTTTGGAAATTTTATGTAAGCTCCCCTGTTAGAGGGCGCAAACACTGAAAAAATTACTGTGGTTGGAGTAGTTCTATCACAACAAAATAAAGCCTTTATATACTTCAGATCTTGACTAACATATCTGCCTGAACATTCCAAGAGCCACCAGATATAAACCTGTGGTACATACAGTTTGTTCCCACTTTGAGCAAGTCTTTCTCCATGTACCTGTGTGTGCCTGAGAGACACTGCTCTGTTTGCAGCAACAGGCACTTTCTGCTACCTTTTCCCCACTGTGATGCTGCTGGTGGAAAGCCTTTCTTGAGCAAGGCCTGGTCAGTATTCATTTTCCCTGATGATCCTTATGGTGCCTGAGTTTGCTGACCTTTAGGCCAGAGTGTAAAGCTTATCTCCATCCTCAGCTTTTTACCTGAGGGGAGGGAAAGTTTGGAGGAGGCTTTTGCTAGTAACAAGACACTGACAAGTGAAATGCTTCCCAGTCAACTTGTTTTCCACACCTCCTTGAGCTATCACCAAGCACTAGTTGAATCATACCAAATAAACAGTTTCAGCTTGTCTCCGTCTAGGTAAGTTTCCTTAAAAGTTTGAAAGCAAAGCCTAAACTTTTGTTTGTTTTCTCACCCTGACAATTTAGGTCTGTCCAGTAAGGAAAGCAAAAGTACACATCTTTTGAAGCCTTCCTGTTTCTGGCGCTCTGATCTTTTTTAGCCCACCTGTTCAGCCAACTTCTTCTAAAAGCACCTCTCTTTCTACACCCATTTAAAACCTCCTCTCATCCAAAGCTGACAAATCCCTCTAACACAGCCACCTCTCATCATGTCTCTTCTTATTAAACCCCTGCACAACAGATCCCACATTCCCCCACTGGTCCAAAACAAGCATAGACCTCTGCAGCCAACTTATGTGAGAATGAAAACAGCAGGTGACTGCAGGACCCAGAGGGAAACAAAACTTGAGGTAGTCTAAGGATATAGAAGGGTCAGAGAAGACAGAGCTGCAACCCTACCGACGTAGGGTGGTTCCTTTATCTCCAAGCTTCGTCCTCGTGGCTCCAATTATTTGTTGACAGCATCTAGTTAAGTGATTGTCAGAGGAAATGCTACTGTGAAGATTAAACTGCCGGGCAGCTACCAAAACAGGAATGTACAAATTTGGAGCAGAAATTCCCCACGAAGTCAAGGCAGAGGCAAATGGTAAGTTAGTTACCTCTGTCACAGCCCTATAAAGAGCCAGAAAAGCCCCATAGATTTGCCTTCTGTCAGACCTGGGGGATTGTCCTTTTTCTAAAGCAGCCAAAGCTAGCACTTTCTAACCTTCCACTCCTCCCAAGCCAACTGCTTGGGGGCCACTCCGCAGACAGCCAGTTCCTTCCTTTGTCCAGGTAATGGGACACTTGCGTGCACACCCTCATAGACATGTGCCAGGTTATTTAAATAAGCTCAGCAAGACTTTCAGCCTGAGACACAAAAGCAATATAAACAGAGCTTCCTTTTGCACCCTGTCCTCAGACAGTCCTATCCAGAGCAGATCATGCTGATACAACCTGACAACATCCAGGGATAAAGGGGAGGCTCACACCAGATGCAGTCTAATACTAGCTAGTATTATAAGCGGGCAACTGGACATCAAAGAAACGTTTTATTTTCTTTCCTACTACCACTTACTTGGTACACTGAACAAGCCCCAGCCCCATCAGAGCGACAAAGTGGCTGATCGTTGCAATCCAGTCACAGGTAGGGAGAAAGGTTTCCTTCAAAGGGATGCTACCAGGGCTGAACTGTGTTTGCTCTTCTTTAAAGCCTCTTGTATAACCCTTTGCCCTTCCCAGCACTTCTCCTGCTAGCAGTGTAATGCATCTGGCACAAAACTGCAAAATTGCAAAACTGCTCAAGAAGTTGGATTTGTTTGTTGCCTTTTTAGGGGCAAGTGGGAGGACAGCTCCGCAATTCTTTTTGAACTATTGATTATTATTACTATTATTATTATATTTAGGAGACTGCTCCCCCCTCCACCTCTGACTTCACCATTCACTTGGAGTCTTCTTTCAGGCAGGTGGTTTAAGCTTGATCTGCCCTCCAGGGGTTAAACCAAGAAGTGATATGAGGAAAAACAAAACCTTTCCAGTGCCTCATATTTGAAATTCTTTCTTCCCTCTCTCTTTCTCCCTCTCCTAAATGGGGCTCGTCTGCTTCTTGTTTCCTCTTGCTCCCTAATTATTCCGTTGCGGAATGGAATGGCGAGGGGTAAGGATTAACAATGAAGCAGATGACAGGAAACTGTTACCAAAAGCACAATGCCGGATCCCCCCACCCCCCATCCTCCCGTTCCTCCTTCCCAAGAGACGGTCCCCCTCACCCTTCTGTAGATGCCATGGTCCCGAAAGCCCCCCTGTCTTCTCAAGAGTCCAAGGGATTATTTTGGACAATAGGGCGCGAAGGAGGCTGGCTCTTTGGGATAACCCTCGATCGCGTCTGGGAAGGAGCACGCAATTCCTTGTAATCCTGGGGGCTCCGCAAGGCGAGGATCCGGCAGCTCCGCTCCTCGGCTCTCCCCCACCCCGCCTCCGCCACGCCAGCGAGGGCTCTCCGTGCGCCGCGGACTGGCGCTGCTGCCCCGCGGCCGCCCAGCAGTGGCCGGCGGGGCGAGTAGGCGCAGGCACCTGGGCTGCGGTCCCCGGCGCCCTCCCCTCGCCGCGGGGTGCGTGTGTGTGCGCGTGTGTGTGTGCGTGTGCGAGAGGTGAGGGTGACTTCACATCGGCGCGGTGTTGGCTGAGGCTGGATTGGAAGGTTTTAGCCCTCGAGCCGTGGATTTGCAGTCTATCCCTCTCTATTTTAGGCACGGTCTGACATCACGAGCCGTTGTTACTCCTATAAATCCCCCCCAACCGCTCCTTGACAGAAGCGGGAGGGTGGGGGGGAGGCGGGGGGGGGGGGGGGGCCCC